>OY997274.1:692151058-692648558 GCA_963921465.1 Triticum timopheevii | reverse complement strand
TCCGGAGTTATTGCATTGGATTATATCCAAATGTCTAAAAATCTGCCAGATCCTTTTACTAAGGGCCTATCACGTAATGTGATAGATAATGCATCGAGGGAGATGGGTATGAGAACCACAATATGAGTTGTTCACAGTGGTAACCTATTCTTTGTGATCGGAGATCCCGTGAATTAGATGTGGAAGACAAGTTGTTGGTCAACTGGGAGGAGAGTATCCTTACTGTTAAAATACCACTCCATGAAGATGCAATACTCTCCTAATTCTGCATGGCAGGTTGATGTATATCTTAATATGTTCTAAGTGGCTCTTTGAAGCAGAGATGTTGTCCTACAGAACATCTTTTTAAAAACGCACCTATATGAGTCTGATTGTTAAACGTCGCAATCTATGAGAGTAGGGTTCTCTCTAGTAAACTCATGAAAGGTCACGGAGTATGACGCATAAGCTCCACCCGCGGGGAAGACCCACGGTAGCCACTATCGGTCAAGGCTTTATGTGAAGCTAGATTCGCAGAAAACTTGCAGTTCAAGGCCCAGTCCACTGTTCAAGTTGCTTACTAGTGTAGCATAGAGTTCTAGGTGGAATTTCAACTTAACAGTCTCCACTCCAGTACCGGTATATAAAACAGTGTTTTTGGAACCAAAGGCAAATTTTGTGTGCCTCTGGGATCTGGTGGGGGATTGCTGGAATTTTGACTATTTTGGGCCTAGCCCAATAGCAATTTCAGAAATTCCTAATAAATCCTAGAGGCCCACGCAGCCCATTTGTGCAAGGCAAGAGGTGGAACTAATATTTAGTCCCACATTGCTAGTTTAGAGGGAGTTGGAACTCTTTATAAGGGAGGCTCTTTCTCCACTTGTATGAGCATGAGAACAAGAGGGACATCCACGCGCGCTCCTCCTCCGCCGCCCGCCACGCCTCGTCACGACGCGCCGCGCCGCGGGTTGCGGGAATGAGCCGAGCCGATGTCTAAATTTTTGCCACGCACTACGGGTATACGAAAGGTCACACGGAAGCTGAAACGTGTTGCTGTAGTGGAGATTGAATACGAACGGCGCACCTCTTCGCCTGCTGCCTGCCTATTCGTTTCGTCTCCCTCATTCTCTTCAGCTCCCGGCGCAGCCTCTCGCCTCCTTCTCTTGCGCCTATAAAAGGGAGGTCGCTCCTCTCAGAGAGACGCACCAGAATCTCTTCCTCCTCTCGCCACCGGTTCCAATCTCTTTGCTGCTGCTGTCTTCCTCATCCCGGCTTGCGGCGTGCACTGCGAGTCGGGACAGTAGGCCTCCGAAACCGCACCTCTTTGAGTCCTGTACGGGAGAAGGGTGATAAGGTTTTTGGGGAGCGCTCTACGCGACTACTGACTTCTTCATCACGGACGCACCAGACTCCGACGACTACTTCCCCAACGTCGACGACCTCCTTGACGACATGGCTGGCGAGGACATCGACCCCAAGTCCAGCGCTTCTACTGCTGCTGCCCCGTACGTGTTCGTCCCCTTTCTATTAGAGGTTCTGCTACAGTTCCTTGTTCTAGTATTTGCCCTGGATATGTTAGACTCTATTTCATATATGCAACTTGCTATACTGTCTGCTCAACATATGTTTAGTTACGGTTCATATATGAAGATGTTGTTTACCTTCTCTTTGTCAAATCGCATGGCTTGTTTTATCACTGCTACACTAATCATGCTTTATCTAGTATTTCTGTTAATAAAATCACTCGGTAAATTGCTCATATTTCCAACATACATAAGGTTATTTTCGATCGATAGGCGTACATGGAGGAGAGGAATATATGCGCAGAGAGTTCTCTATAATATACTCTATGGTCTATACACAACATCAACGGTTAAACACTTAAAATACTGCTTCAAGATTTAACCCGAGACCGCATCGTGTTGTTTGCACCAAGATGAAACAAATGAAAATCCTTGTCTATATGACCTTAATCTCCTTGAGCCAAGCTGTGTGGAGCGGGCATGGATCAGGCTTCCCTTGCGCGAGGGCCTTGTCGGTGAGCCAACCGTTCCTCCACTTGAACTGCGACATCAAAATGCTGGCATGTTAATTCTGAAGAAAATAAATACTACAGGTGAAGATTCCATTACATCATAGATTGGGCTTGCCTCTTTGACGGCGGTCGGGAAGTGCCTCTCTTCCATGCCGTCGTCGAAAGAAAGCCCCCGCTCCGCAGCCGCGGCAGATGCTAGTTGAGCGATGAGGCTGGATACCTGCATGCATGCAAAAGGAAAAACATGGACAGAAGATTACTATGTGTTGTTGTTTCTTGGACAGATACTATGTTGGCAAGCACTAAAGCTCAATCCTGGAGCATTAATTAAATACGTACGAAATTTAATTAATCGCTCAAGTAAACTGAAGGAATGATCTTTCTCAACAGCACCCACCGTGGCCCCCGGATGGCGAGCTCCGACGAGCATGAAGGCTGAAATCCAGATGAGCTTCTCCAGCATTTGCTTCTCGAAGGCTCCCTTGTCAAGCACCTGAGAAAGAAATTGTTTGGTTTCCACAGACGAGACGTGCATTGCATTCTTTCATATACTAGTCAGGAGTCAGGACTATGAGTGGTACTCCCTCTGTAAACTAATATAAGACTGTTTAGATCACTAAAATACTGCTGCCCCTGGAGGACGAGGAGAGGAGGTTGCAACGGAGTGTCGGCGTGATGGCGGCGGGGACGGAGAGAAAGACGGCGGCTTTGAGGCCCATCAGCTCCGTACGTTCCGGCGGACTGGTGGACTGGACGAGGATGAGGTGGGGGCCACGCGGCGCATGATAGATACAGTAGATAATACAGTACTACCTGATGGGCCTTCCTTTTTACTCCCTCCGTCCCAAAATGTAAGACGTTTTTTGAGACTATCTTAGTATGAAAAAACGTCTTACATTTCGGGACAGAGGGAGTACAGTGGATAAGGCTAAGACAGTCCAGCTTGTGGCCTGTGTTTTTCTTCCCTTTTCTTTTCTCATCAAAGAACAAAAAAAAAGTCCACGGGGCCAACAACAACAATCAGATCAGATCAGATCAGGGGCAAAGTCTAGGAGGTTGCATTGGCGGCATCTAGATGAGTGTATATATTGGTATGAGTAATTAGAATAAACTTTCTTACCGTAGGCTTGCGGCAATTGGTATACATTGAACAATGAAATTCATCATTCACAAAGCATGCATGATTCGAGCTATTTGGTTTTGGTTTGTTTGTAGGAATCTCATAGGATTTCTATAGGATAGGATAGGATTTGGATTTAAAAATTTCCTTTGATGAAGCCCTTTGATTTGTAGGAATGGATTCCTATTCCTATGTATGTAGAATAGGAACCAATCCTTCATATTTTGGAGGGAAAAAAACATTATAGCTAAGACTCAATGGAAATCCTATCCTATGCATCAAATGACATCTCTTTCTCTATAGGAATTGAGATACATGTCATCTCACTTTCTATGATTTTTCTATTCCTATAACATTCCTATCCTATGAACCAAAGGAGGCCTCAGTCTTGGCCGAATATATGATATGTACAAACCTTTAATGTGTAGCTAGCGTTCTGCTTAGCAGACATCTATCTAAAATAATAATAGCTCTATAAACATCACCCCACAAAAAAAATATACATCGGTTTCAAAGTTGGGACAACATGGGTGCCTTTTTTGTGAACAACATGGGTAGTCTGCTCTCTTCTCCTCCCTTCTCACACAATGGCAATAAAAAATTCACCCACAATGTACATTTCTCATATACATCAGGAACATGTTTGTTGAACATCATTAAAGTAGCACAACATTAAAATAGGTATGCACACAAGTAAATTTAGCTCAAACAAACAGTTTTCCCCTTTGATTAAATTTTGTTGTCACTCCAAAAGTTCTTAGTTGGTACCCTCCTGTGATGCTAAATCAGCAACTAGCCTTTTTTTCATAGTGAACCAATCTAATAAACATAAAACTGTAACAGGGAAGCTTTAACAACAGACTAGTTGAGGCTTAGAATTTACTGAAGATGATCAACAACATGACAGAGCAAGTAGAAACTACAGAGTAGAGTAATGCTTCAGTAACTACACACTGTAATCCTTCAGTAACCACAGTTTTTCTCTGTTTCCTTGCAAAAAGAGAGCAAGTATAATATTCTTTTGTTTTTTGCCTTCATTACCTCACAGATTCAAATACAAACGGAGGCACCCTGACTCATTTTCCTGAAAGCACTCTCGCTGGCACCCGGTTCACCATTCGAAGGGCCAGGAGAATAACCACAACATGCCTCCTCACAACAAAAGCAAAACCAACTCATCTGGCCTGCAATCAGGATAACAACATATCATTCAGAGTTCAAACAGAGTAAACAAACATAAGCAGCAGGCACTAGTGCATCCAAAGTTTAACTATGTCAAGAGCTAAAAACAATCAGCACGTCATATATGGCAATCTGCAAGAGCTAAAACAACAGCCAGATAGAGATACCAAGCCTTTCACCCTTACAAGAAAGTGTCATAAAATTACCAAGAACAACATACTGTCTGATTTAAAAAAAAAGATGTGAGAGTCTACATCAATTAGAAATTCAAAGTGAACATTTTATCAACTAGCAGAACTCATGTAAGCCCATATACTCGTGTTGTTTTTACTTGTCATGTAGAAACAGCATGAACATCACTACTTTCAAAGCATATCAGCAAACAATGACATTGCAATATGTGTGTAGAAAGTGCATGCTAACTACATAAACAGAGCTAACCATCATATAAGCTAGTGATATATTCCTACACAAAAACATCTCATGTGAGATACTAACTAGGAATAATTCTTTTATCCTGCCAAAACTGTAGCTGCTACACAATCAGCACTACACTTCCATATTTATCTCAAAATTAGAGAGAATGATCTAGTTAATATCCAGTGCAGTTCTGTAAATCTCAACGAGACAAGTGCAGCCAAAAGTTTCACTTTTAATACACAAAAGGGGCCTTATTCTGCAGTTCAATAACTTGGTGAGATTCTTTTAAATTGCTGCAGATAACTACTAGTTGTAATAGTGAGGCTGCATTGTCAATATAATCATGCACACAAGGACCAAGTTTTCATATAGAAGGAAAAAAAAGCAGGTGCATAATATTGACTATAGAAGAAAAAAAAGCAGGTGCATAATATTGACTACTTTTGTCATGATAACACTGTGCATCCATCAGATGGTGATTACATACTAGTGGTGGTAGTCCTAATGCTAATTGCTACATGCCAAAGTTCTAAAATGACACAAGATAAATTCCTAAATGCTACAGGATAAAGTCCAGCATCTCCAAATTCACACAGAGTGCCCCACAAAAACTAAGTTCATCACAAGAATGGAAGAGTGTTGCTGGAAGTTGTGGTAGTCGAACCTGGTGGTGCTGGCTGTCGCCATGGTGGCGGTTGTCATCAGTCGATAGGAGGGCGATGGATCTGGGAAGAGAGGAGCACCTCCACCTCTGAGGTCTGGCCGCAGCAACACGTTGTTGAAAAGGTGGACTAGACCCTTCCTGAAAAAGTCAGTTCAAACATCCATAACCATTGAAGATTGAAAGAATATGTAAAGTGTGTTTACTCTGTTTCTAGATATTTTGGCATTTCTAAGTTACCACATATTTAAGTAAGCAATCATATTCTTTATATATGCTGGCCCACACAATACCCTTGAGTAACATCTCAATTAAGCACATGTAACAAGGTAGCGGAGATGGATAAATCTTAACAGGGGTTTAGGATATTGCCCTGGAACTTGTATGTGTCAAGTATTTAGAGTGTCACATTTATGGAAAAGGAGAGATTAAAGGTTCGACTTTAAAACTAGGTATGAAGAAACAACACATTTTGAAAAACTCTATCTATGCGTCACGAGTTATCATCCTTGTGCTAAAAATGAATAATGCTCCCGGAAGAATGGATAGAAAAGAGAATGTACCAGCAACTGAAGGTGTCGCTGTCATGCGCACATCCTCGGACTTGGGAACTCTGGTCGGTTGTGGAGCAGGTGAAGGTGCTGGCGTAAAGTGCGCACTTGCATTCAGGACTAGCAGGCACGCAGTGAGGAGATCAAGGTGCTCAATGCACCAAGTCCTCCATGGCCGAAGCACTCCAGTAAACACGGCATCTGCTAGTTAGTCCATTCAATTTATGCAACCTTATTATCCTGCAAATACGAATCAGGTCCAGAACCTTGTTTAGAGCATCTACTACCTGTTTCTGCAGGAATTAATGACTAACTACACAAACACATCTCATGTGAGATGCTAAGTAGAAGTACTTTTTTTATCCCGCCAAAACAATATCAACTACACAGTCAGCAGAGCAGTTTTATATTCGTCTCAAAATTAACGAAAATGTTCAGTTAATATCAAGTGCAGCTCTCAAAGTCTCAACGAGAGCGGGAGAAGTGCAGGCAGAAGTTTAACAAACAGAAAATGTTCAGTTAATATCAAGTGCACCACCAGATTCTGTTATGAGTTACCAGATGATGCTTTAACAGATAGAAACCAATAGATAAATAAGTGAAACATTTTCTTAGACAAAAGTAGATGGTCAAACAACGCTTGCAAGGTTAGTTAGTGAACAAAGTCTTTTTTTTGCGGGGTGTTAGGGAACAAAGTCATCAACTTAAAAAGAAGAACAAGATGAATAATTTCACAAATTAATGTTAACTCTTATTGTCCCGAATAATATATGGTTGTGTAACTATGGATGATGTTCAATCTCACTGGTCATACACATACACACTAGGCACCCAAAGCAGTAGGATGAAACAGCCAGGAGTTGAATCACTCGACTCCACACAAGTGAATTTCTCTAGGGCTACATCTTTACTATTGAAGCATCGGGATTCCAAAGTTAGTAGTTGTTTACAAGTGATGGGTACGTCCTCATATGTAGGTACAAACTAAGATGAATGCTAGTTTTCTTGTCGTGGAAACTATATGAACAAACAGCAATTGATTCAACAAACCATGCTGGACTTCTTTCAAGACACAATTAAGCACAAGAAAAGGTGGAGCAAGAAACCTGCAGTCCAAGAATGCTCTCGTGACCAGGGGAAAGAAGGACGGACTGATGGATGGATGGATCGATGAAGAGAAGGTCGCACGCATAGGGGCCTTTTTCCTGGGAAAAAAAGTAAATCCACATAACTCACATGTCAGACCACGCATCGACATATCATCAACATATTAGCCAAACCTAACAAGGTGGAATTAATCAGAAGCTTCCTCAGCAAGGAACGCTTACAAATTCGCTCAAGCTCTTCCACCTCTTACCGGCACTTTGCTGACCTGAATTAAGAAATTACCACGGAAGGAAATAATTAGCTCCCGGATCATGATCCCATCACTCAAACCTAATAAACTAATTACTACTCGTGTGCAGAGAGAAATCGAGAGTAGGATTTTTTTCCAATGTTAAAACTGCATTAGCTAAATATTTATTATAAAGGAAGTAGTCATCAAGCATCCAAAGTTTAACCATATCAATCACAGTAGTGGATCCAAAATTCAGGCACTAGTTGAAGCATCATTACCTCACAGATTCAAATATAAGAGTCCCTACATTCTTATAGCTATCATCAGAGTTGTTAGAAAACTCAAACAAATGATCCCTCACAAAAGAATGGATGTAAGCCAGGAAATCGGACTTGAATTAAAAAATTATATATTTATTCAATTAGCCTACTGTTTAGCGTGATGTAAGCTAGGAAATCAGACCTGAAATAAAAAAATTATATTACTCCTAGCACGGAAGGAAGGATCATCACTCACAACTAACAAACTAATTAGTACTAGAGTATGTTTATGCGGAGAGAAATGGAGAGCGGGAAGCATGAACTTACACGGATGGACGGACTTGTTCTCGGGGTTGGTTCTTGTGCTCCTCGCCCCTAACATGCAAGCAAGTGATACGTCTCCAACGTATTTATAATTTTTTATTGTTTCATACTATTATATTATCCCTTTTGGATGTTTATGGGCTTTATTATACACATTTATATCATTTTTGGGACTAACCTATTAACCGGAGGCCAACCCATATTGCTGTTTTATTACCTGTTTCGGTATTTCGAAGAAAAGGAATATCAAACGGAGTTCAAACGGAATGAAACCTTCGGTAGCGTGATTTTTGAAAAGATTATGATCCAGGAGACTTGGAGTACAAGCCAGGGGAGCATCGAGGGAGCCACGAGACAGGGGGCGCGCCCACCGCCCTAGGCGTGCCCTACCCTGTCGTGGGCCCTCGAGGCTCCCCTGACCGACTTCTTTCGCCTATATAAGCCTACGTACCCTAAAAACATCAAATACGAAGATAGATTAGGAGTTCCGCCGCTGCAAGCCTCTGTAGCCATCAAAAACCTCTCGGGAGCCCGTTCCGGCACCCTGCCGGAGGGGGAACCCATCACCGGTGGCCATCTTCATCATCCCGGCGCTCTCCATGATGAGGAGGGAGTAGTTCACCCTTGGGGATGAGGGTATGTACCAGTAGCTATGTGTTTGATCTCTCTCTCTCTCGTGTTCTTGAGGTGGTACGATCTTGATGTATCGCGAGCTTTGCTATTATAGTTGGATCTTATGATGTTTCTCCCCCTCTACTCTCTTGTAATGGATTGAGTTTTCCCTTTGAAGTTATCTTATCGGATTGAGTCTTTAATGATTTGAGAACACTTGATATATGTCTTGTCGTGTTTATCTATGGTGACAATGGGATATCACGTGCCACTTGATGTATGTTTTGGTGATCAACTTGCGGGTTCCCCGATGAACCTATGCATAGAGGTTGGCACACGTTTTCGTCTTGACTCTCCGGTAGAAACTTTGCGACACTCTTTGAAGTACTTTGTGTTGGTTGAATAGATGAATATGAGATTGTGTGATGCATATTGTATAATCATGCCCACGGATACTTGAGGTGACAATGGAGTATCTAGGTGACATTAGGGTTTTTGTTGATTTGTGTCTTAAGGTGTTATTCTAGTACGAACTCTTGAATAGATTGATCCGAAAGAATAACTTTGAGGTGGTTTCGTACCCTACCACAATCTCTTCGTTTGCTCTCCGCTATAGTGGCTTTGGAGTGATTCTTTGTTGCATGTTGAGGGATTGTTATATGATCTATCTATGTTATTATTGTTGAGAGAACTTGCACTAGTGAAACTATGAATCCTAGGCCTTGTTTCCTATCATTGCAATACCGTTTACGCTCACTTTTATTATTAGTTACCTTGCTGTTTTTATATTTTCAGATTACAAAAACCTGTATCTACCATCCATATTGCACTTGTATCACCATCTCTTCGCCGAACTAGTGCACCTATACAATTTACCATTGTATTGGGTGTGTTGGGGACACAAGAGACTCTTTGTTATTTGGTTGCAGGGTTTGTTGGAGAGAGACCATCTTCGTCCTACGCCTCCCACGGATTGATAAACCTTAGGTCATCCACTTGAAGGAAATTTGCTATTGTCCTACAAACCTGTGCACTTGCAGGCCCAACAACGTCTACAAGAAGAAGGTTGTGTAGTAGAATTCAAGCTCTTTTCTGGCACCGTTGCCGGGGAGGTGAGTCTGAAGGTATATCTTTAGGTCTTGCAATCGAATCTTTTTGTTTCTTGTTTTATCACTAGTTTAGTTTATAAAAGAAAACTACAAAAAAATGGAATTGAGTTTGTCTCATACGCTTCATCTTTTTAATATCTTTCGTAAGTATGATGAAAAGGAAAATTGTGCTCAAGTGCTAGAAGAAGAATGCATTAAAATGTTTGGTACTAAATCTTTGAATGATGAGCATGATTGCAATGTTGTTAGTATGAACTCCTCGAATATCCATGATGCTAATGATGATTGCACTAGTTATGATGAAAATGTCTCCTATAAGCATGTCGATTTTTGTGGAGAGCATTGGGTTTGCATAGATACACCAAATAGAGAAGATAGATACTGCAAGAGGCATAAGCATGTAGAAACTAAATTTTTGCATGAAAGGCTAAGGGAGAGTGCTGAAAATTTATATTTCCTTTGTTGTACTTGTGAACTTTGCAATGAAAGTGGTCATTTACATCTCCGATGCAAATTGTTTCATGATCGAATCGTGTCCAAAAATTGTGATGATTTGATCTCCCTTGCACATTATAATGAACTTAGTTTGCTTATGGGTTACGAAGAAATGAAAAGCTTAACTGAATTTCTTCTAGAATTTGCCCGTTATAACCTTCTTGAGTTTGATCTAGAGGAAATTTATATGTATTGTGCGGTAAATTGCATTGAAAATCCTTATATTGCCAACTACCTAAAGAAAAGAAAGCAAACAGAAGATGGAGAGAATACTAATGAAAGGGAAGAGACTTCCCAATCTCCTCCTATTATTTCTTATGATGAATCAAGTAACGAGGAGGAGCTTTCTATTCAACCAAACTCATCAATAAGGAGCTCGGAGAAAAAGGTTGAACCCACACATAATGTGAAGAAGAAAAAGAAAAGACGGAGCAGCAAAGGTAAAAAGGTATCCCTCCCAAATGATGTTGCTCCTACTACTCATTGTGATGATGATAATTGCTATACTATTGGTGCTATCCATACTATTAATGATGAGAGTGATTATGCTTATGATATGAAAAGGCCCAAGCTTGGGGAAGCTATGTTTGATGAGGATGACATATTTGAGAATATATTTGCTGAAATTAATGTTTGTCCCAAGCTTGGGGATGCTACGTTTAATGAAGATGATGTTTTTAGCCTCCCAAGTTTTGATATGCAAAGTTGTTATGATGATAGCATGCCTCTTACCTATGATGATTATATTGATGAAAGTGGGTTTGGAAGAGTGTCAACTTTAGGAAGTAATGATCCCAGTATTTTGGAGGATGTTGAATCTTATAATATTTATGAAAGTGGATTTGGAAGAGTGTCAACTTTATTTAGTGATGATTCCACTATCTTGGAAGAGGTTTCAATTGATTATTATGAGAACAAAGTTGCTACTTATGATGATTATTGTGATGAAACTTATGCTATAAAAAGTAGTGATGATAGAACTTGTCATGATTATGATTACCCTTTTTCTGAACTTTATGCTTTCAATGTGGAAACAATTTATAATATTCAAGTCTCTTGTGATACTCCCACCATTCCGAATAAGAAGAATTTTGCTTATGTGGAGAGTAGTAAATTTTCTATGCTTGTAGATCATGAAAAGAATGCTCTAGATGCTGGTTATATTGTTGAATTCATTCATGATGCTACTGAAAATTATTATGAGGGAGGAACATATACTTTTAGGAATTGCAATAATATCAAGTTTCCTCTCTATGTGTTAAAAGTTTTGAAGTTATGCTTGTTTTTCCTTCCTATGCTAGTTGATTATTGTTCCCATAAGTTGTTTGCTCACAAAATCCCTATGCATAGTAAGTGGGTTAGACTTAAATGTGTTAGTAATATTCTTCATGATGCTCTCTTTATGTTTCAATTCTTATCTTTTATGCGAGCATCATTGAAATCATCATGCCTAGCTAGGGGCGTTAAACGTTAGCGCTTGTTGGGAGGCAACCCAATTTTATTTTAGTTTCTAGCTTTTTGGATCTGTTTAGTAATAAATAAATCATCTAGCCTCTGGTTAGATGTGGTTTTATGTTTTAATTAGTGTTTGTGCCAAGTAAGACCTATAGGATCTTCTTGGATGATAGTTATTTGATCTTGCTGAAAATTCCAGAAACTTTCTGTTCACGAAAACAATTGTTAAAAATCACCAGAACGTGATAAAATACTGATTCCAATTGCAGAATATCAATAATAAAATTATCTATGTCGTCCTATTTTTGTAGAATTTTTGGGGTTCCAGAAGTGTGCGATAGTTACAGATTACTACAGACTGTTCTGTTTTTGACAGATTCTGTTTTTCATGTGTTGTTTGCTTATTTTGATGCATCTATGGCTAGTTAAATAGTTTATAAACCATATAGAAGTTGGAATACAGTAGGTTTAACACCAATATAAATAAAGAATGAGTTCATTACAGTACCTTGAAGTAGTGTTTTGTTTTCTTTCGCTAACGGAGCTCACGAGTTTTCTGTTAAGTTTTGTGTTGTGAAGTTTTCAAGTTTTGGGTAAAGATTCGATGGACTATGGAATAAGTAGTGGCAAGAGTCTAAGCTTGGGGATGCCCAAGGCACCCGAAGGTAATATCCAAGGACAACCAAGAGCCTAAGCTTGGGGATGCCCCGGATGCCATCCCCTCTTTCGTCTTCGTCCATCGGTAACTTTACTTTGAGCTATATTTTTATTCACCACATGATATGTATTTTGCTTGGAGCGTCATTTTATTTTGTTAGTATTTGCTTGATTTTATTTATAATAGTGTTTTGTATCTTTAGTTTCAATTAAAATGTCAAGGATAGCCTTTACCATGCTTATTTTGCTAGTATACATGTTGCTGTTTGAAAACAGAAAGTTTACCGTTGTTGCAAAAATTCCCTAGAAAAGTCAGAGAATGGTATAATGTTGAATCTTTTTCATATTGAGCTCTGATAAATCTTCTACAGCATAGTATTTTTCTTATAATTTTTGGAGTTAGGGAAGTATGATGAATCTTGCATTCTTTACAGACTATACTGTTTTGGCAGATTGCTGTTATGTTTGCATTGTTTGCATATGTTTGCTTGTTTAATGATTCTATTTGAGGATAGGAGTATTAAATATGCAGAGGCATTCAGTATGCAATGTTGAATAATAATTTTAGTGATTTGTTACAGTAGAAAATGATAAGGTTTTGCATTGGTTTATACTAACCTATCTCACGAGTTCTTGTTGAGTTTGTTGTGGATGAAGCTTTTGATAAAAAGAGAAACCGAGATATGAGAGGAATTAAGGAGACACAAAAGTTCAAGCTTGGGGATGCCCAAGGCACCCCAAGATAATATTTCAAGAAGTCTCAAGCATCTAAGCTTGGGGATGCCCCGGTAGGCATCCCACCTTTCTTGTTCAACAACTATCGGTTAGTATCGGTTGAGCCTAAATTTTTGCTTCTTCACATGAGTTGTGCTATCCTTGCAATGTAATTTTATTTTGTTTTTCCTGCTGTTTGAATAAAGTATCAAGATCTGAAATTCTTAAATGTTAGAGAGTCTTCACATAGTTGCACAATTATTCGACTACTCATTGATCTTCACTTATATCTTTCGGAGTAGTTTGTCATTCACTCTAGCGCATCACTTATATCCTTTAGAGCACGGCGGTGGATTAATTTAAAAGAAATTGCTAGCCTCTCATGCTTCACTTATATTATTTTGAGAATCTTTTAGAACAACATGGTATTTGCTATGGTTATAAATTTGGTCCTAGAATGATGAGCATCCAAGTTGGGTATAATAAAAACTATCATAGAAAGTGAATTGGATGCTATGATCAATTTGATACTTGATAATTGTTTTGAGATATGGAGGTAGTGATATTAGAGTCATTCTAGTTGGGTAATTATGAATTAAAAGAATACTTGTGTTGAAGTTTGTGATTCTCGTAGCATGCACGTATGGTGAACCGCTTTGTGATGAAGTTGGAGCACAATTTTATTTATTTATTGTCTTCCTTATGAGTGGCAATCGGGGACGAGCGATGGTCTTTTCCTACCAATCTATACCCCTAGGAGCATGCGCGTAGTACTTTGTTTTTGATGACTTCTAGATTTTTGCAATAAGTATATGAGTTCTTTTGACTAATGTTGAGTCCATGGATTATACGCACTCTCACCCTTCCACCATTGCTAGCCTCTCTTGTGCCGCGCAACTTTCGCCGGTACCATACACCTACCATATACCTTCCTCAAAATAGCCACCATACCTACCTATCATGGCATTTCCATAGCCATTCCGAGATATATTGCCATGCAACTTTCTACCGTTCCGTTCATATGACACGCATTACTTTTGTCATATTGCTCTTTGCATGATCATGTAGTTGACATTGTATTTTTGGCAAGGCCACTTTCACAAAATTTCATACATGTCGCTCTTGATTCATTGCATATCCCGGTACACCGCCGGAGGCATTCACATAGTCATATCTTGTTTTAGCTTTGAGTTGTAATTCTTGAGTTGTAAATCCATAAAAGTGTGATGATCTTCATTATTAGAGCATTGTCCTAGTGAGGAAAGGATGATGAAGACTATGATTCCCCCACAAGTCGGGATGAGACTTCGGACTTTACAAAAATAAAAAAACAAAAAAAAGAGAAAGGCCAAAAAGAAAAAAAAGGGGCCAAAGAAAAAAAAGAAAAAAGAAGGAAAAAAGAAAAGAAAAATATAAAAAAAAATATAAAAATGAGAGAAAAAGAGAGAAGGGACAATGCTACTATCTTTTTTTCCACACTTGTGCTTCAAAGTAGCACCGCGATCTTCATGATAGAGAGTTTCATATGTTGTCACTTTCATATACTATTGGGAATATTTCATTATAGAACTTGGCTTGTATATTCCAATGATGGGCTTCCTCAAATTGCCCTAGGTCTTCGTGACCAAGCGAGTTGGATGCGCACCCACTTAGTTTCTTTTGTTGAGCTTTCATATATTTATAGCTCTAGTGCATCTATTGCATGGCAATCCCTACTCACTCACATTGATATCTATTAATGGGCATCTCCATAGCCCGTTGATACGCCTAGTTGATGTGAGACTATCTTCTTCCTTTTTTTCTTCTCCACAACCACCATTCTACTCCACATATAGTGCTATGTCCATGGCTCACGCTCATGTATTGTGTGAAAGTTGAAAGAGTTTGAGATTATTGAAGTATGAAACAATTTCTTGGCTTGTCATCGGGGTTGTGCATGATTAAATACTTTGTGTGATGAAGATAGAGCTCAGCCAGACTATATGATTTTGTAGTGGTAACTTTCTTTGGCTATGTTATTTTGAGAAAACATGATTACTTTGATTAGTATGCTTAAAGTATCACTATTTTTATATCAATACGAACTTTTATTTTGAATCATTTGGATCTGAACATTCATGCCACAATAAAGAAAATTACATTGAGAAATATGCTAGGTAGCATTCCACATCAAAAATTCTGTTTTTATCATTTACCTACTCGAGGATGAGCAGGAATTAAGCTTGGGGATGCTTGATATGTCTCCAACGTATCTATAATTTTTGATTGTTCCATGCTATTACATTACCACTTTTGGATGTTTATGGGCTTTATTATACACATTTATATCATTTTTGGGACTAACCTATTAACCGGAGGCCCAGCCCATATTGTTGTTTTATTGCCTGTTTCAGTATTTCGAAAAAAAGGAATATCAAACGGAGTCCAAACGGAATGAAACCTTCCGCAGCGTGATTTTTGGAAAGATTATGATCCAGGAGACTTGGAGTACAAGCCAGGGGAGCATCGAGGGAGCCACGAGACAGGGGGGCGCACCCACCCCCCTGGGCGCGCCCTACCCTCTCGTGGGCCCCTCGAGGCTCCCCCGACCGACTTCTTTCGCCTATATAAGCATACGTACCCTAAAAACATCGAATACGAAGATAGATCGGGCGTTCCGCTGCCGCAAGCCTCTGTGGCCACCAAAAACCTCTCAGGAGCTCGTTCCGGCACCCTGCCGGAGGGGGAACCCATCACCGGTGGCCATCTTCATCATCCCGGCGCTCTCCATGACGAGGAGGGAGTAGTTCACCCTCGGGGCTGAGGGTATGTACTAGTAGCTATGTGTTTGATCTCTTTCTCTCTCGTGTTCTTGAGGTGGTACGATCTTGATGTATCGCGAGCTTTGCTATTATAGTTGGATCTTATGATGTTTCTCCCCCTCTACTCTCTTGTAATGGATTGAGTTTTCCCTTTGAAGTTATCTTATCGGATTGAGTCTTTAATGATTTGAGAACACTTGATATATGTCTTGCCAAGTTTATCTGTGGTGACAAGGTGATATCACGTGCCACTTGATGTATGTTTTGGTGATCAACTTGCGGGTTCCCCCATGAACCTATGCATAGAGGTTGGCACACGTTTTCGTCTTGACTCTCCGGTAGAAACTTTGGGGCACTCTTTGAAGTACTTTGTGTTGGTTGAATAGATGAATCTGAGATTGTGTGATGCATATCGTATAATCATGCCCACGGATACTTGAGGTGACAATGGAGTATCTAGGTGACATTAGGGTTTTGGTTGATTTGTGCCTTAAGGTGTTATTCTAGTACAAACTCTTGAATAGATTGATCCGAAAGAATAACTTTGAAATGGTTTCGTACCCTACCATAATCTCTTCGTTTGTTCTCTGCTATTATTGGCTTTGGAGTGACTCATTGTTGCATGTTGAGGGATTGTTATATGATCTATCTATGTTATTATTGTTGAGAGAACTTGCACTAGTGAAACTACGAACCCTAGGCCTTGTTTCCTATCATTGCAATACCATTTACGCTCACTTTTATTATTAGTTACCTTGCTGTTTTTATATTTTCAGATTACAAAAACCTATATCTACCATCCATATTGTACTTGTATCACCATCTCTTCGCCGAACTAGTGCACCTATACAATTTACCATTGTATTGGGTGTGTTGGGGACACAAGAGACTCTTTGTTATTTGGTTGCAAGGTTGTTTGAGAGAGACCATCTTCATCCTACGCCTCCCATGGATTGATAAACCTTAGGTCATCCACTTGAGGGAAATTTGCTACTGTCCTACAAACCTGTGCACTTGCAGGCCCAACAACGTCTACAAGAAGAAGGTTGTGTAGTAGACATCAGGGCACGGAATTATCACCTCTAGAACAGCATTCGCATCGCGGACGGCTCCATTTTGATAAGCACAGATGCTGCAGAGAAGAAAAGCATTCAACAACTCAGTTAGTAGTGCTTGTCTCAGGGGAAATGCGGATCATCCATTAATGATTCCACAGAGTGGATTCTCATCCAACACAAGGAATGTTTGCATACAGCAACGAGAGGGAAGCAAAATTTGACATAGAAAGCTGCCACACTAACATGGTTATTAAAGAACAACTAGGCTAGGACACTAACCCTAGGGGAATTTGACATAAAGAAGGAGAAAACAAATAACATCCTTGGTTTGTAAGGTAATGATGAAATAGCTAGACTATAACATTGTAGAGCATAATACTGGGCTGTATGTAAGGTAACAATCCAGCCATCTAGGGCAGTGGAGTGGGCCAGAAACAGGAGCACTAACCCTTGGGGGAGAAGACAATCTCGTGATGGGGCCAAGCACTAACACTAGAGGGAGAAAACAATGAATCACGCGCTTGGCAATTGGACTACCGATGGGAATCTAGAGCAGAGCATAGCATAGCAGCGATGAAAATACTGAACAAAGTCATCAACTTAAAAAGAAGAACAAGATGAATAATTTCAAAAATTAATGTTAACTCTTATTGTCCCGAATAATATATGGTTGTGTAACTCTGGATGATGTTCAATCTCACTGGTCATACACATACACACTAGGCACCCAAAGCAGTTGGATGAAACAACCAGGAGTTGAATCACTCGACTCCACACAAGTGAATTTCTCTAGGGCTACATCTTTACTATTGAAGCATCGGGATTCCAAAGTTAGTAGTTGTTTACAAGTGATGGGTACGTCCTCATATGTAGGTACAAACTAAGATGAATGCTAGTTTTCTTGTCGTGGAAACTATATGAACAAACATCAATTGATTCAACAAACCATGTTGGGCTTCTTTCAAGACACAATTAAGCACAAGAAAAGGTGGAGCAAGAAACCTGCAGTCCAAGAATGCTCCCGTGACCAGTGGAAAGAAGGACGGACGGATGGATGGTTGGATGGATGAAGAGAAGGTCGTGCGCATAGGGGCCTTTTTCCTGGGAAAAAAAGTAAATCCACATAACTCACATGTCAGACCACGCATGGAAAAATCATCAACATATTAGCCAAACCTAACAAGGTGGAATTAATCAGAAGCTTCCTCGGCAAGGAACGCTTACAAATTCGCTCAAGCTCTTCCACCTCTTACCGGCACTTTGCTGGCCTGAATTAAGAAATTACCACGGAAGGAAATAATTAGCTCCCGGATCATGATCCCATCACTCAAACCTAATACACTAATTACTACTCGTGTGCAGAGAGAAATCAAGAGTAGGATTTTTTTTCCAATGTTAAAACTGCATTGGCTAAATATTTATTATCAAGCAAGTAGTCATCAAGCATCCAAAGTTTAACCATATCAATCACAGTAGTGGATCCAAAATTCAGGCACTAGTTGAAGCATCATTACCTCACAGATTCAAATATAAGAGTCCCTACATTCTTATAGCTATCATCAGAGTTGTTAGAAAACTCAAACAAATGATCCCTCACAAAAGAATGGATGTAAGCCAGGAAATCGGACTTGAATTAAAAAATTATATATTTATTCAATTAGCCTACTATTTAGCGTGATGTAAGCTAGGAAATCAGACCTGAAATAAAAAAATTATATTACTCCTAGCACGGAAGGAAGGATCATCACTCACAACTAACAAACTAATTAGTACTAGAGTATGTTTATGCGGAGAGAAATGGAGAGCGGGAAGCAGGAACTTACACGGATGGACGGACTTGTTCTTGGGGTTGGTTGTTGTGCTCCTCGCCCCTAACATGCCAGCAAGCAACGAGAAGAAGCAGATGGGAGTCAGATAGATGTACGGTGCATGAAACAGAAGAGGACAGTTAAACAAAGCAACAGAAGGGGCACAGAATTATCACCTCTAGAACATCATTCGCATCGCGGACGGCTCCATTTTGATAAGCACAGATGCTGCAGAGAAGAAAAGCATTCAACAACTCAGTTAGTAGTGCTAGTCACAGGGGAAATGCGGATCATCCATGAATGATTCCAGAGAGTGGATTCTCATCCAACACAAGGAATGTTTGCATACAGCAACGAGAGGGAAGCAAAATTTGACATAGAAAGTTGCCACACTAACATGGTTATTAAAGAACAACTAGGCTAGGACACTAACCCTAGGGGAATTTGACATAAAGAAGGAGAAAACAAATAACATCCTTGGTTTGTAAGGTAATGATGAAATAGCTAGACTATAACATTGTAGAGCATAATACTGGGCTGTATGTAAGGTAACAATCCAGCCATCTAGGGCAGTGGAGTGGGCCAGAAACAGGAGCACTAACCCTTGGGGGAGAAGACAATCTCGTGATGGGGCCAAGCACTAACACTAGAGGGAGAAAACAATGAATCACGCGCTTGGCAATTGGACTACCGATGGGAATCTAGAGCAGAGCATAGCATAGCAGCGATGAAAATACTGAACAAAGTCATCAACTTAAAAAGAAGAACAAGATGACACTACAAGAAATATGTCAACTTATGACCACCACTATTGGTCACTGAAAGGTCACAAATTTCCATTTATGACCTTTTTGTGACCAAAAACAGAAGGTCAAAAGCTGGCCGTCGTAAACTGACTATAGCGACCTTTAACAAAAGGCCATTGATCCATGACCTTCTGTTTTGGTCGCTAGCAACCTCCCCAGGCCACGTAGGCATCCAGCGTGGCAAGCTGATGTGGCATAAGATTCAGCCCGGTCCGATTCGATTTTCTACATGGGCCGAGCCCAACAATTCAACCTTTTATATTATTATTTTTCTGTCAATTCTTGTGGGCTACTTGGGCCAAGCCTAGTATTTCAGCTTCTTTGTTTTTGGGCCTTGTCCTTCTTACAATCAATTGATTTTCTATTTTCAATAATTATATTTTGGAGCTGGTCCCACTAGTCAGAAGGGTCCCACAAGTCATAATGCCATACATGAGTCCCACATGTCAGAAATTTCAAAATTGCTCAGATTATATTCATAAGTGGGTCCCACTGGTGAAGTTTCCATATCTTCTCAACATACATAACTGCTATTTCAAACAGGACAGAACAAACATAGTTCATCAAATAACACTACATAGCCTTTTACAATCCGTTACAATATTACACTTTACAGTCTACTACAGAGCCAAAAGAACGGCTTCACTGCTTCGCACTTGGCTTCACGGCTTCACACTCAGAAAAATTAGGACTGGAGTTCCTGTAAAAGAGTGAACATAAAGGAAAAAAATTAGGCTTGGAGCTCCTGAAAAAGAGTGAACGCATAAAGGAAAACAAGTAAGAAAACTATACAGGAAAACAAGTAGAGTGTATTGAGTACAATATGAACACTAGCATCTAGCATACTAGTTTCCGCAAAGAAAGAACACTCGACATCCAACATCTGAAGACATTGCAATGATTTCTAAGCACATCTAGCATACTAGTTTCCGCAAAGAGCATAAGCAAGCATGGTACCATATCAATTGCATCACATCAACCAAATTATTCAGGGAGCACAATATGCACATGAACAAAGACAGATTATGGGTCCTGCTTGATTCACCTAGTTGATGAGGGCGGCTGGGCGGGAGACGAGCTTGATGTCGTTGCCATCAAGGACGATCTCATCCTTGAACTTCTCGGACTACAGCTCCGCCAGATGCAGCAGCAACACCTCCGACAACCACAGCAACAGCACCAATAATGACCTGCGTGACATTTCATATCATCATTATAGAATAAAAAAATTAAGACACACGCAGCAAATATAGCTTCAGCATTACGAAATTATCATGTAACTGTTGAGCAGACAGGAATATAGCTTCAACATTATAGAATTATCATGTAACTGTTGAGCAGATAGGAATATAGCTTCAGCATTATAGAATTATCATGTAACTGTTCTGTGAAGCTGTCAAACAGAAACCTGATTATAAACTATGGACTATGAGATGTCATAGCCGATCCAGTGGACTGTGAGATGTCAAGCAGAGCAACATCTGCTAGAGCAACAGCTCCATGGACTAAAATAAATGCCCACAAGGATCATGAGAAAGAGCTAAAAAGGTTTGTCGTAGAAGAGTGAACATAAAGCTACCATTAGATCAAATAGAGATCATGCAATCAAATGGAGTAGTTACAGTCTTAACTAAGAAGATCATGAGCATGTGCATGAGTAAAATGAGCATCAGCATGTGTTAACAGGATCATAAGCATGCAATTAAATTTGTGCTACTGCTGCTGTTATAAAACTACTGAAACTACTGAACCAAGCTGCCTGCCATGTAAACAAGCATCCATTCATTTATTCCAACAGAACAGAACCCATGTGATGATAACAGCAGGAATTTGTAACTAGCATCCCTTAAGCACCATCAAGAGTATTTAGGGGCTCATCAACAGAACCCATGATGCAACAGGAATCCATAGTACTATTCAGCTAGAGTACGCATTTAGGGTGTTTAAACCCAGCAGCAGCAGGAACTTAAAAGGTACTACTGGTAACAATAAGATACTATGGTATCAATCAAGAAGCTAATATAAGGAGACGACAGGGTAAATTCAGCTGGTGCGTTTCACTTGGGTATCCCTTTCTCTTGCTGGCCAGTGCAGTGCTTCATGGGTCCCTAGGTTTCAGCTTCTTCTTGGTCCTCGTCTGAAAATATAAAGTGTTGAAACAGAGTTAAGTTGGCAGCCACAAGTGATTCAAATCTCTAGGAGTGGGTTATCAATCCATTGCACACACTGCTGCGGAATCGGGAGATCGATGATCGATTCAAGACACCAGAATATGGAGAGCAGTACACAGCACAAATATAACTGAAGGAGACATAATAACATATATACAGAGCTGTAGTAGTTATCTCTGTCAGCATCAGATTGATGCAAAACACTAGTGAGTTGACTTGGCACATTGACTTTGAAACCAAACATCATGAATTTGTTATGCTAATCATCGACAAGCACCAGATCAGATTCTCTCAATGTACTTAGTGAGCAGCCACGCAAGAGAAATATCATTGACAGGCGACATAAAACAAGCGCTACTACTGGCTTTGGGTGGTACCTTTGTTCGGCTGTAAGGGTTGGTCGCAGAGAGTGGGAACTCCTCGGTGCAGGGCACTTCCTCGGGCCACCCGTAGACAGTGGTTGATGAAGAGAACACAAGCTGCAGAGATGAAATGAAAGCAGTTTATTAGCATTCAGATCAGATGATGATGACAATCATTCGATTCGGTGTACTTCATCATATGCCTATACTTGTTCCTTCACCAAGTTACCGGCATAATTAATTTGTGCTAGTGGGCTGCAAATCTGCTACATTTTATTGTGTAATGTCAGTCAGTTTGTGTAGCAGAACTGCTAACAATGAACCGAGCAAGTGCATATATACTGATCGTGAGCACGACCGATTTTTTAATCAGACTACCTTTGTAAGTACCATGCATCGATCTCTGTCTACTTAATAATGGCAAGTGTAATTAATGGCCAGTGCTGCCAGTTATTGTTACTCTAAGATTTTAGCTAAGCAAATATAAAGATAAGAAGACACTTTGCCACCAATATTTTGTGACATCTGTAGAATTCGTACCTCATAAACATGCATGAAATGTCTATCTCAAAGAAGTATACATACTGATCATGTTTAATTAATGGCCAGCAGCACAAAACAACCAATTATATTGCCTTACAAGTACTAGCAGAAAAAACCTCTAATAACCAGGCAGAGACCATCATAAGCAGCAGGATCGCACGAAGAAACCAGAATATGCAAGCTCCATCCACACATATGCAAGCTGCGAGACTACAGTGTCGGGACGAATCTAACTGAAAGTAGCACGTTCCACACATATGCAAGGTGAATCAATTGTTCTAGAGCAGTGAAGAGGATGGGTGGGGTGGGGTGCTCACTTGGGGCCGGTGCAGCCCATGGTGGTGCCGAGGCCTCCGTTGAGCTTGAGCACCATGAGCTTGTCGAGCAGCGCCTTCATGGCGTCGAGATCTGCAACACACACACACGATCCAGCGTTCAGCGTCCACACCCACAGACAGACACAAACAGTGACTGAACATTCGAATCGAATCCGAATCGACCACAGGAAAAAGCATCTGAGATGAGATGGTACCTTCGGGAGGGGGCGCGAGGGTGTCGTAGGGCACCACCACCTCATCGGTGGGGGTCTGGATCTTACTCCACTCAATCTGCTCCGCCTCGCCGCTGCAGAGCAGACACAGAGAGCACAGCACCGCCGTCAGAAACCACCCACCCACGCGCGAGCGAGCAAGCATACGCAAGGAGGAATCGGGAGGGAGATTCGCATTATTATCTGAGGTAGCGCGAGACGAGGCTGATGAACCCGGCCTTCTCGTTCTCGCTGAGTCGTCACCGACAAAACAGAGCAGAAAAAACAGGTGAGCGGGAGCGGAGTGGGCGCCTACTGGTCGCTAGATCCGGGGGAGGGAAGGGGGATGGGTCGGGCGGGGCACCTGATCTCGCCGAGCTTGGCGACAGCGTCGCGGAGGTTGTCGATCTTGGAGTCGGCGGCGACGGCGGCGGCAGCCATCGCGATCCGGGCGGAGAGGAGCGACGCTGCTGCTTCGGGGGAAGAGGGCAGGACGGGAGATCCAGAGGGAGGGAGTGGGGTTGGGGGCGGCGGCGCGTCGAGATCCACAGGGAGCAGTGGGGTGGGGGCGGCGGCGCGTCGAGATCCAGAGGGAGGGAGTGGGGTTGGGGGCGGCGGCGCGTCGAGATCCAGAAGGAGTGGTGTGCGGGGCGCTAGGGTTCGCTGCGCGGGCAGAGAGAGGAGTGGTGGGTTTTTTTTTGGGTAGCTCGCGGTGGGTGGGTGAGACCGTGAAAGGGTGAGGTGCGGGCCGTTGGATCCAGGAGGATCCGACGGTGATTAATCCACGATCCGCGTGAGAGGCCCTGGACCAATCAGAATGCAGTATACAGGTATGATATTTTGACCATTTAAATTGGTCGCAATTGACTAAAAGTAAGGTGCTAAATTATGTTAGCTATTTTATTATGACCTGAAAATTTGAAGAAAAAAAACTTCTCATTGTGTCAGCAAATTTGACTATAGTTTTCAGGAATAATCATTAATTGAAATAAGACAAATATTTTTTTAAAGAGTTATGAGAAATGAGTTCTTTTAAATCACTTTTCCATTTTTCAAGTGCCCAAAAGGAGGTTTTTTCGTGAAGGACCTCCAAAATAATTGTTGCAAAATTGGACCAAATCATTTTTCTAAAATACTAGGACATATTTAATGCACAGTTGACCAAATGGTTGGGTGTAAAAAAAATTGATCCACCTCTCGTGAAAAAGACAAATTCCAGCCGATTCAGCTGGAAGCAGGTCAAATTTGAACTGTAGTTGCCTTCTAGTTTGCTCTTTATTTTTTCCAAAAATCATTTCTAGTTACATAAGTACCTATTTAATCAGAGAAACACCAAAAAAATTCCAAGATTCAACCACTAGCTAGGAACGGTCATTCCCGCCGTTTTGACCGCATTTTGAAACGGGCATAAACAATTCAAAAAAAATCAAAAAATTGGAAAACCTTCGCATTGTGTCATTATATGTGGACAAGTTTCCAGGAAAAATAACAAACTTGTAATACGGCAATTATTTTTAAAAAAGTGTTCTCAGAAACGAGCTATCAAGTGTGGAGATCAATGGCTTTCAAGCCAAATGATCAATCTTATGGCCACATTCATGGCATAGTTTGTTCAAATGATCTCATATTGTGCACAAGGGTGCATATTAGAATGGCAAACAATGTTTCCTAAGGAAGTTTTCATTTTCTTTGGACGAAAAAACCATTTTTCATTTTCCGAGTGCCCGAAAGGAGGTTTTTTTGTGAAGGAACTACCAAATAATTGTTGCAAAATTGGACCAAATCATTTTTCTAAAATACTAGGCCATATTTAATGCACAATTGACCAGATGGTTGGGTGAAAAAAGTTTTGATCCACCTCTCGTGAAAAAGACAAATTGCCGCCGATTCAGTTGGAAGCGGGTCAAATTTGAACTGTAGTTGCCTTCTAGTTTGCTCTTTATTTTTTCCAAAAATCATTTCTAGTTACATAAGTACCTATTTAATCATAGAAACACCAAAAAAAATTCCAAGATTCAACCACTAGCTAGGAACGGTCAAGCCCGCCGTTTTGACCGCATTTTGAAACGGGCATAAAAAATTCAAAAAAAATCAAAAAATTGGAAAACCTTCGCATTGTGTCATTATATGTGACCAAGTTTTCAGGAAAATAACAAACTTGTAATATGGTAATTATTTTTAAAAAGTGTTCTCAGAAACGAGCTTTTAAGTGTGGAGATCAATGGCTTTCAAGCCAAATGATCAATCTTGTGGCCACATTCATGGCATAGTTTGTTCAAATGATCTCATATTGTGCACAAGGGTGCATATTACAATGGCAAACAATGTTGCCTAAGGAAGTTTTCATTTTCTTTAGACGAAAAAACCATTTTTCATTTTCTGAGTGCCCGAAAGGAGGTTTTTTTGTGAAGGAACTACCAAATAATTGTTGCAAAATTGGACCAAATCATTTTTCTAAAATACTAGGACATAGTTAATGCATAATTGACCAAATGGTTGGGTGTAAAAAGTTTTGATCCACCTCTGGTGAAAAAGATAAATTCCAGCCGATTCATTTGGAAGCGCGTCAAATTTGAACTGCAGCTGCCTCATAGTTTGCTATTTATTTTTTCCAAAAATCATTTCTAGTTACATAAGTATATATTTAATCATAGAAACACCAAAAAAATTCCAAGATTCAACCTCTAGCTAGGAACGGTCATTCCCGCCGTTTTGACCGCATTTTGAAACGGGCATAAACAATTCAAAAAAAAAATCAAAAAATTGGAAAACCTTCGCATTGTGTCATTATATGTGGACAAGTTTCCAGGAAAAATAACAAACTTGTAATACGGCAATTATTTTAAAAAAGTGTTCTCAGAAACGAGCTATCAAGTGTGGAGATCAATGGCTTTCAAGCCAAATGATCAATCTTATGGCCACATTCATGGCATAGTTTGTTCAAATGATCTCATATTGTGCACAAGGGTGCATATTAGAATGGCAAACAATGTTGCCTAAGGAAGTTTTCGTTTTCTTTGGACGAAAAAACCATTTTTCATTTTTCGAATGCCCGAAAGGAGGTTTTTTTGTGAAGGAACTACCAAATAATTGTTGCAAAATTGGACCAAATCATTTTTCTAAAATACTAGGCCATATTTAATGCACAATTGACCAGATGGTTGGGTGAAAAAAGTTTTGATCCACCTCTCGTGAAAAAGACAAATTGCCGCTGATTCAGTTGGAAGCGGGTCAAATTTGAACTGCAGATGCCTCATAGTTTGCTATTTATTTTTTCCAAAAATCATTTCTAGTTACATAAGGACCTATTTAATTATAGAAACACCAAAAAAATTCCAAGATTCAACCACTAGCTAGGAACGGTCAAGCCCGCCGTTTTGACCGCATTTTGAAACGGGCATAAAAAATTCAAAAAAAATCAAAAAATTAGAAAACCTTCGCATTGTGTCATTATATGTGACCAAGTTTCCAGGAAAAATAATAAACTTGTAATACGGTAATTATTTTAAAAAAGTGTTCTCAGAAAGGAGGTATCAAGTGTGAAGATTCATGGCTTTCAAGCCAAATGATCAATCTTATGGCCACATTCATGGCATAGTTTGTTCAAATGATCTCATATTGTGCACAAGGGTGAATATTGGAATAGCAAACAATGTTGCCTAAGGAAGTTTTCATTTTCGTTGGACGAAAAAACCATTTTCCATTTTTCGAGTGCCCGAAAGGAGGTTTTTTTGTGAAGGAACTACCAAATAATTGTTGCAAAATTGGACCAAATCATTTTTATAAAATACTAGGCCATATCTAATGCACAATTGACAAAATTGTTGGTGTAAAAATTTTCGATCCACCTCTCGTGAAAAAGACAAATTTCTGCCGATTCAGTTGGAAGCGGGTCAAATTTGAACTGCAGCTGCCTCATAGTTTGCTAGTTATTTTTTCCAAAAATCATTTCTAGTTACATAAGGACCTATTTAATCATAAATACATGGTTTGGTGGCGATACGTCGAGGTTTGGGCGGTGGCCGAGGGCCCCAACTCTAGAGCGCGTAAACTCGCATGCCCGCCGCGTGGTCACCGCGTGACCGTGGCATTGACATGTGTTCTGGGAGGCCTAGGCATGTATAGTGGGTTGGGCACTCCCCAGGTTGGTGCTAGGAAGAAAATTACAACATAAGATTCTCACGAGGAGACCAATCGATGCTCAAACATGAATTAGCAGCCAAGTGTTTGATTAGCGGTACGGGAAATGTACATGGCTAATGGGCGTGAGTTTTGGCTGAGGATGATCAGTTACTAAGAAGACCGTTTTCACAAATTTTCAGCTCAAAAGGAGGAGCCTAGGTGGTACTTGCTTTGCAAACCACCACACTGTACATAAATACGAATGTTGAAGCTCGGCTCAAAATAATGAATGGATTGAGCTGGCATTTGGTGGAGGATGGTTATTTGGGCATAGGAAAGCATTGTAGAAAATGGATACTATTTGGACATGCCAAAGTGGTACTTCCTTCACAAACTGTTACTCTGAACAGAATAGGAAAATGAATATTTTTGAATTATTTTTGAACTAGGCAAGGAAGTTTTTTACATATTTGACGAAGATATGACCCAAAGAATTTATGAGATTTTTTTGGGAATTTTGGGAATGACAGAAATATAGGTTGCTTCACAACCTAGGGCAAAAACTGCCACATGGACATGCCACATAGGCAAAACTGATGAGGTGGCGCCTAGTCATAGCAACCACCACAATTTACAAGGCTATGACCATCTATATTGGTCGTTAACAACTAGAAATAAGGCAGCAGACTAGCGCTGTTTGCTTTATGACCTTTTCATGTGAGGAAATTACGACCTTTCTGACCAAAATGATCGCAATGGTTTAGGGTTTGGAGCCCCCCGAACAGCTTTTGACCAATTGGTCTGAAATGGTCATAAATTTATGACCAATTCTTCGAGGGTCACTAACAGAAGGTCATAAGTTGACATATTTCTTGTAGTGTGAATAATTTCACAAATTAATGTTAACTCTTATTGTCCCGAATAATATATGGTTGTGTAACTATGGATGATGTTCAATCTCACTGGTCATACACATACACACTAGGCACCCAAAGCAGTAGGATGAAACAGCCAGGAGTTGAATCACTCGACTCCACACAAGTGAATTTCTCTAGGGCTACATCTTTACTATTGAAGCATCGGGATTCCAAAGTTAGTAGTTGTTTACAAGTGATGGGTACGTCCTCATATGTAGGTACAAACTAAGATGAATGCTAGTTTTCTTGTGGTGGAAACTATATGAACAAACATCAATTGATTCAACAAACCATGCTGGACTTCTTTCAAGACACAATTAAGCACAAGAAAAGGTGGAGCAAGAAACCTGCAGTCGAAGAATGCTCCCGTGACCAGGGGAAAGAAGGACGGACGGACGGATGGATGGATGGATGAAGAGAAGGTCGCGCGCATAGGGGCCTTTTTCCTGGGAAAAAAAGTAAATCCACATAACTCACATGTCAGACCACGCATCGACAAATCATCAACATATTAGCCAAACCTAACAAGGTGGAATTAATCAGAAGCTTCCTCGGCAACGAACGCTTACAAATTCGCTCAAGCTCTTCCACCTCTTACCGGCACTTTGCCGACCTGAATTAAGAATTACCACGGAAGGAAATAATTAGCTCTCGGATCATGATCCCATCACTCAAACATAATAAACTAATTACTACTCGTGTGTAGAGAGAAATCGAGAGTAGGATTTTTTTCCAATGTTAAAACTGCATTGGCTAAATATTTTTTATAAAGGAAGTAGTCATCAAGGATCCAAAGTTTAACCATATCAATCACAGTACTGGATCCAAAATTCAGGCACTAGTTGAAGCATCATTACCTGACAGATTCAAATATAAGAGTCCCTACATTCTTATAGCTATCATCAGAGTTGTTAGAAAACACAAACAAATGATCCCTCACAGAAGAATGGATGTAAGCCAGGAAATCAGACTTGAATTAAAAAATTATATATTTATTCAATTAGCCTACTGTTTAGCGTGATGTAAGCCAGGAAATCAGACCTGAATTAAAAATAACGTCCTTGGTTTGTAAGGTAATGTTTGAAGGGTGTGGGCGGCCGCGGGTCGCGGTAGTGGCAGCGTGGGGGGAAACCTTAGCAGGGGTCAAGGCGGAGACCCTAGCGGGGGTCGAGGCAGGGCGGGTTGGGAGGGGAGTGGGAGAAGGGAGCGGCGTGGTCCTCGACGACCGGATCCGGTGGTTGGCGGGCCACGAGAAGGGAAGGACGGCAGACGGTGGTGAGTGGCGGTTCCTGTCGTCGGGGTGGGCGGCAGAGGGGATGAGGTGGGCGGTGAGGAGCGGGAAGGTGGGGAGAGGCCGGCGGTGGATCGGTTACTGATCAGGAAGGGGAGCGCAGCGGTGGGCCGTGGGCGGGAGTGGGGAGAGAGCAGCGGGGTGGGCGGCAGAGGGAAGGAGCGCAGCGGTGGGCGGGAGAGAGGGGAGGCGGTTCCTTCCTGTGGATCAGATCGGGACGGGACGGGACGGGACGGGAGTGGGGTTCGTGGGGTTGGGGGTGGGAGTGGGAGCGGGAGCGACGGGACGGTCGAGGGAGGGAGCGACGGGACGGGAGTGGGGAGAGAGAGTGGCTGACTCGGCCGGGAACGGATAGGTTTTTTTTATTTTTTTTATTTTAGGAATAGAATAGAATGGATATATGGGTTTGGTTTGGTTTGGGGGATTCGGGGTTGTTTGGATAAAGGGCGTGTTTGGTTGCCGTGCGCTACAGTACCCGCATTGCATAAACTTTCCCACCCAACCTGGCTATGCAATGCAGCCTCAAATGCACCATTTGCATGTTGTTTGCTTGTCTGCATGGACAGAACTACACTGCCTGGTGTTTGGTTGCCTGCATGTTAGTGGACAAACCCAAGGCATGGTGTTTGGTTGTATGCAACGCCTGGTGTGTGGTAACCTCTTTTGGATAGTTGGTGAGGTTAACACCACACTTCGGCAGCACACATCATAAGCACACACAGAGTATAGACAGAGCATCAACTAGCATAATTCAGATATAAGCAGTACCACACTTATAGTTCAACGCATAAATCATAAACATGTTCAAAGCAGACTCGATAGTATGCTGGAAAGAGGTGGCCCCGGCCCTACTCCTTGGCGGCGAAGGCTTCGTCGTGCTTCCCGCACTTGTTGACGACCTCAATGCCATCGTCGTCGAAAATGATTACCTTGAGGGTGTCGGGAGTGATCTTGATCTGGTGAACGGCTGCATAAGTGGCCCAACCCTGATCCAGGGTCACCCTGCCATTCATCAGCTTGACCGTCACCTTCCAGGAGCAGCCGGTGTTGTTCCTGAGCTTGAACTCCGTCGGCATCATGACGAAGTGCTTGGAGAGGTCCAGGGGCATGGGGATGACCTTGCAGAAGTGAGTTGGGCCATCCTCCTGATGGTAGTGGCCATAGTTGCGGCGCTTGTTGCTGGGGGGCTCCTCCATGCCTTCATCGTCGCCACCCTCAGGCGTCTTTGGGTCTTCCTCGGCGGTGGGCGGCAGCAGAACCTCGTCGGGCATTGGGTGAAGGGGTTGCTTGCCCTTGTTGTCAACGGTCGGGAGCACCTCCGTGCCCATCTCATTGCTCTCCTCGATCTGCACACAATTCATGGAGTCACACACAGCACAGAGTTCATGGCTAATTGAAGAGCTTGTAGTTAAAACAGCATACTGCCACTCTTCTCCTCCTCACCATCCCCCTATATTTACTCACCCTGCCCACCACTACTTACCCACCCCCCTCTCTCACTGTCAACCTTCCTCCTCCCCATCACCATGAGCTCTAGCTCCAGCTCCAACGCCAACCCCTTCCCTTGGGGTATTGGCTGGAGGGCCTTCTTCCTTGGGTGGACGGCTGGTGATCGGACCAAGTTCGAGAACACCATGGAGGTGTGCTCGAACTTCGGCTCCATGCCGGACATGCAGAAGGAATCTAATGCAGTGCTCATGAAGGCCACTAAAGAAGAGCTGAAGACGCTGATTTCTGACCTAGCGAAGGGCGCGATGGCAGTTGACATCATTCGCTGGGCCATGAATCAGGCCGTCTCCGACGACGCTAAACAGAGGAAGAATTCGTGCAAGTACAAGACCTACTGGGCTCCTAATGACCGCAGTGCCGCAGTGTACTGGGAGACGGCTATCGCGCCGGCGGTGGTCATCGGCGGGGAGCCTAAGGAGGAGGAAGAAGAAGCGGTGCAGATGCCATCGAGGCAGGAAGCATTAAAAGATGATTTGTTGCGGAGGACGGGAGGAGCGCCTGATGCATAGAGGGTGCTTGGATACATTTTAGTCTCATGACTAAAAGTAGTGGGACTAAAACTTGCTAGCCTCATCCATGCTTGGATCCAAATACTAAAGAGACTAAAATCAAATTAATGAGCATTTATTATCCTCCAAACCCTCCAATCCAGAACTCGCCTGGGTTAAAGGAGAGGATTTAAATGAGGAGGGAGAGGACCAATCCACATTTTAGTAGGGGTACCCCTGACTAAAAAATTTTAGTCTCAAGACTAATTTTAGCCCCTCTTTAGTCAGGGGTGCTTGAAACTTTAGCCTTTTAAAGAGACTATTTTTAGTCAGACTAAAATAAGTCCCTTGGATCCAAACACCCTCATAGTATATGGGTTCCCACTTCCCAGCAGCTGCGCAGCACATGGATAATTAAGATTTATGGAGGGCGTGATGCGAATGCGATATGGCAGGACTCGATCGGTTTCTCTCTTTTTCATTCAAGAGGGAGAGGGAGAGGGAGAGGGTGTCCATCGGTCTACCGCAGGAAACCGAAACGGTATCTACGGGAAGAAAGATCGATGGACAGCCTGTCCAACCAGCAGTAACTGAAATCTAACGTGGCTGTTTTCTACTGTGGTGGGTCCGCATGTGAGTCACTAACTAAACGCTGATGTGGCAATACTGCTGATGTGGATAGGCTGCATGTTTTTTTTTGAAACGTCACCGGGAGGCAGTAGAAAAACTGCCCACCTGAATTTTCCATTAACTTCACATCAAACCAAACATAGAGAGAAGGTTTTACAACTGCACAGCGAGGCATCCGAAGATAGAAAGAGAGAGGGGATGAACTATTTAGGTATTATAAATGACATAGAAAAATGCTAGGGTGATCAGAGAAGTTGGAGGATTAGTAGAGCAATTAGCATAAATACGTGTATTTAGCAAATTTTCCTCTTTAATGTGGGCCAAGGCCTAGAATTGTCCCCATAACGCTCCGCCACTGATCATCTGCCTCCGGCACCACTATAAAAGCCACCAAAGAGGGAAAAAGAGATGGATCACCTCCTCACCCGAGCTTTGACGTGACTCCATTGCTAATATGCAACTTTGCGGACTTTCAAGATGGCTCATCAAAGATGAGCCGTTGCCGTTAAATGAATCAGACCCTGCAACACTCTGGACACACCATCAAACTCAGATCTGACACCCCCACATGATTAAGAAAGACATGGGAAAAGAAAACCACATGTGCGTGCCAGAGACCACAAAGCCAGCACATGATCCACTGTCTTCCGAATGGACGTCGTCGATGCAGTCAACACTTTACATCCGTTTTTGGACTACCTCCCAGGCTCCGCGCAGGTAGTGGAACAAACGCCGTCGCAACGGAGAAGCCCAAGGAAGGACACAAGTCCATTACGAGGATCCTGCCGTCGGCGGTCACGCCCTCCTTACTCGAACAGACAGACGTGGTACCTTTTTTCTTTTCATTTTGCTGTGGACGAGGAAAATGTAAAAAAGACACAAGTTTTGGGAGAAATTAAAGACGCCGAGCTTGTGTGTCTTGGCCGCATCCTTCGCCGCCCGCGTCTGCCGCTCCGACGACGTGGGGATGCATGGTGGGGATGGGGATGGTGATGGTGATGGGGGAGGGAGACGGAGACGGAGACGCGACGGAGAGTCTCCTCCGCTTCCTCCTCCTCCTCCTCTTCCCGCCTCCCCTTCCGCCTCCTCGAACCCCAGCCCCAGGCACTCTTCTCCGGTGGTCTCCGTCCCCGGCCGGCCGGTCGCCATGGCGGCGGCGGGAGCGCCAGCGCTTCTGCCCACCACCCTCCTCCTCCTCCTCCTCCTCCTCCTCCTCCTCTACGGCGTTTCGGTGGCGGAGGCGTGGCAGGACATTACGACCAAGGACGCGATCTTGTTGGGGCTCAACGGCAAGATGAAGGAGATGACCCGCGTCTTCGCCCCGCAGGTCAAAAGGGAGCTCGGCTACTGCATCCAGGACACGTACGTGCATTGCTTACGATTCGATTCCCCCCTCCCCAACATCTTCAATAACAATCATCGATTGAATTTCAATTTCAATAACAATCAAATCAAATCAAATCTTGCCCTTTAACTTGTTGTATTGAATCGAATTGCTGGGTGCAGGGACGCGGAGTGGGACGCCACCTTCAACTTCTCCGGCGACCCCAAATTCCTCGTCGACTGTATGAAGAAAGGTAAGCCTCATCCATGGTGGAAGGGAATGATGAATTGAATGCTTCCTTCCATAAGGGAAATCCATCCGACCCCAAATACCTCATTTACTTATTATGTATATATGTTTATATTATAACCCATCCGATCCGACGCAGGGGACCTGCCGCAGCGCGTGTGCACCGCCGCCGAGCTCAAGTTCTACTTCGAGAGCATCATCAGAAGAGGCAAGAAGAACTACGTGAGGCCAAACAAGAACTGCAACCTCACGTCCTGGATCGACGGCTGCGAGCCCGGCTGGGGCTGCACCGCCGATGCCGGCAAGGAGGTGGACCTGCGGGACGCCGAAAACTTCCCGTCCAGGACCGTCGACTGCCAGGGCTGCTGCCCCGGCTTCTTGTGCCCCCGCGGCCTCACTTGCATGATACGTACGTAAGCCCTCACACACTTGAGATCTGCATAATATTTGCTTGGCTCTCTATTGTGATGTAAAAAAAAACCAATTAGACATAATATATAAATGCACTAATATATAGTATAAGCTTACATACATTAATTAATTGCTGATGCAGCCTGCCCTTTGGGAGCATACTGTCCACAGTCCACCCTCAACAAAACCACCGGAGTCTGCGATCCGTAAGTTGTATCTATCTATCTATCTATCTATCTATCTATGGAAAATTATATATGGAAATTAATGGAAGGGTGAATGAATTATCGCTTGCTGCAGATACAACTACCAACCGCCTCCCGGGCAGCCCAACCATACGTGCGGCGGTGCTGACAGATGGTCGGATGTCATGAGTACCGACGATGTTTTCTGTCCAGCTGGTTACTACTGTCCAAGCCCTATCCTCAAGATCGATTGCAGTAGTGGGTAATTCTATCTATCTATCTATCTATCAATTGCTTCGTTTCTCATTCGGGCAATCTCCTAGCTAGGATTGAACCTTACAATAATGATTAATTCCCATGCCATTGCCTTCCCAAAAGAAAACTGAAAAATGCAAGTTTCTGGATCTGTGCAGGTTCTATTGCAGGAAAGGATCAACTACCCAGACCAGTAAGTTGTGTTGTCGTGTTCATATGAATATATGATAATAGGATGCTTTCCTTTTTCTGCTTTTAGTACACAGTTTTCTTCAGTAATTAACATTTGACAGTAATTTTCAGTATTAATTTGCTTTTAATTGCATGCATGCAGAATGCTTATCCAAGGGCAGTTGTAAACCAAACTCTACAACCCAAGACATCACAATATTTGGTGCCATGCTAGTGGTAATTAACATTTAATTTACATGCTGAGTTGATATCATCAAATCTTTAACGACCTGACAGAGGTTGATATCATCAAATCTTTAAAGGTTGAGTTGAGCTTAATTAATTTGCATGACCAAATTATAGGTTGCCCTGAGTTTAGTGCTGTTGATCATTTACAACTTCTCTGACCAACTTCTGACCAACCGAGAGAAGAAGCAAGCGAAATCTAGGGAGGCTGCTGTAAGACTCGCGAAAGAGACTGTACAGGCCCGTGAAAGGTGGAGATCAGCTAAAGATGTCGCAAAGAAGCATGCCGCTGGCCTGCAAACATCTCTCACCCGCACATTCTCGCGCAAGAAGAGCCTCGGCACACATGAATCATCTAAAGGGCATCCACCTGAAGAGCATGGTGCGGAAGAATCCGGAGGGAAGAACACCGGCGGAAGCCCCACTGCGGCTGCGGAAGTAGGAGGAGATAAAAAGAAGAAGGGGGGCAAACATGCGCACACTCAGAGCCAAATCTTCCAGTATGCGTATGGTCAAATCGAAAAGGAGAAGGCACTGGAACAAGAAATGGAACAAAACAGTAATAACCTTTCCTTGTCAGGAGTGGTAGCCATGGCAACTGATGAAGATTTAAGGCAAAGACCTAGAATTGAGATTGCTTTCAAAGACATTACTCTCATCTTGAAGGGGAGTAAGAAAAAACTATTAAGGTCTGTGAGTGGGAAGCTTATGCCTGGCCGGGTAGCTGCCGTGATGGGCCCATCAGGCGCGGGAAAAACCACCCTCTTGAGTGCTATTGCCGGCAAGGCGACTGGATGCTCGACAACCGGTACGATACTCATAAACGGAAAGCAAGAGCCTATCCGTGCATACAAGAAGATCATCGGCTTTGTCCCGCAAGACGATATTGTCCATGGAAACTTGACTGTTCAAGAGAACCTATGGTTTAATGCGAGATGCAGGTATTCTTTTTTATTGCATTTTATTTTCACGATTCTTTTCTTTCATTAATATTTATGTCTCCTCGATCAGGCTCCCTGTTGAGATGTCACAGGCTGAAAAAGTTCTTGTGGTGGAAAGAGTCATCGAGTCCTTGGGACTGCAACCAGTTCGCGATTCCTTGGTTGGAACTGTTGAAAAGCGTGGCATCTCTGGTGGCCAGCGTAAGCGGGTAAATGTCGGTCTAGAGATGGTTATGGAACCCTCTGTGCTCATCTTAGATGAGCCAACATCTGGTTTGGACAGTGCTTCGTCTCTGCTTCTACTTCGCGCTCTACGGCGGGAAGCTATGGAAGGGGTCAACATCTCCATGGTGGTTCATCAACCCAGGTTACGACCTTAATCCATAATCACATTCATTCATTAATTAGGACTACTTATATTAATTAATAGATCGACTTCCTCCTCATGTCAATTACTTACATGCAGCTACACACTGTACAATATGTTTGATGACTTGATACTTCTCGCCAAAGGTGGTATGCCTGTTTACCACGGGCCTGTGAAGAAAGTGGAGGAATACTTTAAAGGGTTGGGGATTGTCGTGCCAGATCGCGTGAATCCGCCCGACTACTACATAGACATCTTGGAGGGGATTGTGAAGCTAGACACGAATGCGGTCAACGTCAAAGATCTCCCTCTGCGGTGGATGCTGCACAACGGATACGAGGTTCCACGAGATATGCTGCAGAGTTCTTCCGGCTCGGAATCATCCTTGAGTGGGGAAGCAGGTGGTCACGCCCCCCAAGCTGAGGCCAAGAAATCCCTTCTTGGTGAATTGTGGGGCAATCTCAGGGACATACTTGGCCAGAAAAAGGATGAGTACGATTACAACAAATCTTCTGAAGATTTGTCTAACCGCCGCACACCTGGCAAACTTAGGCAGTACAAATACTACCTGGGAAGGTACGTAAATTACTGAATTTTGTTTCCTTCCTTGCTTCCTTCCTTCCTTCCTTCCTTCCTTCAAAATACTCTTTTGTTGTTGCTGCTGCTGCTGTTGTTGTTGTTGTTGTATTCCATTCTTATGAGCTCGCTAGCTTCATGCATCCCTTTCTGTATGTAAAGATTTCTTCTTCTTCTTCTTCTTCAGATGTGGCAAGCAAAGGCTTCGTGAATCTAGCATACAAGGAGTCGACTTTCTGATTCTGGGTCTTGCTGGTATCTGTCTTGGGACACTAGCTAAAGTGAGCGACGAGTCTTTCGGAGCACTTGGCTACACATACACCGTCATCGCTGTCTGTAAGTTCTTTTTTACCATTCATTCTTCTCGACGACATGATGCATGCCCTCTATATGTGTGGACTCAATTCTTGCTGCAACTAGAATACAACATTGAATTCAGACTGGAGCTTACATAAACATGTTTCTGAATTTGAAAATTGAAATACGTACTAGAGTTCTTTCTCTCAACTGAAGCAAGCAAAATGAACCTAATTAATGTTGGCTGCAGCTCTGCTGTGCATGATTGGAGCCCTCCGGTCCTTCTCCTTGGAGAAGATACACTACTGGCGAGAGAGAGCGGCGGGCATGAGCTCTCTCGCATACTTCATGTCCAAGGACACGATCGATCACTTCAACACGATCGTGAAGCCGATCGTCTACCTCTCCATGTTCTACTTCTTCAACAATCCAAGGTCGTCCATCTGGGAGAACTACGTCGTTCTCGTCGCGGTCGTCTACTGCGTCACAGGGATCGGCTACACCTTCGCCATCTTCTTCCAGCCCGGTTCAGCGCAGCTGGTATATATGGTTTCCGTACTAACTAGTGCTAGTAGCTAGCTCCATTCATAGGTTTATTTAATCAAAAAAGCAAGGAGAATAAACTGAAGGCTTGTGCGGTTTTGATGATTATGCAGTGGTCAGCATTGCTCCCGGTTGTCCTGACCCTGTTCTCGAATGAGCAGAAGGACAGTGTCTTTGCTAATCTATGCTACACAAAGTGGGCGCTCGAAGCGTTCGTGATTGCGAATGCGCAGAGGTAACTTATCATCTCTTCATTTCTTTAGCCCGATGCTGCTGCTGTGGCTATCTGTTGCAACTTGATCAACACTCGGTCGATCGTAAATATGAAATATTTTGAGTTGCAGAAGGAGAGATGGCTAGCTAGAACATTATTACATATGCTACATAAATATTTCGATTAAAAACTTAGGATGCGACGGAATGCAATTCAATGCAGGTACTCTGGCGTTTGGCTCATCACGCGGTGCGGTTCGCTGATGAAGACGGGGTACGACATCGACCACAAGATCACGTGTATACTTGTCCTCGCTGCGAACGGGATAGTGTTCCGGTGTATAGCCTTCTTCTGCATGGTCATCTTCCAAAAGCACTGATGATTTCTTTCGTTTTTTCTTCATCATCATATGTATCCCATGTATGTATGTATGTATGTATGTATGTATGTGTATGTTTGTAACTGACCGACTGATCGAGTAGTAGTAGTAGTAGTAGTAGAAGAAGCATTAATGCATATATACAGTGAGTTAATGTATGCCGAATTAATTAGATGGATAGAATTCCTTTACATGTACTCCACATTAGCCAGATAACAAGTTGGGTTAACAAGAGAGAGATATGTCTTTGAGCAAATCTATATGTCAGATTATTTCCCCGCAAAAAAAAGAGACTATTTACCAGGGTGTTATTACAGTCACACAGTAGGAACTACACCCGTAGAATAGAATCAATAAAAAAGAATCATCCAACCTGAGATGATGATGATGATGATGATAATATGGTTATAGAAGAATGTAATGATGAGGTGAATGCTTTTTATGAGATTGTCAACATTACACTCAGATGGTTTTGCAAGCAAGCAGCAGTATCGATGAGTAGTTTTTATATCAGTATCATCTTCCAAAATCACTCGTTTCTCCATCTCTCTGCCGGTACCAAAAAGTGTCAAGTGGGTGATGGAGGGAGGAAGAAAGGAAGCACGGGCGGTACACACGCGCGCGCGCGTACGTGTTTGACTGATGTGAACACAATAAAATATTTCGACATACCCCAACACACATCACGTACGTGGAAGAAAGGGCCCAAAACATAAAAGCCCACAAGTACGACGATGACTGTTTTGCCCTAGCTTTTTAATTCATTTTTCTCCATGAACTTTGATTGATCTAGGCTATGTAGCGGTATTTTTCAAAGAAAACTCGGTCACCAGATCGAGATAATGACACAAGCACATCAAGGTCACCCACTGGACGTAGGCTAAGTGCATCAAATGCCACTGCAGCTAGTCTCCCGAAGCCTACTATTCATATTGTCATCTTTTCAAAGAGAGTAACTTGCTGGATGGAGTGCGGCTAGGAGAATAAAGTTCATCTTTACCGCATCTTTCATTCCAACTCTACTTTCTTGTGTGCGATCCTTCTTTCTAGTTTTAATCCAAGAAGCTCAATGGGCTAGTTTCAAGTTCGATCATATACGAAATATGGTATAGCCACCAATCTAGATAGAACGGGCGGGGGAAGAAATTAATTTAGATGAGTTGCCTTATTATCGGGCTGATTGGAAGAGAATTTCAGAGTACACAAGAAATCCAAAAAAGCAAGATGAGATTAGGTGCAGATATTTAACGAGGGGACCATACAGGCCACCATCAAGAACAAACTCTTCGAAGAGCCAGGGACACACGTTGGGGCTCACACTACAGGACTCTTTCAAGTCTAGTGAAATTGTTCCCATCAGTTATGTCTGTTCTGAAATATGTTGGGAAAGAAGGCTAAAGTGATATGAAATGTCAGACACGTGGTCTTGTAGCATATTTTGAGACCATTGATTTTGTTTTTTATTTGCACATGATGTGGCATATATTGGGAAATGCAAATACTTTGTCGCAGTCTTTGCAAAGGAAGGATCAAGACATCCTGAATGCCATCTCATGTGTGAAGTCAACAAGGAATGAATGAGCTGCAAGAACTAAGGGATAATGGATGGGGATCACACTAGTAGAAAAAGGACCATTTGTCCCGGTTTGTAAGGGCCTTTTGTCCCGGTTTAAGAACCAGGACAAAAAGGTCGGTACTAATGCCCTTGGCCTTTAGTCCCGGTTCTTACACGAACCGGGACAGATGGGCCTCCACGTGGCCACTGTGGTCAGCCCAGGCATGGGGGCCTTTGGTCCCGGTTGGTGACATAAACCGGGACCAAAAGGCATCCACGCGTCAGCAGCTGGCTAGAGCTGAGGTTTTTTTTGAAAGGGGCTGGTTTAGGGGTTTTGGGGGTTAATTTAGGTTGTTATTAGCTAGCTAATAGAGAGAAGTGTCCTCTCTTATATCTTCGTGCTTGGTTTACCAACGCTACTGCTATGTTCATTTCACCCGCTGATATATAATAACTCTTCATGCTCGCATCATACATCATCATATATAATAACAAGTCCTACTAATCATGCATCATCATACAACTTCTACTCGTTATTAATAACAAGTCATACGATCATCATCCTCTCATAGTCATCGAACCCAACCCTACTTAATTGTTCTTAGCACATGATCATCAGTATCAGGTAGGACCTAAACACCCTTAAGGTAAAATAGCATAAAACAATATAGACCCTGACTCTCCATTATGAAGAATGGAGATAATCATATCTCCAATTCTTGCGCTTTGCTTCCTTTTGCTTCCAAGAACCTCCTTACGACTGTCCATACATTTTTTCCATTCTTTGATTGTCATATCTCCACTTCTTTTAGAAATTTGGTATGGACAGTTGAGATTCGTAGGATGACCTGGTTGTATGTTCAAAACATCAAGGCGACCATGCGTATACATCAGATGAGGCACACAATCATTTGGGATTATCTGTTGAAAAACATAGTAATAACTTCGTAGTTAGCAATGATGTACTAGTTTTAGAAGTATGCAAAAGATGCACGGATGTCGTAATAGTAAAAAATCTTACCAGGGTATCTTCATGGTAGTTACCGTAGTTCAACACGTGCACTAGTGGCACGTATTGACCATAATGTTTAGGAGTTCGATTGTAGATATTGTAATTCTCAAGATCAGCACAAAATGCGATCAGATGATTTTTCTCCTTATAAGTTAATTCGGAGCCATCGGTGTAGTGGGTTTTGTCTACCATCTTCCGCACATTCTTTGAAGAATGAAAATAAGCTGTCAATGGAAATAAGCTGTCAACTATTTTGAAATAAACAATATAAATTACTTAATAACTATATTTGAGAAGCTCACATGGGGGAAGAATTGGAAGTTTATCAACAAGGACCCAAATGTCCATATTGTCTTGCTCGATCTTAGGATCACCAAGATCCATGGTGACAAGCATACCCTCATCAAAACCATACATCTTGCAAAGTGCTTCCCAATTTTTGCAACCAAAATGGGTTACACTCTCAGAATTGTACAGCTTTATTTCAAAATCCACACCATGATGGGTCCTTAGGTGAATTTTTTTGGTTTCCATACTTTCATGGTCTTCAAAACCCATCTTCTCCAAGACATAGTGTCTTGCATAGCATGGGATAAGCTAGTCGAATTGGAAAAGATGAAAAATACACATTAAAATAGTTGAAGTCGTGCTTAATTACGAAAAAAACTATTGTCGTCGTTGCGTACGTTTCAACGTCGAAGGTCTCCTCGAGATTAATGCTGAAGCACCGATCTTCATCCAGTTCAAGAAACCTGTCGCACATACCTCGGTCGTCGTGGCACCATTCGCACTCCCCCGGGCGGTTTTCGTCGTCCGAGTATGACATTTCCGGCCTATGTTCATAATTCAAATATTAAACTTGTACAATTAAATATATGTACTAAAAAACCTAAATTAGATCATTATTATTAATCATGGGTTGACTATCGGTGATGGTAGCTCCTCCTTTCATTCCCGAGTGCTTTATCACACCAAATTGTCTAGCACACGGGAATGAAGGAGAAGCTACCCCCACGACGGCGTGGATGATGGAGGGGGCTCCTAGATTTCTGCAAGTGCTCTCCAATTTTAGCATTCAAAGTAGGAGTACCTTTCCAATATGAGCATTCAATAAGCACGTAAAATAAAGTAGTATTCAAATTAGCATGCATTCAATTATAAGCAAAAGTACATCATCTCTTGTGTCCGTACATCGTCGAATATTATCACTAATACTCCTCGAATACTATCATACATATAGCATCGCTAATAAAGCTAGAACCATAGCGCCCGACGGGTATCGTCGCGGGCGGTGGACACCCAAAGATAAGGAACCATCACAGGATCATAGCTCCAGTGAGATCCCTGAAGAACCTGCCAGGTATTGTCGAACCTGCCCTCCAACGCAACCATGTAGCGCCGGACGTGCTCGTCCTCCTCGCTAACATGGTGACGTACCACCTCCGCGGTGTCCGGAAGCCTCGGCACCATCACTGGCCCACGCGACCGCCACCAAACAAGGATCGGGTCAACAATGGGCTGGCTCCTCACCAACCTACGCCCCCCGAAAGGTAGCACCTCCCAATACCAGCCCGGCGGAGCCCAGTCCCGGACATGGCCCCTCTGATAAAGCAGGCCTCCACCGTTGTCGGTGTCAAAACCGGCGGATCTCGGGTAGGGTGTCCCGATCTGTGCGTCTTAGGCTGATGGTAACAGGAAGCAAGGGACACAATGTTTACCCAGGTTCGGGCCCTCTCGATGGAGGTAAAACCCTACTTCCTGCTTGATTAATATTGAAGATATGTGGAATACAAGAGTAGATCTACCACAGGATCGTAGAGGCTAAACCCTAAGAGCTAGCCTATGATGGTATGATTGTAATTGTGATCGGCCTTCTAAGGACCATGCTCTCCGGTTTATATAGACATCGGAGAGCTAGGGTTTACATGGAGTCAGTTATAAGGAAGGAAACATAATATCCGGATCACGAAGCTTGTCTTCCACGCAAAGGAGAGTCCCATCCGGACACCAGTCGAAGTCTTGAGTCTTGTATCTTGACGCTTCTATAGTCCGGACGATGAATATAGTCCTGCTGTCCGGATACCCCCTTATCCAGGACTCCCTCAGTAGCCCCTGAACTAGGCTTCAATGACGATGAGTCCGGCGCGCAGTCTTGTCTTCGGCATTGCAAGGCGGGTTCCTTCTCTGAATACTCCAAGGTGATTATCGAACATGTAGGTTGTGTCCGGATCTGCAAAATGATCTTCACATTCCACTGTAGAGAGAATGATACTCTAGTTGACAACTTTTAGACGATGTGACATGCCATTAGAGCCAGGTCATTATTCGAACCGTTTTTTCACAACCAGACACAACACGCATTGCGAGGCGGTTTCCTTGACACGTCTTGTCAAAGCAGAGATCATGTCCCCTTATCGCAGGATTCTCATCAATAGGGTATGGGTAATCCCCGCGTGCCATCAATCGTGGCGCTTGGGAAATAAGCGATTCTCAACAGGCTAGTGGGGAGGCGCACCGCTTTCGTCGCCTCTATAAAGGGATAAGAGTTCCTCATTTTTACCCACGCCTTCTTCCTCCCTCGCATACTCTTGCCCCCTCGAGCTCCAGCGCCCTAGTCCAGGTCTTCTCCGCACAGTTAGTCATGTCCAGAGCAGGAGGCAAGTGGGTGGCTTCCACCGCGACGGAGAAGAAGATTGCGAATCTTCGGGCGGCTGGATACTTGGCCGCAAACATAGCACACCGGCTACCAGACAAGGGGCAGGTCATTCCAACTCCAGGACCCCATGAGAGGGCCGTGTTCCTCACCCACTTTGTTCGTGGACTGGGGTTTCCACTCCACCCCTTCGTCCGCAGGCTTATGTTCTACTACGGGCTAGACTTCCATGATCTAGCTCCAAACTTCGTCCTAAACATCTCGGCGTTCATCGTCGTATGCGAGGCTTTCCTCCGCATCAAGCCTCATTTCGACTTGTGGCTGCAAATCTTCTGCGTGAAGTCGAAGATCGTGAGTGGCCAGCAAGCGGAGTGCGGAGGAGCCATGGTGGGCAAGATGCCTAAGGCCACCTGGCTTGACGGCTCCTTTGCGGAAACCGTGAAGGTGTGGCAGTCGGGGTGGTTCTACATCACCGAGCCGCGCGGCGCCAACTGGGCAGCGGCCCTCGAGTTCCGATCCGGAACCCCTATGCGGCTCACTTCCTGGGAACATAAGGGCCTGTCCTGGGGCAAATCTACAGAGCTGACCAGACTCAAAACCTGCATCCAGGGCATGAAGGACAAGAAAATCAAGCTTGTCAACGTGATCCAGGTCATGCTCATTCGCCTGATTCTGCCATGCCAAAGGCGGGCATTCAATCTGTGAGAGTTCGTTCCAGCCGAACACCAGACGCTTCAAAGGCTCTATGGCATGAAGCACAAGAATGCGTGGAAGGTGTTATTCAAGGATTCCGAAGTACCTCCTCCCATATCCAAGGACCGTGGGCTCCATGTCGCACGACAACCTACTCAGGTGAGTTCTAAGATTATCACCGAATTCAGTCCTTCCCAATATAATTATGGGGTAACCTCAAGTAATTGTGTGTATTTGTTTCAGGATTATGTGGAGGTGGCGGAGCGGATTGACTGTCCGGCACCGCTACCGGAAAGCCCTCTAATGTTCTCCTGACGGAGATGCTGGTTCCGGTGCCCTACAAGGGGCCGGAGAAGAAGGCCAACAAGAAGGCCCCGGGGACCCGAAAGAGTCTCCGACGTAAGGCTACGCCAGAAGCCTCGTCCGAAGAGGACGAGGAAGACTCCTCCCCCGAAGGGGAAGATAGAGAAGAAGAAGAGGAGGCCACGCTATCCGGACAGGATGGGGGGCCTGAGGTGGCGGACCAGGGGACCAGGAAAGGCCCCCGGCGCAAGGCCATCATACCCGTGTCATCTGATGACGACGAGGCAGATTCCTCCCGCGGAAGCGGGGAGGAACAAAAAGAAACACCACCTCCACGTGTCGGGGGAGGGAAGAAGAGGAAGGCCGCCCCGGTGGGGGAGACTGGGATGTCCAAGAAGGGAAAGGTGTCCCTTCCGGACTACTCCGCCACCGCCGCCGATAGCGAGGAAGGGTGGCTGCCCAGGAAGAAGCCCCTAGTGCGATCGTAAGTGTCCGCACTCCATCGTAATTTCGCTTCATAGTTTTGTTATAACGCCGAACTTATATGCAGTCCGGCCAGGGCCCATCCCGAAGTGTCGTCTTCGGACGGGTCCCTGAGTGAGTCAGCAATGAACTCACTCCCGACGGCCACTTCCCCTCGGCCTGCGGATGACACAGAGGTGTTGTCCCAAAGGCTCCCGGAGATAGGGGAGGTGACCCTGGAGGCGCCTCAAGGCGGTGTCCCAGACGTCGGACTCGCGGCGTTCAAGATCCCCGCGGACCGTGTTGGTGAGAGCCGAAGTAAGCCGGACTCTCAACCGAACACTATCCCGGAGCCTTTAGTGGTTCCGGATTCAGGCGGGCAGCCCCTCATTATGGAGGGAGGGTCGTCTATATCAAGGACTTCCATTGCGCCCCAAGCACCGGATTGCCTGCTGGAAGCGCTTCACGACGCTTCCCTAGATGAAGAGCACCATACTCTTATGAGTGCGGTGATTCAGAAGGTTTCATCCGCCAAGAGCGGACTAACCGAAGCCTGCACCAGCCTCCTGACAGGCTTTGAGGTAAGTAAAAATGTGTGAAATCACCACCCGATAGGTAGTAGCCCCTGATACTCTGTTTGGTGTTTGGAAAGAAAAACCAAACGGAGGGTCAATTATAATCCGCAGGAGTCTAACAATAAGTTTGAATGTAAATAAACAGGCTGTTTTGCTGGCCGCTGCTGCTCGCACAGACGAAATCGCCGGCCTAACGCAGGACTTAGAGCAGGCACAGGGAGAGCTCAGCCTCACGAGGAGGCAGCTCGAGGAGAGCAAAGGTGAATGATTCCCCTCTCTCATATAATAAAAAATAAAAGTTGATTATGCTAACGACGAAGCGTTGTAATCTGATAACAAAGGCCACCGCCGAAGTGGCGTCTCTCAAGATGGTGATGTCCGAAACCGAACACAAAGCGGCCTTGGAGCGCAAGGAGCGCAAAAAGCAAGAAGCCCGGGTGGGCGAAGTACAAGAAGAGCCCCAGGAGCTCGGCAAGAAGCTCGAGTCCACGGAGCATGAGCTGAAAGCAAAGGAGGTCAAGCTTGTGAAGGCCCTTACAAATATAAAAGACGCCAAGGCCGAAGCCGAGAGGGCACAGCAGGAGATCCAGGAGGCCAAAAAGATAGCGGCGGGTAAGAAATTTTTTATGCAAAGCAAACATGTGGAGGAGGCGTTTCTTTTACTTACTCGAATCCGGAGCTCTCCAGGGGCATTCGCAGACCTGCCATGCAGCGTATCAGATGCCGCGGAGTTCTACCGTGCCCAGGAGGGGAGCTCAACGGAGAAGTTGTTCTAGTCCCAGTATGCTGGGGCCGAACATGCAACGCCTCTGAGTGACCAACTGAAGCAGTTGGTCGAACTCCACAAGGCGGCCGAAGTGGCTATGAAAGATCTCATAGTCCGGATATGGCCTGGCGAGCTGCTGCCCACCAGCTACTTCGGCCTGATCAAGCGGGTGGTGGATTCCTGTCCGCGACTGGAAGTCATCAAGCGATCCGTTTGCATTGAGGGTACCCGTCGGGCCCTTGCCCGTGCCAAGGTGCATTGGAGCAAGGTGGATGCGGAGAAGCTGGTGAAGGACGGGCCGCCAGAGGGCAAGCCGCATCGCCTCCCCGAGAAGTATTATGATGGCATTATGAAGGGTGCTTGCCTCATGGCCAATGAATGTACCAAAGACATAATTTTTGAATGAATTCACCTCTGTCATGTTTGTAATTTAAAGACGAAGTTACTTGTGCTATGTAGCACTTTTGTTATTTAAAATATCACCTTCTGTGCGGCTGTTTATCAAATTCTGAAAGTAGGCCAGTCGTCGGCTTCCGCCCCCATGTAACTAGTACAGGGGTGTTCGTGGAAAACCCGGACACTCTTTATCCAAATGTTTGGTCCCTTAAGGAGGTGTCCAGTGCAGCGAACAAGGCAATCGGACTATGCGGCTTTATAACCTTCACTTAGCCATAGAAGTCTACCATTTTAAATTTTGGCGAAGCCCCTAGAATCCGGAAGGCTGAATTGGGGCGCTATACACGCCTATATCGGACAAAGCCGTATTAACGCCTAAAGCGGAAAAATCTTTAAGGATTATAAGACCTCTCGAACAGCGACCAGTCTCTTGCCACATCATGTCGGACAGTTTTGTGCTTTCTCTACTGAGGTGCTCATCCGGAAAAGCAGGGCACAATCGCAGTAGTTCTCCCTGCGCTACCTTAGCCGAATTAACGTAACGTAAGGTACCAAAACAAGGGAGCCGGGCTATCCCAGCTGTAACCCAAGACATGATTCGGAGCTGATGCATATAATGTTATAAGTTCGAGGTGCTGCACTGTTGAAAGTGTTCGGACTTGACTTGCCGTATTATGGGGTGCCATAAGAAGCCCCTGGCAAACTAAGCATACCAAAGTGTACGGATGCAAAATTAAATAGACATTTATAAAAAATGCTGAAATAAAAATAAGTAAGCTGACACTATATGTGGTCTCCCATTGATAAATAATACATTTAGACATATGTTTATAATGTATGCATTAAGCCGAGACAAATAGGATTCTTTGACATATCCTATCCAGGGGCAGGCTACGTACAGATATATAAAGCAGGAACAACAATCGTAAATAGATTCCACCTGGGTGTTTCCTGCTGTGCCCAAAGCCTGTTGCCTCCTGGGTTTCCTCTCCTATGTTAGTCCGACAATCCGGCTATTCTGGAGAAGCTGCACTAAAGCAATGTCCTTATGGGTGAATGGAAAGGTTACGAAGTGATACCGTAATGTGGACTGAGCCCCTGATACGCATCCGCCTGTGCCCATGGTATTTTGAGTGTGTAATTGTGTACGCGTTGCACGAATGCTGCTTTGATGGGATTTGAGCGGAGGCCGGACTGCTAGTCCTGCTCTTGTCGTGCCTGCTGATCTTGCCGCGGGGTGTTCCGCCCTCGCTTGACGGAGCTTGAATTTGTCGTCGCCGGATTGGTGGTGTGTCGGAGGAGGCCGCATTGTACTTCTGCCGCAAGGGCTGCAGTATGTTCTTCTGTACGGAGAGAGCGGTCCATATTTCCGTTGACTATTATGACCCCGTGCGGGCCTGGCATCTTGAGCTTGAGGTATGCATAGTGTGATACTGATGTCTACTACACAACCTTCTTCTTGTAGACGTTGTTGGGCCTGCAAGTGCACATGTTTGTAGGACAGTAGCAAATTTCCCTCAAGTGGATGACCTAAGGTTTAATCCGTAGGAGGCATAGGATGAAGATGGTCTCTCTCAAGCAACCCTGCAACCAAATAACAAGGAGTCTCTTGGGTCCCCAACACACCCAATACAATGGTAAATTGTATAGGTGCACTAGTTCGGCGAAGAGATGGTGATACAAGTGCAAAATAGATAGTAGATGAAGGTTTTTGTAATCTGAAATAATAAAAACAGCAAGGTAGCGAGCGGTAAAAGTGAGCGTAAACGGTATTGCAATGATAGGAAACAAGGCCTAGGGTTCATACTTTCACTAGTGCAAGTTCTCTCAACAATAATAACATAGATAGATCATATAACAAGCCCTCAACATGCAACAAAGAGTCACTCCAAAGCCACTAATAGCGGAGAACAAACGTAGAGATTATGGTAGGGTACGAAACCACCTCAAAGTTATTCTTTCGGATCGATCTATAAAAGAGTTCGTACTAGAATAACACCTTAAGACACAAATCAACCAAAACCCTAATGTCACCTAGATACTCCATTGTCACCTCAAGTATCCGTGGGCATGATTATATGATATGCATCACACAATCTCAGATTCATCCAACCAACATAAAAGTACTTCAAAGAGTGCCCCAAAGCTACTACCAGAGAGTCAAGAACGTGTGCCAACCACTATGCATAGGTTCCCAATGTCACGAAACCCGCAAGTTGATCACCAAGACATACATCAAGTGTTCTCATAAAAGACTCAATCCGATAAGATAACTTCAAAGGGGAAACTCAATTCATCACAAGAGAGTAGAGGGGGAGAAACATCATAAGATCCAACTACAATAGCAAAGCTCGGGATACATCAAGATCGTGCCATAGAGGGAACACGAGAGAGAACACGAGAGAGAGAGAGAGAGAGAGAGAGAGATCAAACACATAGCTACTAGTACATACCCTCAGCCCCAAGGGTGAACTACTCCCTCCTCGTCATGGATAGCGCCGGGATGATGAAGATGGCCACCGGTGATGGGTTCCCCCTCCGGCAGGGTGCCGGAACGGGCTCCCGAGAGGTTTTTGGTGGCTACAGAGGCTTGCGGCGGCGGAACTTCCGATCTATCTTCTGTTCTAGAAGTTTTAGGGTACGTAGGTATATATGGGTGCAAAGGGTACGTCGGTGGACCTCTAGGGTGCTCACGAGGCAGGGGGCGCACCCAGGGGGGTAGGGCAGCCCGGGACTCCCCTGACGTGCACTCCAAGTCTATCAGGTTGCTTTCCTTCCAAAAATAACTTCTCCAGTTGATTTCATTCCGTTTTGACTCTGTCTGATATTCCTTTTCCTCGAAACACTGAAATAGGCATAAAACAGCAAATCTGGGCTGGGCCTCCGGTTAATAGGTTAGTCCCAAAAGTAATATAAAAGTGTATAATAAAGCCCATAATCATTCAAAATAGATAATAATATAGCATGAATGCTTCATAAATTATAGATACGTTGGAGACGTATCAGGTACCGCATTGAATCTAGCAAATGCGGTTCGTCCGAGCAGGGCATGGTAACCACTGCGGAAACGGACGATATCAAAGATTAGCTCTTCGCTTCCGAAGTTATCCGGAGATCCGAAGACCACTTCCAATTTTATAGAGCCCGTGCAACGGGCCTCTACTCCAGGAATGACACCTTTAAAGGTGGTTTTGGTGGGCTTGATCCTTGAAGGATCGATGCCCATCTTCCGCAATGTGTCCTGATAAAGCAGGTTCAGGCTGCTGCCTCCGTCCATAAGGACTCTTGTGAGGTGAAATCTGTCTCTGATTGGGTCTAGAACCAATGCGGCTGAGCCGCCGTGATGGATGCTAGTAGGGTGATCCCTCCGATCAAAGGTGATCGGACAAGCTGACTATGGATTAAATTTGGGGACGACTGGTTCCATCGCATATACGTCCCGTAGCACTCGCTTCCGTTCCCGCTTGGGGATGTGGGTGGCGTAGTCCATGTTGACCGTTTTCACCTGGGGATGAAACTTCTTCTGTCCCCCGATGTTCGGACGCCGGGGCTCGTCGTCATCGTCGCTGTGCCGCCCCTTGTCCTTGTTTTCGGCTATTACTTTGCCGGCCTGTTTAAATACCCAGCAGTCTCTATTGGTGTGGTTGGCTGGCTTGTTTGGGGTGCCATGAATTTGGCACGTTCCAGTATATGGTCCAGACTGGACGGTCCTTGATTGTTACGCTTGAATGGCTTCTTCCGCTGACCGGATATGGATCCGCTGAATCCGGGATTGACCACCGTATCCTCGGTGTTGTCGCCGTTGTTCTGTCGCTTGTGTCTGCTGCACCGTGGCTTGCCATTATTGTCCTGGACATCTGAAGTTCTAGAATGTGGTGTGGTGCTACTGCGAGCCAACCAGCTGTCCTCGCTTGCACAAAAGCGGGTCATTAGTGTCGTAAGAGCTGCCATGGACTTGGGTTTCTCCTAACCGAGGTGTCTGGCGAGCCATTCATCACGGATATTATGCTTGAAAGCCGCCAGGGCTTCAGCGTCCGGACAGTCAACTATTTGGTTCTTTTTAGTTAGGAACCGAGTCCAGAATTTCCTGTCTGATTCTCCGGGCTGTTGAGTAATGTGGCTCAAGTCATCGGCATCCGGAGGTCGCACATATGTGCCCTGGAAGTTGTCAAGAAATGTGCCTTCCAGATTTTCCCAACTGCCAATGGAATTTGCGGGCAGGCTGTTTAGCCAGTGCCGGGCAGGTCCTTTGAGCTTAAGGGGAAGATACTTGATGGCATGTAGATCATCTTCGCGGGCCATGTGAATGTGGAGAAGGAAATCCTCGATCCATACCGTGGGGGTCTATTGTGCCATCGTATGATTCGACGTTTACGGGTTTAAACCCTTCTGCGAATTCATGATCCATCACTTCATCAGTGAAGCAGAGGGGGTGTGCGGCGCCTCTGTGCCGGGCTATGTCACGGCGCAGTCCGGCTGCGTCTGACTGGTTGTATTCGGCCCGGCCGGATTTTCTATCAGTGTATCCGGTATGACGGTCATCGTCATGTGCTTTGGCGCGCCCCCGTGATCCGTAGATCGATCTTTGTTGTCCTGCAGCATTATCCAGTTTATCGCCCAGGTCCTGAGTGTTGCCCCGGGCCGTAGTAAACCGGCGCGGGGGTGCAGGCTGGTTTTTCGGCTGATATGCCGTTTTGTCCTAACCTCGAGGCGGTCGGTCAGCCGTGGGGCGCTCGAGTCCATATTCCTCGGCTGCCAGGACTTCTGTCCATCTGTCTGTGAGCAGATCTTGATCAGCTTGGAGCTGCTGCTGCTTCTTCTTTAGGCTTCTCCCAGTGGCAATAAGCCAGCACTTGAAGCGCTCCTGCTCTGCGGGGTCTTCGGGTACGCCGAACTCGTCGTCGCCGAGAATAATCTCGTCTTCTGAGAGGGGCATGTAGTTGTCATCCTCCGGATACCCGTCCGTCGCCTGTTCATCTGGGCTGTCATGCCCGTCTTCCTGTTCGGCCTGCTTGAAGACGGGCTGTTCGGGGTTGTATTCATCGTCAGCACCGTCCGGATTATTATCGTCTCCGGTGCCGGTATTGCCTTGGTGGGGCTTGGAGTGGCGCTGGCAACGCCCATGCTTTGCTTTCTTCTTGGAGGGGTTATCCTCCGTTGCCTCATCGCCTTTCGTTTCTTTCGGAGTGTCCACCATATATATATCATATGAAGAGGTGGCTGTCCACCGCCCTGTGAGCGGTGGCTCCTGTATGTCTCCTGCATCGTCGTCCATATCGTCAATGTCTTCAAAGTCAAAGTCGAGTATGTCGGTTAAATCATTGATCGTGGCGACAAAGTGGGTGTTGGGTGGGCAGCGAATTCCTTCGTCGCCTGCTTCCCACTCTAGCCGAACATAGCTCGGCCCAGAGTCTCCTGACAAAGAGAGAGACTTCAATGAGTTCAGCATGTCGCCAAAGGGCGAGTGCTGAAAGATGTCCGCAGCGGTAAACTCCATTACCGGAGCCCATCCTGGCTCGGCTGGCTTGAGAGTGAGTGGACCAGGACCAACAGCCGGATATGAGTCTGGGGGTCCAGGGTTACAGGCCTCCAGAGAGGTGAGACCCGTGTTCGGCTCCACCACCGATAAGTGTGCGGCCTGTGGGGCGGGGTCCAGCCCTTCGTCCATAGGCAACGCAACCTGCCCTGGATTTAGATCCAAGGCTGCTTCAAGGATGATATCCCGAGCACAGTCCGACAGCAGGTCTAGGCCGTGATCGTCGTGGTTGTCCGACGCTCCTGGCGCAGGCTCGAATCCGTCAAAGATCAAGTCTCCGCGGATATCTATCATGTAGTTCAAGTTTCCGAACCTGATCGGGTGGCCAGGGGCGAAGCTGTCGATCTGCTCCAACTGGCCAAGCGAATTCGCCCGTAGTGCGAAGCCGCCGAACACAAAGATCTGTCCGGGGAGAAAAGTCTCACCCTGGACCATGTTGTTGACGGTTGAAGATGCCATCAAGCCTCGAAGCAACGACACAGAGGAACTCTCAATGAAAGCACCAATGTCGGTGTCAAAACCGGCGGATCTCGGGTAGGGGGTCCCGATCTGTGCGTCTTAGGCTAATGGTAACAGGAAGCAAGGGACACAATGTATACCCAGGTTCAGGCCCTCTCGATGGAGGTAAAACCCTACTTCATGCTTGATTAATATTGAATATATGTGGAATACAAGAGTAGATCTACCACGAGATCGTAGAGGCTAAACCCTAAGAGCTAGCCTATGATGGTATGATTGTAATTGTGATCGCCCTTCTAAGGACCATGCTCTCCGGTTTATATAGACACCGGAGAGCTAGGGTTTACATGGAGTTGGTTACAAGGAGGAAACATAATATCCGGAATGCCATCTCATGTGTGAAGTCAACAAGGAATGAATGAGCTGCAAGAACTAAGGGATAATGGATGGGGATCACACTAGTAGAAAAAGGACCATTTGTCCTGGTTCGTAAGGGCCTTTTGTCCCGGTTTAAGAACCAGGACTAAAAGGTCGGTACTAATGCCTTTGGGCTTTAGTCCCGGTTCTTACACGAACTGGGACAGATGGGCCTCCATGTGGCCACTGTGGTCAGCCCAGGCATGGGGGCCTTTGGTCCCGGTTAGTGACATAAACCGGGACCAAAAGGCATCCACGCGTCAGCAGCTGGCTGGAGCTGAGGATTTTTTTGAAAGGGGCTGGTTTAGGGGTTTTGGGGGTTAATTTAGGTTGTTATTAGCTAGCTAATAGAGAGAAGTGTCCTCTCTTATATCTTCGTGCTTGGTTTACCAACGCTACTGCTATGTTCATTTCACCCGCTGATATATAATAACTCTTCATGCTCGCATCATACATCATCATATATAATAACAAGTCCTACTAATCATGCATCATCATACAACTTCTACTCGTTATTAATAACAAGTCATACGATCATCATCCTCTCATAGTCATCGAACCCGACCCTACTTAATTGTTCTTAGCACATGATCATCAGTATCAGGTAGGACCTAAACACCCTTAAGGTAAAATAGCATAAAACAATATAGACCCTAACTCTCCATTATGAAGAATGGAGATCATCATATCTCCAATTCTTGCGCTTTGCTTCCTTTTGCTTCCAAGAACCTCCTTACGACTATCCATTCATTTTTTCCATTCTTTGATTGTCATGTCTCCACTTCTTTTAGAAATTTGGTATGGACAGTTGAGATTCGTAGGATGACCTGGTTGTATGTTCAAAACATCAAGGCGACCATGCGTATACATCAGATGAGGCACACAATCATTTGGGATTATCTGTTGAAAAACATAGTAATAACTTCGTAGTTAGCAATGATGTAGTAGTTTTAGAAGTATGCAAAAGATGCACGGATGTCGTAATAGTAAAAAATCTTACCAGGGTATCTTCATGGTAGTTACCGTAGTTCAACACGTGCACTAGTGGCACGTATTGACCATAATGTTTAGGAGTTCGATTGTAGATATTGTAATTCTCAAGATCAGTACAAAATGCGATCAGATGATTTTTCTCCTTATAAGTTAATTCGGAGCCATCGGTGTAGTGGGTTTTGTCTACCATCTTCCGCACATTCTTTGAAGAATGAAAATAAGCTGTCAATGGAAATAAGCTGTCAACTATTTTGAAATAAACAATATAAATTACTTAATAACTATGTTTGAGAAGCTCACATGGGGGAAGAATTGGAAGTTTATCAACAAGGACCCAAATGTCCATATTGTCTTGCTCGATTTTAGGATCACCAAGATCCATGGTGACAAGTATACCCTCATCAAAACCATACATCTTGCAAAGTGCTTCCCAATTTTTGCAACCAAAATGGGTTACACTCTCAGAATTGTACAGCTTTACTTCAAAATCCACACCATGATGGGTCCTTAGGTGAATTTTTTTGGTTTCCATACTTTCATGGTCTTCAAAACCCAGCTTCTCCAAGACATAGTGTCTTGCATAGCATGGGATAAGCTAGTCGAATTGGAAAAGATGAAAAATACACATTAAAATAGTTGAAGTCGTGCTTAATTATGAAAAAAAAACTATTGTCGTCGTTGCGTACCGTTTCAACATCGAAGGTCTCCTCGAGATTAATGTTGAAGCGCCGATCTTCATCCAGCTCAAGGAACCTGTCGCACATACCTCGGTCGTCGTGGCATCATTCGCACTCCCCCGGGCGGTTTTCGTCGTCCGGGTACAACATTTCCGGCCTATGTTCATAATTCAAATATTAAGCTTGTACAATTAAATATATGTACTAAAAAACCTAAATTAGATCATTATTATTAATCACGGGTTGACTATTGGTGATGGTAGCTCCTCCTTTCATTCCCGAGTGCATTATTACACCAAATTGTCTAGCACACGGGAATGAAGGAGAAGCTACCCCCACGACGGCGTGGATGATGGAGGGGGCTCCTAGATTTATGCAAGTGCTCTCCAATTTTAGCATTCAAAGTAGAAGTACTTTTCCAATATGAGCATTCAATAAGCACGTAAAATAAAGTAGTATTCAAATTAGCATGCATTCAATTGTAAGCAAAAGTACATCATCTCTTGTGTCCGTACATCGTCGAATATTATCACTAATACTCCTCGAATACTATCATACATATAGCATCGCTAATAAAGCTAGAACCATAGCGCCCGACGGGTATCGTCGCGGGCGGTGGACACACAAAGATAAGGAACCATCACAGGATCATAGCTCCAGTGAGATCCCTGAAGAACCTACCAGGTATTGTCGAACCTGCCCTCCAACGCAACCATGTAGCACCGGACGTGCTCGTCCTCCTCGCTGACATGGTGACGTACCACCTCCGCAGTGTCCGGAAGCCTCGGCACCGTCACTGGCCCACGCGACCGCCACCAAACAAGGATCGGGTCAACAATGGGCTGGCTCCTCACCAACCTACGCCCCCCGGAAGGTAGCACCTCCCAATACCAGCCCGGCGGAGCCCAGTCCCGGACATGGCCCCTCTGATAAAGCAGGCCTCCACCGCTGTCGGTGTCCAAACCGGCGGATCTCGGGTAGGGTGTCCCGATCTGTGCGTCTTAGGCTGATGGTAACAGGAAGCAAGGGACACAATGTTTACCCAGGTTCGGGCCCTCTCGATGGAGGTAAAACCCTACTTCCTGCTTGATTAATATTGAAGATATGTGGAATACAAGAGTAGATCTACCACAAGATCGTAGAGGCTAAACCCTAAGAGCTAGCCTATGATGGTATGATTGTAATTGTGATCGGCCTTCTAAGGACCATGCTCTCCGGTTTATATAGACATCGGAGAGCTAGGGTTTACATGGAGTCAGTTATAAGGAAGGAAACATAATATCCGGATCGCCAAGCTTGTCTTCCATGCAAAGGAGAGTCTCATCCTGACACCGGCCGAAGTATTGAGTCTTGTATCTAGACGCTTCTATAGTCCGGACGATGAATATAGTCCTGCTGTCTGGATACCCCCTTATCCAGGACTCCCTCAGTAGCCCCTGAACCAGGCTTCAATGACGATGAGTCCGGCGCGCAGTCTTGTCTTCGGCATTGCAAGGCGGGTTCCTTCTCCGAATACTCCAAGGTGATTATCGAACATGTAGGTTGTGTCCGGATCTGCAAAATGATCTTCACATTCCACCGTAGAGAGAATGATACTCCAGCTGACAACTGTTAGACGACGTGACATGCCATTAGAGCCAGGTCATTATTCGAACCATTTTTTCACAACCAGCCACAGCACGCATTGCGAGGCGGTTTCCTTGACACGTCTTGTCAAAGCAGAGATCATGTCCCCTTATCGCAGGATTCTCATCAATACGGGTATGGGTAATCCCCCCGTGCCATCAATCATGGCGCTTGGGAAATAAGCGATTCTCAACAGGCTAGTGGGGAGGCGCACCGCTTTCGTCGCCTCTATATAGGGATAAGAGTTCCTCATTTTTACCCACGCCTTCTTCCTCCCTCGCATACTCTTGCCCCCTCGAGCTCCAGCGCCCTAGTCCAGGTCTTCTCCGCACAGTTAGTCATGTCCAGAGTAGGAGGCAAGTGGGTGGCTTCCACCGCAACGGAGAAGAAGATTGCGAATCTTCGGGCGGCTGGATACTTGGCCGCAGACATAGCACACCGGCTACCAGACAAGGGGCAGGTCATTCCAACTCCAGGACCCCATGAGAGGGTCGTGTTCCTCGCCCACTTTGTTCGCGGACTGGGGTTTCCACTCCACCCCTTCGTCCGCAGGCTCATGTTCTACTACGGGCTAGACTTCCATGATCTAGCTCCAAACTTCATCCTCAACATCTCGGCGTTCATCGTCGTATGCGAGACTTTCCTCCGCATCAAGCCTCATTTCGACTTGTGGCTGCAAATCTTCTGCGTGAAGCCGAAGATCATGAGTGGCCAGCAAGCGGAGTGCGGAGGAGCCATGGTGGGCAAGATGCCTAAGGTCACCTGGCTTGACGGCTCCTTTGCGGAAACCGTGAAGGTGTGGCAGTCGGGGTGGTTCTACATCACCGAGCCGCGCGGCGCCAACTGGGCGGCGGCCCTCGAGTTCTGATCCGGAACCCCTATGCGGCTCACTTCCTGGGAACGGAAGGGCCTGTCCTGGGGCGAATCTACAGAGCTGACCGGACTCAAAACCTACATCCAGGGCATGAAGGACAAGAAAATCAAGCTTGTCAACGTGATCCAGGTCATGCTCATTCGCCTAATTCTGCCATGCAAAAGGCGGGCATTCAATCTGTGGGAGTTTGTTCCAGCCGAACACCAGACACTTCAAAGGCTCTACGGCATGAAGCACAAGAATGTGTGGAAGGTGTTATTCAAGGATTCCGAAGTACCTCCTCCCATATCCGTGGACCGTGGGCTCCATGTCGCACGGCAACCTACTCAGGTGAGTTCTAAGACTATCACCGAATTCAGTCCTTCCCAATATAATTATGGGGAACCTCAAGTAATTGTGTGTATTTGTTTCAGGATTATGTGGAGGTGGCGGAGCGGATTGACTGTCCGGCACCGCTACCGGAAAGCCCATCTAATGTTCTCCTGAAGGAGATGCTGGTTCCGGTGCCCTACAAGGGGCCGGAGAAGAAGGCCAACAAGAAGGCCCCGGGGACCCGAAAGAGTCTCCGACGAAAGGCTACGCCAGAAGCCTCGTCCGAAGAGGACGAGAAAGACTCCTCCCCCGAAGGGGAAGAAGGAGAAGAAGAAGAGGAGGCCACGCTATCCGGACAGGATGGGGGGCCTGAGATGGCGGACCAAGGGACCAGGAAAGGCCCCCGGTACAAGGCCGTCATACCCGTGTCATCTGATGATGACGAGGCAGATTCCTCCTGCGGAAGCGGGGAGGAACAAAAAGAAACACCACCTCCCCGTGTCGGGGGAGGGAAGAAGAGGAAGGCCGCCCCGGTGGGGGAGACTGGGATGTCCAAGAAGGGAAAGGTGTCCCTTCCGGACTACTCCGCCACCGCCGCCGATAGCGAGGAAGGGTGGCTGCCCAGGAAGAAGCCCCTAGTGCGATCGTAAGTGTCCGCACTCCATTTTAATTTCGCTTCATAGTTGTTATAACGCCGAACTTATATGCAGTCCGGCCAGGGCCCATCCCGAAGTGTCGTCTTCGGACGGGTCCCTGAGTGAGTCAGCAATGAACTCACTCCCGACGGCCACTTCCCGTCGGCCTGCGGACGACACGGAGGTGTTGTCCCAAAGGCTCCCGGAGATAGGGGAGGTGACCCTGGAGGCGCCTCAAGGCGGCGTCCCAGACGTCGGACTCGCGGGGTTCAAGATCCCCGCGGACCGTGTTGGTGAGAGCCGAAGTAAGCCGGACTCTCAACCGAACACTATCCCGGAGCCTTTAGTGGTTCTGGATTCAGGCGGGCAGCCCCTCATTATGGAGGGAGGGCCGTCTGTATCAAGGACTTCCGTTGCGCCCCAGGCACCGGATTGTCTGCTGGAAGCGCTTCGCGGCGCTTCCCTAGATGAAGAGCACCATACTCTTATGAGTGCGGTGATTCAGAAGGTTTCGTCCGCCAAGAGCGGACTAACCGAAGCCTGCACCAGCCTCCTGACAGGCTTTGAGGTAAGTAAAAATGTGTGAAATCACCACCCGATAGGTAGTAGCCCCTGATACTCTGTTTGGTGTTCGGAAAGAAAAACCAAACGGAGGGTCAATTATAATCCGCAGGAGTCTAACAATAAGTTTGAATGTAAATAAACAGGCTGTGCTGCTGGCCGCTGCTGCTCACACGGCCGAAATCGCCGGCCTAATGCAGGACTTAGAGCGGGCACAGCGAGAGCTCAGCCTCACGAGGAGGCAGCTCGAGGAGAGCAAAGGTGAATGATTCCCCTCTCTCATATAATAAAAAATAAAAGTTGATTATGCTAACGACGAAGCATTGTAATTTGATAACAGAGGCCACCGCCGAAGTGGCGTCTCTCAAGAAGGTGATGTCCGAAACCGAACACAAAGCGGCCTTGGAGCGGAAGGAGCGCAAAAAGCAAGAAGCCAGGGTGGGCGAAGTACAAGAAGAGCTCCAGGAGCTCGGCAAGAAGCTCGAGTCCACGGAGCATGAGCTGAAAGCAAGCTTGCGAAGGCCCTTACAAATATAAAAGACGCCAAGGCCGAAGCCGAGAAGGCATAGCAGGAGATCCAGGAGGCCAAAAAGATAGCGGCGGGTAAGAAATTTTTTATGCAAAGCAAACATGTGGAGGAGGCATTTCTTTTACTTACTCGAATCCGGAGCTCTCCAGAGGCATTCGCAGACCTGCCACGCAGCGTATTAGATGCCGCGGAGTTCTACCGTGCCCAGGAGGGGAGCTCAACGGAGAAGTTGTTCTAGTCCCAGTATGCTGGGGCCGAACATGCAACGCCTCTGAGTGACCAACTGAAGCAGTTGGTCGAACTCCACAAGGCGGCCGAAGTGGCTATGAAAGATCTCATAGTCCGGATATGGCCTGGCGAGCTGCTGCCCACCAGCTACTTCGGCCTGATCAAGCGGGTGGTGGATTCCTGTCCGCGACTGGAAGTCATCAAGCGATCCGTTTGCATTGAGGGTACCCGTCGGGCCCTTGCCCGTGCCAAGGTGCATTGGGGCAAGGTGGATGCGGAGAAGCTGGTGAAGGACGGGCCGCCAGAAGGCAAGCCGCATCGCCTCCCCGAGAAGTATTATGATGGCATTATGAAGGGTGCTTGCCTCATGGCCAATGAATGTACCAAAGACATAATTTTTGAATGAATTCACCTCTGTCATGTTTGTAATTTAAAGACGAAGTTACTTGTGCTATGTAGCGCTTTTGTTATTTAAAATATCACCTTCTGTGCGGCTATTTATCAAATTCTGAAAGTGGGCCAGTCGTCGGCTTCCGCCCCCATGTAACTAGTACTGGGGTGTTCGTGGACAACCCGGATACTCTTTATCCAAATGTTTGGTCCCTTAAGGAGGTGTCCAGTGCAGCGAACAAGGCAATCGGTCTATGCGGCTTTATAACCTTCACTTAGCCATAGAAGTCTACCATTTTAAATTTCGGCGAAGCCCCTATAATCAGGAAGGCCGAATTGGGGCGCTATACACGCCTATATCGGACAAAGCCGAATTAACGCCTAAAGCGGAAAAATCTTTAAGGATTATAAGACCTCTCGAACAGCGACCAGTCTCTCGCCACATCATGTCGGACAGTTTTGTGCTTTCTCTACTGAGGTGCTCATCCGGAAAAGCAGGGCACAATCGCAGTAGTTCTCCCTGCGCTACCTTAGCCGAATTAACGGAACGTAAGGTACCAAAACAAGGGAGCCGGGCTATCCCAGCTGTAATCCAAGACATGATTCGGAGCTGATGCATATAATGCTATAAGTTCGAGGTGCCGCACTGTTGAAAGTGTTCGGACTTGACTTGTCGTATTATGGGGTGCCATAAGAAGCCCCTGGCAAACTAAGCGTACCAAAGTGTACGGATGCAAAATTAAATAGACATTTATAAAAAATGCTGAAATAAAAATAAGTAAGCTGACACTATATGTGGTCTCCCATTGATAAATAATACGTTTAGGCGTATGTTTATAATGTATGCATTAAGCGGAGACAAATAGGATTATTCGACATATCCTATCCAGGGGCAAGCTACGTACAGATATATAAAGCAGGAACAACAATCGTAAATAGATTCCACTTGGGTGTTTCCTGCTGTGCCCAAAGCCTGTTGCCTCCTGGGTTTCCTCTCCTATGTAAGTCCGACAATCCGGCTATTCTGGAGAAGCTGCACTAAAGCAATGTCCTTATGGGTGAATGGAAACGTTACGAAGTGATACCGTACTGTGGACTGAGCCCCTGATACGCATCCGCCTGTGCCCATGGTATTTTGAGTGTGTAATTGTGTATGCGTTGCACTTATGCTGCTTTGATGGGATTTGAGCGGAGGCTGGACTACTAGTCCTGCTCTTGTCGTGCCTGCTGATCTTGCCGCGGGGTGTTCCGCCCTCGCTTGACGGAGCTTGAATTTGTCGTCGCCGGATTGGTGGTGTGTCGGAGGAGGCCGCATTGTACTTCTGCCGCAAGGGCTGCAGTATGTTCTTCTGTACAGAGAGAGCGGTCCATATTTCCGTTGACTGTTATGACCCCGCGCGGGCCTGGCATCTTGAGCTTGAGGTATGCATAGTGTGGTACCGATGTCTACTACACAACCTTCTTCTTGTAGACGTTGTTGGGCCTGCAAGTGCACAGGTTTGTAGGACAGTAGCAAATTTCCCTCAAGTGGATGACCTAAGGTTTATCAATCCGTAGGAGGCATAGGATGAAGATGGTCTCTCTCAAGCAACCCTGCAACCAAATAATAAGGAGTCTCTTGTGTCCCCAACACACCCAATACAATGGTAAATTGTATAGGTGCACTAGTTCGGCGAAGAGATGGTGATACAAGTGCAAAATAGATAGTAGATGAAGGTTTTTGTAATCTGAAATAATAAAAACAGCAAGGTAGCAAGCGGTAAAAGTGAGCGTAAACGGTATTGCAATGATAGGAAACAAGGCCTAGGGTTCATACTTTCACTAGTGCAAGTTCTCTCAACAATAATAACATAGATAGATCATATAACAAGCCCTCAACATGCAACAAAGAGTCACTCCAAAGCCACTAATAGTGGAGAACAAACGTAGAGATTATGGCAGGGTACGAAACCACCTCAAAGTTATTCTTTCGGATCGATCTATAAAAGAGTTCGTACTAGAATAACACCTTAAGACACAAATCAACCAAAACCCTAATGTCACCTAGATACTCCATTGTCACCTCAAGTATCCGTGGGCATGATTATACGATATGCATCACACAATCTCAGATTCATCCAACCAACATAAAAGTACTTCAAAGAGTGCCCCAAAGCTACTACCGGAGAGTCAAGAACGTGTGCCAACCACTATGCATAGGTTCCCAATGTCACGAAACCCGCAAGTGGATCACCAAGACATACATCACGTGTTCTCATAAAATACTCAATCCAATAAGATAACTTCAAAGGGGAAACTCAATTCATCACAAGAGAGTAGAGGGGGAGAAACATCATAAGATCCAACTACAATCGCAAAGCTCGGGATACATCAAGATCGTGCCATAGAGGGAACACGAGAGAGAACACGAGAGAGAACACGAGAGAGAGAGAGAGAGATCAAACACATAGCTACTGGTACATACCCTCAGCCCCGAGGGTGAACTACTCCCTCCTCGTCATGGATAGCGCCGGGATGATGAAGATGGACACCGGTGAAGGGTTCCCCCTCCGGCAGGGTGCCGGAACGGGCTCCCAAGAGGTTTTTGGTGGCTACAGAGGCTTGCGGCGTTCGAACTTCCGATCTATCTTCTGTTCTGGAAGTTTAGGGTACGTAGGTATATATGGTTTCAAGGGGTACGTCGGCGTTGCTATCACTATTTCTCCCTCCAGTGGCCTTGAGGCGTCTCGATCGTGACCCCCCATCTTTTTAAGCTCTGCTCCCAAACTAAAGAGAAAGGAAAGGAGACTGATCTTGACGTCGGTGTCGGTTTTTCCAACGAAACGAAGAAGTTTTGGATTGGACCTCCGGGGTGCTCACGAGGCAGGGGGCGCGCCCAGGGGGGTAGGGCGCGCCCCCCACCCTCGTGGGCAGCCCGGGACTCCCCTGACATGCACTCCAAGTCTATCAGGTTGCTTTCCTTCTAGAAATAACTTCTCCAGTTGATTTCGTTCCGTTTTGACTCTGTCTGATATTCCTTTTCCTCGAAACACTGAAATAGGCATAAAACAGCAAATCTGGGCTGGGCCTCCGGTTAATAGGTTAGTCCCAAAAGTAATATAAAAGTGTATAATAAAGCCCATAATCATTCAAAATAGATAATAATATAGCATGAATGCTTCATAAATTATAGATATGTTGGAGACGTATCAGGTACCGCATTGAATCTAGCAAATGCGGTTCGTCCGAGCAGGGCATGGTAACCACTGCGGAAATGGACGATATCGAAGATTAGCTCTTCGCTTCAGAAGTTATCCGGAGATCCGAAGACCACTTCCAATTTTATAGAGCCCGTGCAACGGGCCACTACTCCAGGAATGACACCTTTAAAGGTGGTTTTGGTGGGCTTGATCCTTGAAGGATCGATGCCCATCTTCCGCACTGTGTCCTGATAAAGCAGGTTCAGGCTGCTGCCTCTGTCCATAAGGACTCTTGTGAGGTGAAATCTGTCTCTGATTGGGTCTAGAACCAATGCGGCTGAGCCGCCGTGACGGATGCTAGTAGGGTGATCCCTACGATCAAAGGTGATCGAACAAGCTGACCATGGATTAAATTTGGGGACGACTGGTTCCATCGCATATACGTCCCGTAGCACTCGCTTCCGTTCCCGCTTGGGGATGTGGGTGGCGTAATTCATGTTGACCGTTTTCACCTAGGGAGGAAACTTCTTCTGTCCCCCGATGTTCGGACGCCGGGGCTCGTCATCATCGTCGCTGTGCCGCCCCTTGTCCTTGTTTTCGGCTATTACTTTGCCGGCCTATTTAAATACCCAGCAGTCTCTATTGGTGTGGTTGGCTGGCTTGTTCGAGGTGCCATGAATTTGGCACGTTCCAGTATACGGTCCAGACTGGACGGTCCTTGATTGTTACGCTTGAATGGCTTCTTCCGCTGACCGGATATGGATCCGCTGAATCCGGCATTGACCACCGTATCCTCGGTGTTGTCGCCGTTGTTCTGTCACTTGTGTCTGCTGCACCGTGGCTTGCCATTATTGTCCCAGACATCTGAAGTTCTAGAATGTGGTGTAGTGCTACTGCGAGCCAACCAGCTGTCCTCGCCCGCACAAAAGCGGGTCATTAGTGTCGTAAGAGCTGCCATGGACTTGGGTTTCTCCTGGCCGAGGTGTCTGGCGAGCCACTCGTTACGGATATTATGCTTGAAAGCCGCCAGGGCTTCGGCGTCCGGACAGTCAACTATTTGGTTCTTTTTAGTTAGGAACCGAGTCTAGAATTTCCTGGCTGATTCTCCGGGCTGTTGAGTAATGTGACTCAAGTCATCGACATCCGGAGGTCGCACATATGTGCCCTGGAAGTTGTCAAGAAATGCGTCTTCCAGATTTTCCCAACTGCCAATGGAATTTGCAGGCAGGCTATTTAGCCAGTGCCAGGCAGGTCCTTTGAGCTTAAGGGGAAGGTACTTGATGGCATGTAGATCATCTCCGCGGGCCATGTGAATGTGGAGAAGGAAATCCTCGATCCATACCGCGGGGTCTGTTGTGCCATCGTATGTTTCGATGTTTACGGGTTTAAACCCTTCTGGGAATTCATGATCCATCACTTCGTCGGTGAAGCAGAGGGGGTGTGCGGCGCCTCTGTGCCGGGCTATGTCACAGCGCAGTCCGGCTGCGTCTGACTGGTTGTATTCGGCCCGGCCAGATTTTCTATCAGTGTATCCGGTATGACGGTCATCGTCATGTGCTTCGGCGCGCCCCCGTGATCCGTAGATCGATCTTTGTTGTCCTGCGGCATTATCCAGTTTATCGCGCAGGTCCTGAGTGTTGCACCGGGCCATAGTAAACCGGTGCGGGGGTGCAGGCTGGTTTTACAGCTAATATGCCGTTTTGTCCCGACCTCGAGGCGGTCGGTCAGCCGTGGGGCGCTCGAGTCCGTATTCCTCGGCTGCCAGGACTTCTGTCCATCTGTCTGTGAGCAGAACTTGATCAGCTTGGAGCTGCTGCTGCTTCTTCTTTAGGCTTCTCGCAGTGGCAATAAGCCGGCGCTTGAAGCGCTCCTGCTCTGCGGGGTCTTCGGGTACGCCGAACTCGTCGTCGCCGAGACTAATCTCATCTTCGGAGAGGGGCATGTAGTTGTCATCCTCCGGATACCCGTCCATCGCCTGTTCATCTGGGCTGTCATGCCCGTCTTCCTGTTCGGCCTGCTCGAAGGCAGGCTGTTCGGGGTTGTATTCATCGTCGGCACCGTCCGGATTATTATCGTCTCCGGTGCCGGTATTGCCTTGGCGGGGCTTGGAGCGGCGCTCGCGACGCCCATGCTTTGCTTTCTTCCTGGAGGGGTTATCCTCCGTTGCCTCATCGCCATTTGTTTCTTTCGGAGTGTCCACCATATATATATCATATGAAGAGGTGGTTGTCCACCGCCCTATGAGCGTTGGCTCCTGTATGTCTCCTGCATCGTCGTCCATACCGTCGATGTCTTCGAAGTCAAAGTCGAGTACGTCGGTTAAGTCATCGATCGTGGCGACAAAGTGGGTGGTGGGTGGGCAGTGAATTCCTTCGTCACCTGCTTCCCACTCCAGCCGGACATAGTTCGGCCCAGAGTCTCCTGACAAAGAGAGAGACTTCAATGAGTTCAGCATGTCGCCAAAGGGCGAGTGCTGAAAGATGTCCACAGCAGTAAACTCCATTACCGGAGCCCAGCCTTGCTCTGCTGGCTCGAGAGTGAGCGGACCAGGACCAACAGCTGGATATGAGTCTGGGGGTCCAGGGTTACAGGCCTCAAGAGAGGTGAGACCCGTGTTCGGCTCCACCGCCGATAAGTGTGCGGCCTGTGGGGCGGGGTCCAGCCCTCCGTCCATAGGCAACGCAACCTGCCCTGGATTTAGATCCAAGGTTGCTTCAAGGATGATATCCCGGGCACAGTCCAACAGCAGGTCTAGGCCGTGATCGTCGTGGTTGTCCGGCGCTCCTGGCGCAGGCTCGAATCCGTCGAAGATCAAGTCTCCGCAGATATCTATCGTGTAGTTCAAGTTTCCGAACCTGATCTGGTGGCCAGGGGTGAAGCTGTCGATCTGCTCCAACTGGCCAAGCGAATTGGCCCGCAGTGCGAAGCCGCCGAACACAAAGATCTGTCCGGGGAGAAAAGTCTCACCCTGGACCATGTTGTTGACGGTTGAAGACGACATCAAGCCTCGAAGCAACGACACAGAGGAACTCTCAATGAAAGCACCAATGTCGGTGTCAAAACCGGCGGATCTCAGGTAGGGGGTTCCGATCTGTGCGTCTTAGGCTGATGGTAACAGGAAGCAAGGGACACAATGTTTACCCAGGTTCGGGCCCTCTCGATGGAGGTAAAACCCTACTTCCTGCTTGATTAATATTGAAGATATGTGGAATACAAGAGTAGATCTACCACGAGATCATAGAGGCTAAACCCTAAGAGCTAGCCTATGATGGTATGATTGTAATTGTGATCGGCCTTCTAAGGACCATGCTCTCCGGTTTATATAGACACTGGAGAGCTAGGGTTTACATGGAGTCGGTTACAAGGAGGAAACATAATATCCGGATCGCCAAGCTTGTCTTCCACGCAAAGGAGACTCCCATCCGGACATGAGCCGAAGTCTTGAGTCTTGTATCTTGACGCTTCTATAGTCCGGACGATGAATATAGTTCGGCTGTCCGGATACCCCCTTATACAAGACTCCCTCAACCGCCGAGTCGACGACGAGGATGCGGGGTAGGCATCGTCGATGTCGATGCGGGATTAATTGCTTGAACTAAAAAATAAACTAGTTCTATTAATTTTCTTGCTAAAAATAAACTACTTCTATATATAGTAAAATAAAGTAGTTTTATTAAATCAACTAGTTCAACTACTAAGCACTTACTATAAATGAATAAAGTAGTACTTACTAAAAATAAACTACTTCTATTGTAAAATAAAGTAGTTTATTAAATCAACTAGTTCAACTATATATTAAGCACTTACTATAAATAAAATAAAGTAGTAGTTACTAAAAATAAACTAGTTTAACTAGTCTATTATTTTTCTAACTAATTATATTAAACACTTTATCATCTTATTTTCCTTTTTCCTCTCCTGCTTTTTCTTCTAAATATGAACATATACATAAATGACTTTGATCATACAATATTTTCCTATGCATACACAATATGAACATATACATAAATTGACAAAGAAAATTCTATGAACAAAAAAATCATTAAAATTCTATGAACAAAATTACAACAGAAAAAATCATAAAAATTGTATGAACAGAAAAAAATCATAAAAATTTGACATATTCGATCTTTGCATATATATGAACATACAAACATGCATATTCAACAATAATGTCACCAAAAAAATCTATGAATAGAAAAAAAATCTAACACAATATGAACAAATTGCACAATATGAAAAAAAATCTAACAAAAAATTATATGAACAAAATCTAACTCAATTAACTACACATCTAAATTAACTACACATCTAATTAAATTAGCAAAATTCATATAAGCTCACGAGGATGGCAATGGCGTGAGGGGCGTGGCGAGGGCGACGAACACGGGACAGCGACGGCGACGGTGCGTGAGGGGCGGTGCGGTGACGGGCGACGGTGAGGGGCGGCGCGGCAACGGGCGACGAGCGAGGCAAGGCAGGCGACGTCGCGGGGCACGGGGTGCGGGGCGGCGACGGCGTTGGGGTGGCACGGGACGGCGCGGGGCGACGACGGCGACGGCGAGGCGGAGAGGGGCAGCCTGGCGGCATCGGGGCGGGGAAGAACGAATTGAATGAAATTTTCACGAGTGCTAGTTATATAGACGAAGCATTGGTCCCGGTTCATGAGACAAACCGGGACGAATGCGAACTTTAGTCCCGGTTGGTGCCACCAATCGGGACCAAAGGCCTCTTTTCAGCAGCCCAAAGGGCGGGAAGCAGAGGGCTTTGGTCCCGGTTGGTGGCACTAACCGGGACTAAAGGGGGGATTGGTACCGGTTGGTGCCACCAACTGGGACCAATGCACCCCTTTAGTCCCGGTTGGTGGCACCAACCGGGACCAAAGGCCTTGTGCTGGCGCGGTGCGGTGGAAAGTTTAGTCCCACCTCGCTAGCTGAGAGAGCTCAGCACCTGTTTATAAGTTGCGTTGCAGCTCAGGTGCTAAGCTCCTCTCTATTATGCACGCATTAGTTGCCTACCCTTGTCACTGCCGTGTTGGGCCTATTGGGCCTGCGAGCCTGCATCCTGGCCCATGTACAGATGGGTTTCTAGTCATATGCAGGCCATGTGGCCCATTAGGCGGCATTTTTTTTTATTTTTTCCAGTATTTTTTTGTTTTTTGAATTATTTATTTTCTTTTGATTTTTGCTTTATTTTTTTATCCTTTTTGCTTTTAGCTCAGAATAACTATAATCTTTCTGTTACTCCATTAGTTTCCAAATTTGAATAGTTTAAATTTCAATTCTTTGAAATTTGTGTGAATCACTAGTTTGTGAATAACTTCACTATAAAAATATATTTTGGGTGATTCTTTTTCTTGCTATTTAATATTACTGCGTTTTATCATTATATTCAAAAACAGATTTTGTTATTTTAGTTTCTATCAAAAAAATCTTTATGAAAATTCTTTTTGCTACTAAAGTTTCTAACAAAAAATTATTTATGATAATTCTTTCTGCTTTTCATGTTTTGAACAGAAAATACTTTGATAATTTTAGTTGCATAAATTTTATATAATTTTATTTAAAAAATACTAGAGGTTTATAAAAGCTTTTTAGGTGATTCCTTTTGCTATTAGAGTTTTATAAAAGCATTTACTGGCTTTTTTCGCTATAAGACCTTGAAATTGAAAAGCATTTTAAATGAACTCTGAAAAGGTTGAAAGTTGGCATGGTATCATCATTTCACCCATATAGCATGTGCTAAAAAGTTGAGAGGGTTATGGGGAAAAATGGATACACTTCGTGTACAAAATGGACAATCTCTTTCGAAGTATCAGCGTTTCATACGGAAACTCATCTGTTACACAGGGATTTCATTTTTTTTAAACTTATTTGAACTCCTGACTTTTTGTGTGTTCAAAATGCACCATTCAAAGCCACATCATCAATTTTCAACCCTTTCTGACTTCATTTGTTATTTTTCATGCATTTACTGATTATTTTGAGCTATAAGACACTGAAATTGAAAGCACTTCAAATGAACTCTGAAAAGGTTGGAAGTTGGCATGGTATCATCATTTCATCCACATAGCATGTGCAAGAAAGTTGAGTGGGTTACGGCAAAAACTGGATGCACTTCATGTACAAAATAGACAATCTCTTTCGAAGTATCAGGATTTCATACGGAAACTTGTCTGTTACAATAGGCATTTCAAATGAACTACGAAAAGGTTGAAAGTTGGCATGGTATCATCACAATAGTTGTGGACAAAGTCTTCACTTTTTCTTCGCTTGTGTCCTTTCATTATTGCGCCATAACCATGGATAATCTTCATCATTTATCAGGATGCTTGGGTCAGCCTTGACTTTGAAGGGAGGAATTTCATGAAACTTTTCATAATCTTTGGACATGTCTGTCTTGCCCTCCACTCCCACGATGTCCCTTTTTCCTGAAAGAACTATGTGGCGCTTTGGCTCTTCGTATGATGTATTCGCTTCCTTATTTTTTTTCTTTTTCTCGGTTTGGTAGACATGTCCTTCACATAGATAACCTGTGCCACATCATTGGCTAGGACGAATGGTTGATACGTATTCAACGTATCTATAATTTTTGATTATTCCATGCTGTTATATTACCTGTTTTGGATGTTTATGGGCTTTATTTTACACATTATTATCATTTTTTGGGACTAACCTACTAACCGGAGGCCCAGCCCGTATTGCTGTTTTTTGCCTATTTCAGTATTTCGAAGAAAAGGAATATCAAAGGGAGTCCAAATGGAATGAAACCTCCGGGAGCGTGATTTTTGGAACGAACGTGATCCAAAGGACTTGGAGTGCAAGCCAAGAAGCAGCCAAGGCGGCCACAAGAGGGTAGGGCGTGCCCCCCGTATAGGGCGTGCCCCCTGTCTCGTGGGCCCCTCGGGCGACCACCGACGTACTTCTTCCTCCTATATATACGTACGTACCCCGAAAACATCCAGGGAGCACCCGAAACACAATTTCCACCGTCGTAACCTTTTGTATCCGCGAGATCCCATCTTGGAGCCTTCGTCGGCGCTCCGCCGGAGGGGGAATCAACCATGGAGGGCTTCTACATCAACACCATAGCCCCTCCGATGAGTTGTGAGTAGTTTACCACAGACCTTCGGGTCCATAGTTATTAGCTAGATGGCTTCTTCTCTCTTTTTGGATCTCAATACAATGTTCTCCCCCTCTCTTGTGGAGATCTATTCGATGTAAACTCTTTTTGCGGTGTGTTTGTCGAGATCCGATGAATTGTGGGTTTATGATCAAGTTTATCTATGAGAAATATTTGAATCTTCTCTAAATTCTTTTATGTATGATTGAGTTATCTTTGCAAGTCTCTTCGAACTATCAGTTTGGTTTGGCCTACTAGATTGATCTGTCTTGCCATGGGAGAAGTGGTTAGCTTTGGGTTCAATCTTGCGGTGCTCTTACCCAGTGACAGAAAGGGTTGCAAGACACGTATTGTATTGTTGCCATCGAGGATAAAAAGATGGGGTTTATATCATATTGCATGAGTTTATCCCTCTACATCATGTCATCTTGCTTAATGCGCTACTCTATTCTTTATGAACTAAATACTCTAGATGCAGGCAGGAGTTGGTCGATGTGTGGAGTAATAGTAGTAGATGCAGGCAGGAGTCGGTCTACTTGTTGCGGACGTGATGCCTATATACATGATCATGCCTAGATAATCTCATAATTATTCGCTCTTCTATCAATTGCTCGACAGTAATTTGTTCACCCACCGTAATACTTATGCTATCTTTAGAGAAGCCTCTAGTGAAACCTATGGCCCCCGGGTCTATCTCTTATCATATTTGCTTCCAATTTACTTTTATTTGCATCTTTACTTTTTGCATCTATATTATAAAATACCAAAAATATATTTATCTTATCATACTATCTCTATTAGATCTCACTTTCGCAAGTGGCCGTGAAGGGATTGACAATCCCTTTATTGCGTTGGTTGCGAGTTCTTTGTTTGTTTGTGTAGGTGTGTGGGACTTTTGAGGAGCCTCCTACTGGATTGATACCTTGGTTCTCAAAAACTGAGGGAAATACTTACGCTACTATTGTTGCATCACCCTTTCGTCTTCAAGGAAAACCAACGCAAGCTCAAGATGTAGCAAGAAGGATTTTTGACGTCGTTGCCGGGGAGGTCTTCGCTCAAGTCAAGACATACCAAGTACCCATCACAAACCCATCTCCCTCGCATTTACATTATTTGCCATTTGCCTCTCGTTTTCCTCTCCCCCACTTCATCCTTGTTGTTTTATTCGCCCTCTCTTTCCCAATCTCCTCTCTTTTCCGCTTGCCTTCTTCTTCTTCTCTCTTTTGCTTGCCCTTTTGTTTGCTCATTTGGTTGGAATAGATGTTTATTTATTGGTAAATAGAGAACCTAAGATCTATGGATCCTCATCCACTTGCTAATCTTTTTAAGAGATCCAATTATGATGAACCAATTGCTAGTGAGTTTTGTGCACTAGGTTATCTTTATGAAGTTTTGCTCAAAATTTGTGAATCTGAAAATTATGATGAAGAAATTTATGAAGAGATTCACGATAACTCCTTGAATAAAAAGCATGATTGCAATGATTTTCCTATAAATTCTCTTGATGTCAATTGTGCTAATAATATGCGAAACCCTAAGCTTGGGGATGCTAGTTTTGCTATGTCTACTACTTGTTTCAGTGATCATGATTGGGGTGATTCTTCTTATAACCTTGAAAATTTATTTAAGCCCCATGATGAATATGAGATTGATAATAGTGTTTGCAATAATATTGAAAGTGGGTTTGGAAGAGTGTCAACTTTAGATCCCACATATTTGGAGTATGTTCAATCTTATGATATTTTTGATAAAAGTGGGTTCGGAAAGGTCATGACTTTAGTTAATGTTAATCCCACTATCTTGGAAGAGTGTCAACTTTACTATCTTGGAAGAGTGTCAACTTTGCATGCATGTGGATCATGTTGAGAATATGTTTTGTGATAGATATTTTGTTGAATTTGCCTTTGATCCTACATGTAATTATTATGAGAGAGGAAAATATGGTCGTAGAAATTTTTATCTTATTAAATTACCTCTCGTCATGTTGAGATTGCTATCGTCTTTTTCTTCTTCCTTACATATGCTAGTTTTTGCTTGCCTTGCAAATTTGTTTGCTTATAATATGCCTATGCATAGGAAGTATGCTAGACTTAAATGTGTTTGCCACGTGTTTCATGATGCTCTCTTTGTGCTTCAATTCTTGTCTTTCATGTGAGCATCATTGAAATCTCAATGCCTAGCTAAAAAGGCTTTAAAGGTTATAACTTGGGGGCAATAGTTGCATGTAGGTTGCAGAATAATGGTAGAGCTGGAGATTTATTTGGAGGAATTTATGCAACCCGTGTGGCTAACTATCTTGGTATAGCCCCACGAGAGGGGGATATGATGATACCTCCTGCTTATTTAGATTATGACGCTATGGTCAATCATCATTTTCTTAGGAGGAATGAACAATTCCTCCATTATCGACTAATCTATAACAGACGCAACATCGTCCATGTTACTCTTCCTGCTCCTCTCCTTTTTGATTATCAGGCAAAAGGAAGACATGTTGTTACCAGGGAGGAAGCAGCTAAACACGAGGGGAGAGCGGAGGCAGCTCGCCAACATGCCGCAGCTCAGGAGGCATTTGCTGCTGCATCTCAGTATGACCCCAGCTATAACTACGGATATCAGCCAGGCTACCCTTGGCATTAGACCAACTTAGGCCAAAAGCCTAAGCTTGGGGGAGTACGTATTTCTCACCGACTTTACATTCATGTTCACACACTAGTCGTCGGTGCTCATACTCTTTCATTGTATTATCCATGTTAGTTTAAATTCTTTTTCTAGTTTTCTTCTTGTGTGTTTGATAAACCTTAAGAAAAAAACAAAAAAATAGTTAGTTTAATTTCCATGCTTGTAGTAGAAATTAAAATGAAAACCCAAAAAGATTTCCTGTTCTTCTTTTACTTGTTGGGAGCTTTCGCGTGTGAATAGTTTTTATTTTCGTTTCTTTTCTTTGAGGGGATGAAAGTAGAAGACCATATTGAAAATGTTTAGTGGCTCTCATATGCATGATTGTTTATTTAATTTAGAGCCCATATTACTTTGTCTTCTCTCTTTAGTTGAATGCTTGCAGATTCCAGCTTAGTCCAATGCACGTGCACTATTATTATTATACACATCGTTCGGTCGTGCAAGTGAAAGGCAATAATGACGATATATGAAGGACTGATTGAGATGAGAGAAGCTGGTATGAACTTGACCTCTCTTGTTTTTGTAAATATGATGAGTTCATCGTTCCTGATTCAGCTAATTATGAAGTAAACACATTTGCAATAACATTTCAAGATTATAGTTGCTTGTGCCATGCTCGATTAGCTATGAGTTATAATGGTTTACCTTGCGTGCCAACATGCTATTAGAATGATTATGATGTGGTATGATGGGATGGTATCCTCCTTTGAATGAATTGAGTGACTCGACTTGGCAAATGTTCATGCATGTAGTTGAAAAAAATCAACATAGCCTTCATGATATTTATGTTCATGGTGGATTATATCCTACTCATGTTTGTATTCGGTGTGAATTAGTTTTAATGCATGTTTATGATTGTTGTCGCTCTCTCAGTTGGTCGCTTCCCAGTCTTTTGCTAGCCTTCACCTGTACTAAGCGGGAATACTGCTTGTGCATCCAAACTCCTTAAACCCCAAAGTTATTCCATATGAGTCCACCATACCTTCCTATATGCGGTATCTACCTGTCGTTCCAAGTAAATTTGTATGTGCCAAACTCCAAACCTTCAAATGAAATTATGTTTTGTATGCTCGAGCAGCTCATGTTTCCACTAGGGCTGCCTATATCTTCCATGCTAGGTGGGTTATTCTCAAGAGGAGTGGACTCCGCTCCTCATTCATGGGAAAGGGCCGGTAACCGGGATGCCCAGTCCCATGATCCAAAAAGATCAAAGCAAATCAAAATAATTAAACAAAACTCCCCCAGGGCTGTTGTTAGTTGGAGGCACTCGTTGTTTCAAGCAAGCCATGGACTGATGCTTGTTGGTGGTTGGGGGAGTATAAACTTTTACCATTCTGCGTGGGAACTGCCTATAATGCATGTAGTATGGAAGATACAGCCATCTCATAGTTGTTGCGTTGACAGCGGAAGTATGCCGCTCAAAATGTTATTCAATCTCAATTTTAAAATCGAGCTCTAGCACCTCTACAAATCCCTGCTTCCCTCTGCGAAGGGCCTATCTTTTTATTTTTATGTTGAGTCATCACCTTCTCATTAAAAAGCACCCGCTGGAGAGCACACTATCATTTTCATTCATTATTATTGGTTTATATTGGGTATGACTTGACTGGATCTCTTTTATCATGAATTACAATGTTTAGTCAGTCGTTGATCTTTAAAGGTGCTCTGCATTTATGTTTTGCGGTCTCAGAAAGGGCTAGCGAGATACCATTTTGTTATGTCATGTTATGATTTTTTTGAGAAAGTGTTGTCATCCGAGTTTTATTATTATTGCTTGCTAGTTGATTATGCCATTGATATGAGTAATTGTGAGACCTAAGTGTTATTGTGAGTATGGTTAGTTCATAATATTGCTGAAACCTGAATGATGGCTTTGCATGTTTACAACAACAAGACCAAACAGAGTTTGTAAAAGTTTTTCTTTATCACTTTCAGTTTATCAACTGAATTGCTTGAGGACAAGCAATGGTTTAAGCTTGGGGGAGTTGATACGTCTCCAACGTATCTACTTTTCCAAACACTTTTGCCCTTGTTTTGGACTCTAACTTGCATGATTTGAATGAAACTAACCTAGACTGACATTGTTTTCAGCAGAATTGTCATGATGTTGTTTCATGTGTAGAAAACAAAAGTTCTTGGAATTTCCTGAAAATCCTCGGAGGCACTTTTTGGAAAATATAAAAAATACTGGAGAAAGAATCAAGACCAGGGGGCCCACACCCTGTCCACGAGGGTGGGGGCGCGCCCTCCCCTTGGGCGCGCCCCCCTGTTTCGTGGGCCCCCTGAGGCTCCGCCGACCTCAACTCCAACTCCATATATTCTGTCTCGCAGAGAAAAAACCAGAGAGAAAGTTTCATTGCGTTTTATGATACGGAGCCTCCGCCAAGCCTTAATCTCTCGGGAGGGCTGATCTGGAGTCCGTTCGGGGCTCCAGAGAGGGGGATTCGTCGCCCTCGTCATCATCAACCATCCTCCATCACCAATTTCATGATGCTCACCGACGTGTGTGAGTAATCCTATCGTAGGCTTGCTAGACGGTGATGGGTTGGATGAGATTTACCATGTAATCAAGTTAGTTTTGTTAGGGTTTGATCCCTAGTATCCACTATGTTCTGAGATTGATGTTGCTATGACTTGGCTATGCTTAATGCTTGTCACTAGGGCCCGAGTGCCATGATTTCAGATCTAAACCTATTATGTTTTCATGAATATATGTGTGTTCTTGATCCTATCTTGCAAGTCTTTAGTCACCTATTATGTGTTATGATCCGACAACCCCGAAGTGACAATAATCGGGATACTTCTCGGTGATGACCGTAGTTTAAGGAGTTCATGTATTCACTCTGTGTTAATGCTTTGGTCCGGTTCTCTATTAAAAGGAGGCCTTAATATCCCTTAGTTTCCACTAGGACCCCGCTGCCACGGGAGGGTAGGACAAAAGATCTCACGCAAGTTCTTTTCCATAAGCACGTATGAGTATATTCGGAATACATGCCTACATTACATTGATGAATTGGAGCTAGTTCTGTGTCACCCTGTGTTATAGCTATTACATGAGGAATCGCATCCGACATAATTATCCATCACTGATCCATTGCCTACGAGCTTTTCACATCTTGTGCTTCGCTTATTTACTTTTCCGTTGCTATTGTTACAATCACTACAAAACCCAAAAACATTACTTTTGCCACTGTTACCTTTATTATCATATTACTTTGCTACTAAATACTTTGATGCAGATACTAAGTTATCCAGGTGTGGTTGAATTGACAGCTCAACTGCTAATACTCAAGAATATTCTTTGGCTCCCCTTGTGTTGAATCAATAAATTTGGGTTGAATACTTTACCCTCGAAAGCTGATGCGATCCCCTACACTTGTGGGTCATCAAGACTAATTTCTGGCACCGTTGCCGGGGAGCATAGCTCAATTTTCTGAGTCACTTGGGATTTATATCTGTTGATCACTATGAAGAACTTGAAAGACGCTAAAATCAAGATCTATCCCTCAACTACGAGGGGAGGTAAGGAACTGCCATCTAGCTCTACACTAGATTCTCCTTCTGTTATGAATAAGCTTGCGACACCTGAACCTGCTACTGCTATGAATTCTGATATGTCGCATGTTATTGATGATGCCACTTCTGCTTTGCATGACACTTATGATGAAACTACTTCTTTGCGTGATACTACTTTGCCATTAGGTGAATTTCTTGATGAACAACTTGCTAGGGATAGAGAGAACGAAATTATTGAAGATGCTATTATTGATGATAGTGATGATGAAGGTTCTCCGAACGATTATGGATTGCCTGTTGTTCCTGAGGGTTATGTTATGGATGAAGAAACTGCTAGAGATTTTATTGCTTGCAATGATAGATCAGATCTTAAGAAATTGTTAGCTAAGCTGAAAGAAAAGACTTTAAATGCTAAAATGAAACATGACCCTGCTTTTGCCACTTCACCTATCTTTGTTACTGATAAGGACTATGAATTCTCTGTTGATCCTGAAATTATTACTTTGGTAGAATCTGATCCTTTTTATGGCCTTGAATCTAAAACTGTCGTGGCACATCTTACCAAGTTGAATGATATAGCTGCCCTATTTACTCATGATGATAAATCTTGCTACTTTTATATCCTTAAGATATTTCCGTTCTCATTAAAGGGTGATGCTAAGACTTGGTATAATTCTCTTGCTCCTGGTTGTGTGCGTAGTCCCCAGGATATGATTTATTACTTCTCTGCTAAATATTTCCCTGCTCATAAGAAACAAGCTGCCTTGCGGGAAATATATAATTTTGTGCAAATCAAAGATGAGAGTCTCCCACAATCTTGGGTGAGGCTTCTCCGATTATTAAATGCTTTGCCTGATCATCCTCTCAAGAAAAATGAAATACTTGATATCTTCTATAATGGACTAACCGATGCTTCCAAGGACCACTTGGATAGTTGTGTTGGTTGTGTTTTCAGGGAAAGAACAGTAGATGAAGATGAATTACTATTGAATAATATGTTGACTAATGAAAATAATTGGACTCTCCATGAGCCAATTCCTGAGGCAATTCCTGAACCAATTGAGCAAACTCCTAAGCCTATTCCTAAACCCGCTCCGAAGAAGAGAGGTGTTCTATTTCTCAGTCCTGAAGATATGCAAGAGGCAAAGAAATCAATGAAAGAAAATGGTATTAAAGCTGAGGATGTTAAGAATTTACCAACTATTGAAGAAATACATGGTCTTAATATACGGCCTGTTGAAGAACCACATTGTATTGATAACCCGACACAGGTACTAAAGGTAAATTCTCTCTATAGATATGATAAAGTTGAAATCCCCTATACTAAATTTCATAGCCCATGCTTAGATGAATTTGACGAGTTTATGGCTAGGCAAGAAAGTTTTAATGCTTATGTTGGTAGAGAGTTAAAGAATAATGCTTTTGAGATAGGACGCGTGAGTGATAATATGGCTAGAGTTAAAGGTGAACTTAAACTCATTAGCAAATATGCGTCTATGGTTGCTACTCAAGCTGAGCAAGTACTTAAAGCTCAAAATGATTTGCTTGATGAATTAAATAATAAGAATGACTTTGTTGTTAGAGTGGCTACTAGAACTGGTAGAATGACTCAGGAACCTTTGTATCCTGAAGGCCACCCTAAGAGAATCGAGCAAGATTCTCAGAGAAATAATTTAGAGGCACCTAGTTCTTCCAAAAAGAAGAAAAAGAAAAACGATAGGACTTTGCGTGCTTCTAGTGAACCTAATGTAGAAACACCGGAGAATCCTAATAATACTTCTATCTCTGATGCTGAAGCACAATCTGGAGATGAACATGAACCTGATGATGATGTTAATAATAATGTTCATGTTGATGCTCAACCTAGCAAAAATAATGAAGTAGAAATTGAACCTGATGTTGGTCTGGATAACCCACAATCAAGAAATCAACGTTATGATAAGAGAGAATTTGTTGCTAGGAAGCACGGTAAAGAAAGAGAACCATGGGTTCAGAAACCCATGCCCTTTCCTCCTAAACCATCCAAGACAAAGTATGATGAGTATTTTGAGCGCTTTGCTGAAATGATTAGACCTATCTTCTTACGTATGCACTTAACTGATATGCTTAAAGTAAACCCTTATGCTAAATATATGAAGGATATCATTACAAACAAAACAAAGATACCGAAAGCTGAAATTTCCACCATGCTTGCTAATTACACTTTTAAGGGTGGAATACCAAAGAAACTTGGAGATCCGGGGGTACCAACTATACCATGCTCCATTAAAAGAAATTATGTTAGAACTGCTTTATGTGATCTTGGAGTCGGTGTTTGTGTTATGCCTCTTTCTTTATATCGTAGACTTGAATTGAATAAGTTGACACCTACTGAAATATCTTTGCAAATGGCTGATAAATCAACTGCCATACCTGTCGGTATTTGTGAGGATGTGCCTGTTGTAGTTGCAAATGTCACTATCTTAACAGACTTTGTTATTCTTGATATTCCCGAGGACGATAGTATGTCGATTATCCTTGGTAGACCTTTTTTGAACACCGCAGGGGCTGTTATTGATTGCAACAAAGGCAATGTCACTTTTCATGTTAATGGTAATGAGCATACGGTACACTTTCCGAGGAAACAATCTCAAGTTCATAGTATCAATTCTATTGGAAAAGTTCCAACTATCATTATTCGAGGTTTTGAATTTCCTCTCCCTACTGTCAAGAAAAAATATGATATTCTTATTGTTGGGGATTTTCATATCCCCGTTGAGGTAACATGGTGTTATTCGAAATTTCTCCAGTTCCATGTTATTCGGAATGAGTTTGTTAACAAGACTTGATCAACCTTGTTAGTGGATTCATTTTGATGATCATGAGATGGATGAAACTAGAAGGCACAACCTTCTGTACCCTATTTTTACTTTCTGTTATTTAAAATAAATAAAGCAAAAATAGTATTATCCGTCTGTTTTCTGAATTATCCGTGCAATAAAAAAATATCCCGAAAATAAAAGTGCTCCAAATGCCCTACAAATTTAGTATGATTTTTTATGGAATATTTGAGGATTTTAGGCACTGAAATCACTACAGGAGGGGCAAGCACCAGACCACGAGAGTGGAGGGCACGCCCACCCCACCTGGGTGCGCCCCCTGTCTCATGGACCCCTGGTAGCCCCCCTCCACTTATGCCAGCACCCACACACTTCATCTTCTACCCAAAAAAATCCCCATCCAGCTCAAGCACGAGTTCTAGCTCATTTTGCTGCGATTTTCGATCTCCTTGCTCAAAGCTCCATTCACAAAACTGCTTTGGGAGATTGTTGCTTGGTATGTGACTCCTCCATTGGTCCAATTAGTTTTTGTTCTAGTGCTTTATTCATTGCAAATCCTTGCTGTCTTGGTGACCCTGTTCTTGAGCTTGCATGTTAAATTTATGAGGTTCCAAGTAATTCTAATGCATGATATAGGCTCTAGGCACTTGTAGGAGTAGTTGCTACCATTCTTGTTAAGTTTTATTCACTTTTATTTTGAAGTTACTAAAATTTCAGAAATTTTTCAGAAAAAGAATTATGTCTAGGAGAATGTATCAAGGTGGTTCCTCGGTAAAGAAAGGGCCCTGGATTGCTATGTGTGAGCAAGATGTTGAATTACCAAGGGATGCGGATGTACGAGCTTGTGAGTGGCCATCCGATGATTTTATGGTCGAAGCAGGCTTTAAGGAGGAATTTGACGCGTATGTGCGTAATGCTAAGCTGGAGGACTTCTTACAAGATAAGTGTCCCCAGTACAATCAATTGACTGATTCCTTTGTGCGGAGGTTTAAATACAACTGTACGCGTAATTCTCCTAGTGTCCTATTTGATATTTATGATACATCTTATACCATGGACATAGAGGGTTTTACAACTGCTTGCAAACTTCTGCAGTGGGGTAATATTAATGATCCTCACATATCTGAATTCAGAGATTTCCTTCCTAGTATTACTGTGGGAGAATCCAGGGACATAACACAAGCTACCATAGGGAGCATTCATTTTCCTGCTTTACATTATTTCGCTCTCTTCATTGGTAGATGCATTAACGGTAAAGATGAAGCATGTCATATGTGTGTCCCTGATCTCTGTGTCCTCAAGAGTGCTGTGTTAGGTTATAAAGGTTATAACTTGGGGGCAATAGTTGCACGTAGGTTGCAGAATAATGGTAGAGCTGGAGATTTATTTGGAGGAATTTATGCAACCTGTGTGGCTAACTATCTTGGTATAGCCCCACGAGAGGGGGATATGATGATACCTCCTTCTTATTTAGATTACGACGCTATGGTCAATCGTCATTTTCTTAGGAGGAATGAACGATTCCTCCATTATCGACTAATCTATAACAGACGCAACGTCGTCCATGTTACTCTTCCTGCTCCTCTCCTTTTTGATTATCAGGCAAAAGGAAGACATGTTGTTACCAGGGAGGAAGCAGTTGAACACGAGGGGAGAGCGGAGGAAGCTCGCCAACATGCCGCAGCTCAGGAGGCATTTGCTGTTGCATCTCAGTACAACCCCAACTATAACTACGGATATCAGCCAGGCTACCCTTGGCATTAGACCAACTTAGGCCAAAAGCCTAAGCTTGGGGGAGTACGTATTTCTCACCGACTTTACATTCATGTTCACACACTAGTCGTCGGTGCTCATACTCTTTCATTGTATTATCCATGTTAGTTTAAATTCTTTTTTCTAGTTTTCTTCTTGTGTGTTTGATAAACCTTAAGAAAAACCAAAAAAATTAGTTAGTTTAATTTCCATGCTCGTAGTAGAAATTAAAATGAAAACCCAAAAAGATTTCTCGTTCTTCTTTTTACTTGTTGGGAGCTTTCCCGTGTGAATAGTTTTTATTTTTGTTTCTTTTCTTTGAGGGGTTGAAAGTAGAAGACCATATTGAAAATGTTTAGTGGCTCTCATATGCATGATTGTTTATTTAATTTAGAGCCCATATTACTTTGTCTTCTCTCTTCAGTTGAATGCTTGCAGATTCCAGCTTAGTCCAATACACGTGCACTATTATTATTATACACATCGTTCCGTCGTGCAAGTGAAAGGCAATAATGACGATATATGATGGACTGATTGAGATGAGAGAAGCTGGTATGAACTCGACCTCTCTTGTTTTTGTAAATATGATGAGTTCATCATTCCTGATTCAGCTTATTATGAAGTAAACATATTTGCAATAACATTTAGAGATTATAGTTGCTTGTGCCATGCTTGATTAGCTATGAGTTATAATGGTTTACCTTGCGTGCCAACATGCTATTAGAATGATTATGATGTGATATGATGGGATGGTATCCTCCTTTGAATGAATTGAGTGACTCGACTTGGCACATGTTCACGCATGTAGTTGAAAAAAATCAACATAGCCTTCATGATATTTATGTTCATGGTGGATTATATCCTACTCATGTTTGTATTCGGTGTGAATTAGTTTTAATGCATGTTTATGACTGTTGTCGCTCTCTCAATTGATCGCTTCCTAGTCTTTTGCTAGCCTTCACCTGTAGTAAGCGGGGATACTTCTTGTGCATCCAAACTCCTTAAACCCCAAAGTTATTCCATATGAGTCCACCATACCTTCCTATATGCGGTATCTACCTGCCGTTCCAAGTAAATTTGTATGTGCCAAACTCCAAACCTTCAAATGAAATTATGTTTTGTATGCTCGAGCAGCTCATGTTTCCACTAGGGCTGCCTATATCTTCCATGTTAGGTGGGTTATTCTAAAGAGGAGTGGACTCCGCTCCTCATTCACGAGAAAGGGCCAGTAACCGGGATGCCCAGTCCCATGATCCAAAAAGATCAAAGCAAATCAAAATAATTAAACAAAACTCCCCCGGGGCAGTTGTTAGTTGGAGGCACTCGTTGTTTCGAGCACGCCATGGATTGATGCTTGTTGGTGGTTGGGGGAGTATAAACTTTTACCATTCTGCGTGGGAACTGCCTATAATGCATGTAGTATGGAAGATACAGCCATCTCATAGTTGTTGTATTGACAGCGAAAGTATGCCGCTCAAAATGTTATTCAATCTCAATTTTAAAATCGAGCTCTAGCACCTCTACAAATCCCTGCTTCCCTCTGCGAAGGGCCTATCTTTTTATTTTTATGTTGAGTCATCACCTTCTCATTAAAAAGCACCCGCTGGAGAGCACACTGTCATTTGCATTCATTATTATTGGTTTATATTGGGTATGACTTGACTGGATCTCTTTTACCATGAATTACAATGTTTAGTCAGTCCTTGATCTTTAAAGGTGCTCTGCATTTATGTTTTGCGGTCTCAGAAAGGACTAGCGTGATACCATTTTGTTATGTCATATTATGATTGTTTTGAAAAAGTGTTGTCATCTGAGTTTTATTATTATCGCTCGCTAGCTGATTATGCCATTGATATGAGTAATTGTGAGACCTAAGTGTTATTTTGAGTATGGTTAGTTCATAATATTGCTGAAACCTGAATGATGGCTTTGCATGTTTATAACAACAAGAGCGAACAGAGTTTGTAAAAGTTTTTCTTTATCACTTTCAGTTTATCAACTGAATTGCTTGAGGACAAGCAAAGGTTTAAGCTTGGGGGAGTTGATACGTCTCCAACGTATCTACTTTTCCAAACACTTTTGCCCTTGTTTTGGACTCTAACTTGCATGATTTGAATGAAACTAACCCGGACTGGCATTGTTTTCAGCAGAATTGCCATGATGTTGTTTCATGTATAGAAAACAAAAGTTCTCGAAATGTCCTGAAAATCCTCGGAGGCACTTTTTGGAAAATATAAAAAATACTGGAGAAAGAATCAAGACCAGGGGGCCCACACCCTGTCCACGAGGGTGGGGGCGAGCCCTCCCCCCTGGGCGCGCCCCCTGTCTCGTGGGCCCCCTGAGGCTCCGCCGACCTCAACTCCAACTCCATATATTCCGCCTCGCGGAGAAAAAAATTAGAGAGAAAGTTACATCGCGTTTTACGATACGGAGCCACCGCCAAGCCCTAATCTCTCTCGGGAGGGCTGATCTGGAGTCCGTTCGAGGCTCCAGGGAGGGGGATTCGTCGCCGTCGTCATCATCAACCATCCTCCATCACCAATTTCATGATGCTCACCGCCGTGCGTGAGTAATCCTATCGTAGGCTTGCTGGACAGTGATGGGTTGGATGAGATTTACCATGTAATCAAGTTAGTTTTGTTAGGGTTTGATCCCTAGTATCCACTGTGTTCTGAGATTGATGTTGCTATGACTTTGCTATGCTTAATGCTTGTCACTAGGGCCCGAGTGCCATGATTTCAGATCTGAACCTATTATGTTTTCATGAATATATGTGTGTTCTTGATCCTATCTTGCAAGTCTTTAGTCACCTATTATGTGTTATGATCCGACAACCCCGAAGTGACAATAATCGGGTTACTTCTCGGTGATGACCGTAGTTTGAGGAGTTCATGTATTCACTATGTGTTAATGCTTTGGTCTGGTTCTCTATTAAAAGGAGGCCTTAATATCCCTTAGTTTCCACTAGGACCCCGCTTCCACGGGAGGGTAGGACAAAAGATGTCATGCAAGTTCTTTTCCATAAGCATGTATGACTATATTCGGAATACATGCCTACATTACATTGATGAATTGGAGCTAGTTCTGTGTCACCCTATGTTATAGCTATTACATGATGAATCGCATCCGACATAATTATCCATCACTGATCCATTGCCTACGAGCTTTTCACATCTTGTGCTTCACTTATTTACTTTTCCGTTGCTATTGTTACAATCACTACAAAACCCAAAAACATTACTTTTGCCACTATTACCTTTATTATCATATTACTTTGCTACTAAATACTTTGATGCAGATACTAAGTTATCCAGGTGTGGTTGAATTGACAACTCAACTGCTAATACTCAAGAATATTCTTTGGCTCCCCTTGTGTCCAATCAATAAATTTGGGTTGAATACTTTACCCTCGAAAGCTGTTGCGATCCCCTACACTTGTGGGTCATCAGTGTACCTGTACCCCGCCTCCTAACAGATTGACCCATTTGCATTTAAACAAAGGGACCTTAAAATCTACTCCGTAGTCAAGTTCCCATATGTCCACTATGTAACCATAATATGTGTCCTTTCCCCTCTCGGTTGCTGCATCAAAGCGGACACCGTTGTTTTGGTTGGTGCTCTTTTGATCTTGGGCGATCGTGTAAAATGTATTCCCATTTATCTCGTATCCTTTCCAAATCATTACAGTCGAAGATGGTCCCCTGGACAACAAGTATAGCTCATCACAAACAGTGTTTTCACCCCTGAGACATGTTACCAACCAATTGCTGAAAGTCCTGATGTGTTCACATGTAATCCAGTCATCGCACTACTCCGGGTGTTTGGAGCGCAGGTTGTTCTTGTGTTCATCGACATAAGGGGTCACCAAGGTAGAGTTCTGTAGAACTGTGTAGTGTGCTTGAGACCAAAAATATCCGTCCTTGCATATTATTGTCTCCCCTCCAAGCGTGCCTTTTCCAGTCAGTCTCCCTTCATACGACAATTTAGGGAGACCTATCTTCTTAAGGCCGGGAATGAAGTCAACACAAAACCCAATGACATCCTTTGTTTGATGGCCCATGGAGATGCTTCCTTCTAGCCTAGTGTGGTTATAGACATATTTCTTTAGGACTCCCATGAACCTCTCAAAGGGGTACATATTGTGTAGAAATACGGGGCCCAGAATGACAATCTCGTCAACTAGATGAACTAGGACGTGTGTCATGATATTGAAGACGGATGGTGGGAACACCAACTCGAAACTGACAAGACATTGCACCACATCACTCCTTAGCCTTGGTATGATTTCTGGATCGATCACCTTCTGAGAGGTTGCATTGTGGAATGCACATAGCTTCACAATGGCTAATCGGACGTTTTCCGGTAGAAGCCCCCTCAATGCATCTGGAAGCAGTTGCGTCATAATCACGTGGCAGTCATGAGACTTTAGGTTCTGAAACTTTTTCTCTGCCATATTTATTATTCCCTTTATATTCGACAAGAAGCCAGTCGGGACCTTCATACTAAGCAGGCATTCAAAGAAGATTTTCTTCTGTTCTTTGGTAAGAGCGTAGCTGGCAGGACCTTCATACTGCTTTGGAGGCATGCCGTATTTTTCGTGCAAACATTGCAGGTCCTTCCGTGCCCCAGCTATATCTTTTGTCTTCCCATACACGCCCAAGAAGCCTAGCAGGTTCACGCAAAGGTTCTTCGTCACGTGCATCACGTTGATCGAAGAGTGGACCTCTAGGTCTTTCTAGTAGGGTAGGTCCCAAAATATAGATTTCTTCTTCCACATGGGTGCGTGTCCCTCAGCGTCACTCGGAACATCTAGTCCGCCGGGACCCTTTCCAAAGATTACGTGTAAATCATTGACCATAGCAAGTACGTGATCACCGGTACGCATGGCAGGCTTCTTCCGGTGATCTGCCTCGCCTTTGAAATGCTTGCCTTTCTTTTGACATTGATGGTTGGTCGAAAGAAATCGACGATGGCACAGGTACACATTCTTCCTGCAGCTTCCCAGGTATATACTTTCGGTGTCAGCTAAACAGTGTGTGCATGCGTGGTATCCCTTGTTTGTCTATCCTGAAAGGTTACTGAGAGCGGGCCAATCGTTGATGGTTACAAACAGGAACGCGTGCAGGTTAAATTCCTCCTGTCTGTGCTCATCTCACGCACGTACACCGTTTCCATTCCACAGGTGTAAAAGTTCTTCAACTAATGGCCTTAGGTACACATCAATGTTGTTGCCGGGTTGCTTAGGGCCTTGGATGAGAACTGGCATCATAATGAACTTCCGCTTCATGCACATCCAAGGAGGAAGGTTATACATACATAGAGTCACGGGCCAGGTGTTGTGATTGCTGCTCTGCTCCCCGAAAGGATTAATGCCATCCGCGCTTAAACCAAACCATACGTTCCTTGGTTCATGTGCAAACTCAGCCCAGTACTCTCTCTCGATTTTTCTCCATTGCGACCCGTCAGCGGGTGCTCTCAACTTCCCGTCTTTCTTACGATCCTCACTGTGCCATCGGATCAACTTGGCATGCTCTTTGTTTCTGAACAGTCGTTTCAACCGTGGTATTATAGGAGCATACCACATCACCTTCGCAGGAACTCTCTTCCTGCGGGCTCGCCGTCAACATCACCAGGGTCATCTCGTCTGATCTTATACCGCAATGCACCGCATACCGGGCATGTGTTCAAATCCTCGTACCCACCGCGGTAGAGGATGTAGTCATTAGGGCATGCATGTATCTTCTGCACCTCCAATCCTAGAGGGCATACGACCTTGTTTGCTGCGTACGTACTGTCGGACAATTCATTATCCTTTGGAAGCTTCTTCTTCAATATTTTCAGTAGCTTCTCAAATCCTTTGTCAGGCAAAGCATTCTCTGCCTTCCACTGTAGCAATTCCAGTACGGTACCCAACTTTGTGTTGCCATCTTCGCAATTGCGGTACAACCCTTTTTTGTGATCCTCTAACATACGATTGAACTTCAGCTTTTTCTTTTGACTTTCGCGTTGCGTCCTTGCATCGACAATGACCCGGCGGAGATCATCATCAGGCACATCGTCTGGTTCCTCTTGATCTTCAGCAGCTTCCCCCGTTGCAGCATCATCGGGCACATCGTCTGGCTCCTCTTGATCTTCAGCAGCTCCCCCCGTTGCAGCATCCCCGTATTTAGGGGGCACATAGTTGTCATCGTCCTCTTCTTCTTCGCCGTCTTCAATCATAACCCCTATTTCTCTATGCCTTGTCCAATCATTATAGTGTGACATGAAACCCTTGTAAAGCAGGTGGGTGTGAAGGATTTTCCGGTCAGAGTAAGACTTCGTATTCCCACATTTAGTGCATGGACAACACATAAAACCATTCTGCTTGTTTGCCTCAGCCACTTTGAGAAAATTATGCACGCCCTTAATGTACTCAGAGGTGTGTCTGTCACCATACATCCATTGCCGGTTCATCTGCGTGCATTATATATAATTATGTGTGTCAAAAGTAAGAAAATCAGACAAATATCTATCTAAAGTAAGAAAATCAGACAAGTAACAGAAATAAGATAAGAACAAGAGGCTCACCACGGTGGTGCCGGCGACGAGATTGACACGGGCGATCAACGGCGGTGAAAACGGGGACGGGGCGTGACGGACCGCTAAATCTAGACAACTCTCGGGAAAAATGGAGCTCCGTGGTCGAGCTTCGAGAGGAGAAAGCTTAACTAGTGTGGCTCGGGCATTTCATCGAACACCTCGTGTGCATAGGAGGTGAACTAGAGCACCCAAATGCCCTCTCCTCGCCGGATTGAAAAAACATAGCACTGTGGAGTGCTCTGCCACGGCGATGGGTATATATAGGAAAATTATTTGTCCCGGTTCGTGGCATGAACCAGGACTAAAGCCCCCCTTCTACACCGGTTCAAAGCATGAACTGATACCAATGGCTGTGGGCCAGGAGCAAGGTCCATTGGTCCCGGTTCGTGCCTAGAACCGGGACAAATGGGTCCAAACGAACCGGGACGAATGCCCACAAGGCCCCGACCGGCCCCTGGGCTCATGAACCGGGTCTAATACCCCCCATGGGTCCCGGTTCGTGAAGAACCGGGACTAATGGGCTGGCCAGGCCCGAACGATAGCCATGTTTTCTACTAGTGTCACTTCTTGAGAAGGCACATTCATTGAGAACGTAAACATGCAGGAGCAATATGTTAATCGACACAAACCACGGCACAAAACCAATAAGACAAACCTTCAACATTACCAAATTGAGTGTCTTAATTCTGTCATTGATTGGCAACTTCAAGAGTTTGATGCCCGCTTCAATGAGGTAAATTCTGCATTGCTTGGACACATGCTTCTTTCAACCCAAAAGTCTTTTTTGTTGCTTTTAACTTGGACAGCTTAGTGAAGCTAGCTGAGTTTTATCCAGATGACTTTGATTCAAGAAAATTGGACGATCTTGGTCCTGAACTTCGCACTTACATTGACAATGTGCGAGCAGATGAAAGGTTCGCCAATTTGGATTGAATTGCTGATCTTGCTAAACTAATGGTGGAAACAAATAAGCATATTACGTTTCCTTTGGTTTATCATCTTTTAAAGCTAGTACTGATGTTCCCAGTTGCCACAGCATTAGTGGAGAGATGTTTTTCAGCTATGAATGTTGTAAAAAAAGTTACGCTACAAAATGGGTGATCAATTCATGAGTGATTGTCTAATCTGCTATGTGGAGAAAGATATATTTTCTACCATTACCAATGATGCAGTGTTTAATCTTTTTAAGGTGATGAAAGATCGAAAGGGGACACTCTAAAATGTGAGTGCATTTACAATATTATTTCTCTTGTTAGTACTTATTCTAAACTTGTGAAACAAAACTTGTCGTTTTTTCTGTCTTCAAGGAAGATGAGAAGCTACACGTGGAGCTACAAAGTTATCTTATACTACTCTATTTGTAATATGTAAACAAGTGATTTTATAATTTTATTTGAACGGGTATGTCTTGCACTCTTTAGTTTTTAATGCAACACAATGTGTGATATATGATACAATATTTCTATTCATTATGTGTTGTTTCTGAGTGCTATAATTTTGTTGTAAGATAATTTGAAATTACACTTTACACTTCACATACTAGTAGTAAGTTCACACAACCACTAATGGAGTGAACCCAATGGCCAAATTTTCTGGCTCGGCCCCTGCCATCTTCGCCGCCCCACCACAACCGGCATGGCCAGTTCATCAACGATGAACTGCCGCCCACGATCGACAAGGCATGCGGCTGCATCCTCCACTACCTCAGTGGTGGCGATGGAAGTTCTCCCTTGGGCTCGTGGGCTGTCGTGTCCACCAAGGACCGAGCGATGAGGAGGCGGCGTGGTATGAGTGGCGCAACATTGCCTGTCGCTCCGCCAAATCGGACGTCGCCTAGGCCCTTGACCGCTCCGTCACCGCTTCGGAGATGGCCTCGTTGACGACGAGCTCGCGAATATCAGTGAGGCGTGGTCGCTTAGGGACTCCTCTGCCAATGCCGGCGGGGGCAAGGTCGCCGCTAGGGCTCTACGGGTGACGTCGGCATTAGCTGCATCGGCACTCTACACCGCGCAGGATGAAGTGGAGCGGCCGGACAAGGTTGCCACAGCGGCCCCACGGCCTCCAAGGTGGCTGTAGGGACGGCGACGATGATAACTACGTCAAGAACGGCGTCTGCTGGCCATAATTATCATCATGAACATGTGGGAAAGTTGAGCAAGGAAGGAGTTTACCGACCCTCTAATTGATATGATTGGCATTTGGCGTTGAGGAGGAGGAAATTCATTGTGACCTTGGCTTTTGCTTGGCATGCGGCCAAACGCAGCCAACCCATTGTCTTCCACTTCCACTTGTCCAAGTTCTGCAGGGCTGGCGGGAAGCGAATGCGTGGATAAACCAAGCAGAGGCGAGTAGGGCTGCCCGTTTATTTATTTATTAATTAACTTTTTTTAATTTTTAATGTGTATGTTCTAAAATACGGAAAATCCTAAGGGACGCTGCTTCGCACAGAGGCGAGCGACCTAGCCATTAAGATGGGAGGACCCAATTACGAGATTTCCCACGTGCTACAGTGTCCAGTTTTGGGAACATTCTGGAAATTCCTAACCGGTTTTGGGAACCTTCTAGATGCTTCTTGAATCGGTTTTTTCACTAGATTTTCTCTTTCTTTTTCTTTCTTCGGGTTTCAATTTGTTTATTTCATTTTTGAATTCCTTTTTCTTCTTCTTTTATTTTCTTTTTGTTCTTAAGAATTTCAAATTCTTTTCTAAAATTATAAAAGTATTTAGAAGTTCAAAAACTGTTGTTGTTATTAATATTTTTTCACAAATACAAAAAAGTTCTTCAGTTATAAAAAAATGTTCATCATTTTTGAGAAAATGTTCGCATATTACAAAAAAAAGTGTTCGCAAATTCATAAGTTCAAAAAATGTTCAACTTTTCAAATTGTGTTTAAGAGTTTCAAAAATGTTCCATTTTCAAAATTTGTTCGCCAATTTCCAAAAAATGTTCATGCTTTCATTTTTTTTCTGGGAGTTTCAAAAAATGTTTCCATTTAAAGAATTGTTCGCAAATTCCAAAAATATGTTTGTGTGTCAATTTTTGTTCGGGAGTTTCAAAATTGTTTTGATTTTTAATGAAAAGTTTGGATCTAAGAAAAATGTTTATAGGTCTTAAAAAATGTTCCCAATTTAAAAACTGTACGGAATTTCAAAAACTGTTCAGAAATTTCTAAAACTGTTTACGTTCTCAAGAAATATTCATTTTATAAAAAAAGTTTTAAATTTTTAAACCACTAAAACACGGTTGCTACAGGACACTGAACATACAAAGCCCGTCTGGTACAGTAGCCTACTCTCTGCAGTGATACATCTCGCTACTCTGCATCGCTTGCTATATGGGCCGGCCCAATAGGGAAGTCCGCCTGTGCGATTGCTCAACTATTTGACGCAGCGAGCCTCGAACAGGGGAATATCCTAGCGGGCATTCATTGCAGCAGAATGTCGAGCGAACGCAACTACGAGATAGTACATGCGCTACAGTATCTGGTTTTGCGTACTTTCTGCAAGGTTCCTGACTGGTTTTGGGAACCTTCCAAAAGGTTCTCGAACCGGTTTTTCACTGGTTTTTTCTTTTTCTGTTTCTTTTTTCTTTCTCTTTTTTTTTCTTCTTTCTTTATTTTTCTGTTTCTTTATTTCATTTTTTCAATTCCTTTTTCTTCTCTTTCTATTTCCTTTTTGTTCTTCAGATTTTCAAATTCCTTTCTGTTTCTTTTTTCTTTTCTTCTTTTTCGTTTTTTCTGTTTGTTTTCTTTCTTTGGTTTCTCATTTCATTTTATTTTGCATTTCTCTTTTTTCATAATATTCAAATTTTGTTTGCCTTTCCATAAAATGTTCAATTTTCTAAAATTGTTCTCAAAATTCAAAAATTGTTCTTGTTACAAATAAAAGTTCAAAACTTTCGAAATTAATATAATGTACCAGACTTCAATTGATTTTGTTCATGTTTTCAAAAATTGTTCGCGCTTCCAAATTTGTTCGGGATTTTTCAAAATTTCTTCTTCATTTCAAAATTTGTTCTCAATATTCAAAAAATGTCCATGCTGCAAGAAATTGTCCGTGCTTCCAAATTTGTTCTATGTTTTTAACAAAATTCTCACTATTCAGAAAAATGTCCATGCTTTAAAAAATTCCGTGCTTCAAAATTTGTTCTCAAGATTAAATAAAATTTCATGCTTTAAAAAATGTTCATGTTCAAATTTTGTTCTAAATTTCAAAATTTTGTTCTCTAAATTCAAAAAATGTTTGGGATTTTAAAAAGTGTTCATTTTATCAAAACTTTGTTCAAGCTTTTTAGTTTTTCTTCTAAAATTTGGAAAGTGTTCGCTTTTTAAGAAAAACTTTTTCAAAATAATTATCGCGTTAGGAATTTCAGAAAATGTTCGGATCTCCATTACATTTAGCTTCGCGTGCCATGGCAAACCAAGAAAGCTTGTCTGTCGCGTTGGCTCTCCTCGTGCGTACAAAGATGGAGGTCGCTGGTTTGATTCCTCCCTCGAGCAGAGTTTTTTGGGATTTTTTCACTGTGTTGCGCTAATGGGCCGGCCCAGCTGGTGATGCGCCTGTGCGTCCGCTCGACAATTCACCGCAACGAGCGGCGCATAGGAGCTCTCCTAAAATACAGCCTAATAAGCTAAGAAAACAGCCCAAGAGGCTGAAAGATATGCAAACTAGGGTGCTAAACGTGCCACGACCCGACCGTTTATTAGTTGGGTCGTGCCTGGGTTGGAGGACACAACACTACACCACAACACTACATCCCTGCCGGCTAGATTGGTCAGGAATACAACGTCTACCAACAGACGATCGGTCAGGAAAGACTATTGCCGACCGATCTCGTCTGTTGGGGAAAGGCCAGACGGGAAAGCCCTTTCCCGACCGACATAGTTTTCCCGACCGACTGCTTGTCGGCTATGGAGCTTCTTTCCCGATCGACATTCTATTGGGCCTGCCATGGACCTTTCCCGACCAACAGTCTATTGGCGCTGCCATGGGCCTTTCCCAACCGACTATCGGTCAGAGTATTCTTTCCCGACCAACAATCCGTTGGGGCTGTCATGGGCCTTTCCCGGCCGACTATGAGACAGGGCATTCTTTCCCGACCAACATTCTGCTGGACCTCGCATTAGCTTTTCCCGACCAACTGTATGATGGGGTTTGTTTTGCCAACTAACGTCAGCTAGCCATGCCATATAGCTGGATTTCACATCATCAACAGAATATCAATCAAGTTACCCAAATCATTACAATAACGTGCATGTCGTCCAACAATACTAAACCAAAACCATACAATAATAACACACATTCATTAATTTTCACATCCAAATTTCCCATAAACTAATTTAACTTATTAAATAGGGAAAGAACATGTTCATTGTTTGAGAGCAAAAATGAGTCGCTTTGTTTTCTAGAATTTGCCCTAGAGGCACATCATCTACACTGACTCCTGCTGGTGGGCAACTAGATAACCACAAGATCCTTCCATCATTCTCGTACTTGACATCAACACCTTTCTTCATCTCATTGAACCATATTCCATCGCCACATCCTCCAGCTTGAACATCTGCATGTCAAAATCCCCAGTTAATATTCCACACCATAGCTGGAGATAGACAGAGTTATGAAGATGACATCAAATGGGCTTAAATGACAAAAGTGATATATGTAACATTTTGTCGGGCCACTACCCGATGATATGTATGCAGGTGTTTCTTTTTCCCGGTCGAATTTGACTCGTGGAGGTTTGAGAAAAGAAGATGAAACCGAGCATGTACAACACACATAGTACCACCCAGGATGGTGTGAGATTAAAATTAGCCTCAGAGAGAAGCATGTAAAAAAATATGTAGTAACATTCCCAAAGAATTGAAAATCCTATATAGTTTTCATATCTGAATTTGAATCTCCAGACGGCAATTGGTAATGTAGAAGTGTAGATATTATTATTATAGCAACAAACTATCAGGCTCTGAACTGAATGTTTTTGCCTATCTCAAGGTTCAGCAAGACTTGTGAAGATAAAGACATCAATCAAATGAGCTTAATTGACAAAGCTGAGATATGTAAGATTTTTTGCTTGTCCAACTTAACTGATCGAGGGATGTCTAAGAAAAGAAGACCAAGCAGAGCATGTATTGCACGCACAGTAGCACCCCAAGATGGAGTCAGATTAAAATTAGCTTGAGAGAGAGAGAGAGAGCAGACACCGCATGAGGGAGGAGATGAGGTGGGGACTCAGGGGAGAGCAGTAGCAGCTAGGGTTTCGGTGCCGCCTCCATGGGGTCGCTGGTGCCGCTTTCGCCGTAGATCCTTGGTCGATGAGGCAGTACATGTGAAAATAGTCGAATTGGTGCCCGACAACATACATGGTCAAGACTAGATACAAACAAAATTACCAGTCTTTACTGCAGATTCAAACCATACGCACCCACAGCCCGGCATGGTAATCTGGACCGGCAGGCAGTGAGCTAGTCAAACAGCAGCATGTACTCATCATCACCATTTTTCATATCATATATAAAAAAAATTGCATGCATCTCTTGCTATAAACTGATACCAGCTAGTATAGGTTTTCAGTAAAACTAGTACGTCAATTTGGTTCAGGTACAGAAAACATATTCACATGCAGAGGACCATTTATAGAAACTGGAACCTATCTTCCACTGGAACCCACAAGAGACATTTGTACACGGTGAAGACTAGAAACGTAGTGATTCAGCCAGACATGTAAAAATAGATGTCCAGTGGAACATACAAGTGTGTTACCTTGTTATGTATAGAACTAGATGAAACTGATGCGCTATTATTGCCCGGATCAAGTGATGGTTTCTTTAAACTGTCTACACTTCTGCTGGATGGTTGGATGCTACGATTCAACTCTTGATAGTCACTGGAAGATTTCTCTTTACTGGACTCCAGTTTCATTGCTTGGCTGATTGCTTCGCCTTCTTTAGGCAGGCAAATTATTCCGCAATGTCCATGTGCCCATAGGGGATAACTCTCTTCAGACATTCCTACATAAAATGGAAGGAGTAAGAACTCAGATGATGAAGAACAGGTAGCAGCGAATAGCATGGTAAAATGTAAAAGTTGAGGGGAAAAGAAGCAACACAATAATATACCAACAGTTAGATGCCGACTGCACTACAAATTGTTTTTTTTTTTTTTTGCAGAGAAGAAAGTCCAGAGTGATGATATATTAGTTGTTTTCAACAGACATTTTATTTTATCATACAAAGTTAATACACCGCAAGGAATATATGCGAGACCTGAATAGTACAAGACAATTCCTATATAGTATATGAAAGACAATTCCTATAACTATTTTGTTTACTAATTAACATTTGCCTGTAACAGTAAGAGTGAACCATGTCTAGAGATAAATTAGAGCCATACCGACATGAGTGCAGATCATTCTGATGCAGAGGCTGGGGCGAACCCCCTTTTCGAAAAAATAACATTCTGATGCAGATCACTGAAAGTTAGTTGGGGGGAGATGAGTGTCAAACAATTAATAAGCAACAACCAGAAGAAGAACATCGATATCTAGCTATGTGCCACTTGACTAGTAACAATCAATGCTTGTCTATATTCTCCTTTTATTATGTCTGTTTAGCTCGATGCCACTTCTTACCTGTTGATGGCATACAAAATATTTCTGTTATTCTTTTCATCTACAGTTTGTCTGAGAGAATGTAATGTACAGTTCATTGCCTATGATGGTTTAACAGAATTACAATTCGTAACAGAGTTTCAGCATTCATGGGACAATATATTACCATGTAAAACGTCTAATGCTTCATTTCCAGGGAAGAAACTGGATTAATTGCCAATCAATAGGCAGTAGAATATCAACATTCAGCAGCAATACGACAGACAGTAGCACTAGCACATCAAGCAGCACAGCCGTGGCTAGCAGCACACTGCACACCACAGCAAGCACACACAGCATAACAGCAGCCAGCACACCACAACCACACAAGCAGCAAGCACCACAACACTACATCCCCAACAACATGCCGGTGTTGTCACTGAAGCCCTCAATGGACCCCCAATTTCACTAAGAGACCAGAACCCTTTTTGTTCAGATAAGTGACCGAAATTATGCCCCTTTTGTTCAGACGCCCCATAGAGGAATTCATTTCGTCTTTCAAAGTTGAAACCAAGTATTGCTTCTGGTCTGGGGACTAAATAGAACATGATGTTACAGTATGATATATATTTCACAAGGAAACATTTACAAAGTGCTACACGTATTCCATTTGTACCAAAGAATTAATAGGAAAGCAGAGACGTACGTGTTTACTGGACAAGCACATATATAGTAAATAGTGAGGGCATCCAACATTGCTTGCTATCTCACATACATACATACTTACAGAGGTTCTTGAGAGAGTAAATAGTAGCATCAAGTCGATGTAATGCATGGACATCTTTGGGTGGCCTTTTTTGCCCAACCATCCACCATACTTACAAAGATTAAATTTGCAAATTCAATCTGTTAAAAAACTTAGAAAATAGAATGCAAACAATAATAGTGATAGAATGTTAGGGTTTGAACTTTACTACTTGAAGGACTAGTTTTGGAATTAATCACGTCTTGCATGTACGTAGCCGGGTAGGACTAGTTTTAGTGGCCGAGTCGGTTTGTTGCTGCTACTTGCCTAGCTGTTACTATCTCCGTTCCCAAATATTTGTCTTTCTAGCCATCTCAAATGGACTACAACATACGGATGTATGTAGACATGTTTTAAAGTGTAAATTCACTTATTTTACTCCGTATGTAGTTACTTGTTGAAATCTCTAGAAAGACAATTATTTAGGAACGGAGGGAGTATATACTACTCCATCCGTTCGAAATTACTTGTCGCGGAAATGGATGTATCTAGACGTATTTTAGTTATAGATATATCCATTTCCGAGACAAGTAATTTCGAACGGAGGGAGTATATGTGTACGTAACCGTGAGTTGAGAAAATCAATACGTACTGTACTGCACAAAGTAAACAGGCTCGACAGGAGCGGAGCCTGCGGCCATCAATCGATCAGAGTGTTTGGCGTGCGGTGCTAGTTGACTACGTGCGTTGGTGTCCCGGCTGCATGTACTCCCTCCGTCCAGAAATACTTGTCGGAGAAATGCATAAAAATGAATGTATCTAGAACTAAAATACATCTAGATACATCCATTCCTCTGACGAGTATTTCCGGACGAAGGGAGTACTAGCTAGTTCACACGGGATCGATACTAGTACACACATCCAGGAAAGATCGATTAGGAAGCAGGGTTTCCCTAAGGTCCACCTCCTCCTTCGGCGGCGCAGCCGAAGTCCACCAAATTCCACGTTCGATTCCCTACCGACGTTCGATAGGTCTGGCGTGGGTAGTCCTTAACTGGCGACTGCATGGAGAATCAGGTTAGATCGGAGTTCGGGGGAGGCACGAAGGAAGGTGAACTAGCGAGGGAGATGCGAGGAGAGAAGGCATCGGAGGGCGGGCTTGTGCCGCCAGATCCATCTAAGATCGATGATGTAGCGGGAGAAGGAGAAGCAACAAGTGCAGGAGCGGAACGGGAGAACGCAGAAGAAGCCTATTGGGATCACTACGGTCCTGATCCAAATCTTGAAGATGTGTTTGAAGGGCTGAATCTTCAAGGAGAAGAAGAGGAGGATCTCGATCTTTCCGGAGAGGTTGAAGAATTGATCAAAGAAGTTCGCTGGCTTGCGCTTTTTAGGGTTCATACCCTGCGCCCGTTTAGCCATGCCGCTCTGTTGAACTCGATGCGGAACGCGTGGGCGTGTGCACAAGGGGTGACATTCAATATCAAAGGCCCAAATTTGTTTTTGGCACGGTGCCATTGCTTAGGTGACTGAAAGCGCGTGATGGATGGAGGTCCGTGGCAGTTCCGAAGAGATCCTCTGGTATTGGTGGAGTATGATGGATTCACGAACGTCTCAGACTATGCACTGAACATGTATCCATTGTGGGCAAGAATAAAAGGATTACCGGATGGTTTAACAAGAAAGAAGGAGCTAGCAGAGAAGGTGGCGAAAAAGGTAGGAGAACCACCATTCACGGTGGTGGTGAATGAAGGAAGAATCAATCCCTCAGGATATCTAAGAGTTAGAGTTTATGTCAATGTCACAAAGCCCTTGGTGAGGTTCGTTCCCATTAATTTGAAGGAAAGGAAGAAATACCCAGTGTACTATGAGAAACTTCCAGATTTCTGTTATTTTTGCGGGCGCATGGGACACGTGGTGGAGGAATGTGGTGATGGTACTCATGACCTCAACAAATGTGAATGGGGTGAATCGCTACACTGGGTTAGTGAGCCGGTTGGTGGTTGTGTAAGGGGAGGTAGGGGGAGTTGGAACGAAGGGGGTAGAAGGGGAGGTGGTAACAGGGGCGGTGGTCGCGGAGGAAGGAGAGATGGAGGGCGAGAGGAACAGGGAGGCAGGTCGCAGTATGCAGGTAGGAAGGAAGGTGATACGGAGCTTGCAGATGATATGGTGGGAATGGATTTGGTCCAATATAAGTTGATGCTGCGACAGGAGGAGCATACTGCTCGTAAAAGGTTAGTCTCCGCGGATGGGACAGTCAATGTTAAAGGGCACCTAGTCCCTAACCTCGCCGGCAGAGTAGCTGATACTGTCCTGCAGATTGAGAATGGAGGGGGTGCCAAGGGGCCCGATGTAACGGACCCCAACTCTACCCCGGGCAAACAACCTATTGTCAAGAGAAGACGTCAGGGTGAAGGTGTAGTAGGAAGTGAGGATACAGTTGATATGGCAACTACTATTGAGGCGGCCTCCGAGTTGGAGGGCCGCCGAGCCCAATGAATTGCCTAAGTTGGAACTGCCGGGGAGGGGGGAACACCCGGACAGTTCGTGAGTTAGCGACAATCTGCAAGTCGCGTTCCCCCACGTTTGTATTTTTATGTGAGACTAGACAAAAGGAAGTAAAGATGAAAAGACTGCGAAACCGGCTGGGTTTGAAGGGTTTTTGTGGAGTCGATAGCAATGGCATGAGTGGTGGTCTCGCGGTGTACTGGCATGAAAACTGTGTAGTGGAAATCTTGAACAAAGATGAGCGACATAGTGATGCTTTGATTAGGATGTATGAAGGTGCAGAACAATGGCGGGCAACTTTTGTATATGGGGAACCTCGGGTGGAAAATAGACATCTTATGTGGGCGAAGCTGCAGAGTCTGAAAACGTTGAGTAACCTCCCAAGGTTAGTGATAGGCGACTTTAACGAGGCACTGTGGAACTTTGAACACCTCTCGGCCACGCCGAGGGCAGAGTCCCAAATGATAGCTTTCCGGGACACTTTGAAAATTTGCAAGCTCGTGGATTTGGGTTTCCTTGGGGTGCCCTTTTCCTATGACAATAAGCGAGGTGGCTCAGCTAATGTGAAAGTAAGGTTGGACCGGGCAGTAGCTACGAACGAATGGCGGAATCTATTCGCCTTTGCTTTAGTTGAACACATCCCCACGCCATGCTCCGACCATGTTATGATCTTTTTGAAAGGGGAGCCAGACCAAGGTCCTGTAGGAGGGAAGAGCCGGCGCTATGAAATATTCTGGGAGAGGGATTCAGCCCTACTAGATATCATCAAAGAAGCGTGGGCTGCGGTTGGTGCAGTCAATAATATGGCGCAGCTGAGTGATGCACTCAAAAGAACTATGAGAACGCTGGGGCATGGAGCAAGAAGTTCGGCAACGTGACGAGGGAGCTTGCCAAGTCCCGATCTCAGTTGGAGGAGCTCATGAATATGAATGCAGATAGAGAAGACATAAGAAGGGTAACAGACAAAATGAATGAACTCCTGTATCAAGAGGAAATGATGTGGTTACAACGATCAAGAATCTCTTGGCTTAAGGAGGGTGATCGGAATACAAAATTTCTTCCATAGCAAGGCTGTATGGAGGGCAAGAAAGAATAAGATACGAGAATTGACCGATAGTATTGGAATTGTGCACTCGGATTTGGCCACAATGAAGATACTTGTTAATGAATATTTCCAGAATATTTTTTTCTGCTGATACATCTCTTAATGCGTCTCCTGTTGTAGATCTTTTTGAGCAAATGGTGTCGGCTGAGGATAATGAAAAGCTGTGTGCACCCTTCACGGATAAGGAGATCTCAGACGCCATGTTCCAAATTGGGCCCTTGAAGGCGCCGGGGCCGGATGGGTTCCCGGCCAGATTCTTTCAACGGAATTGGGGTACTGTTAAGGAAAGTGTGATAGCTGCGGTCAGAAACTTCTTCCATACGGGTGTTATGCCGGAGGGGGTTAACACTACTACAATTGTGCTGATTCCTAAAATTTCTAACCCAATGAAGTTGTCTGATTATAGGCCAATTAGCCTCTACAATGTTATTTACAAAGTCATCTCAAAGTGCCTTGTGAATCGGTTGCGTCCGTTGTTGGATGAGTTGATCTCGTTAGAACAAAGTGCATTTATACCCGGAAGGATGATTACGGATAATGCTCTTGTTGCCTTTGAATGTATTCACCACATTAAACAAGAGAAGGATCCAACTAAGAGCTTTTGTGCATATAAGCTGGATCTGTCCAAAGCCTATGATAAAGTGGATTGGGGTTTCTTGAAGCAAGTGATGCAAAAGGTGGGTTTCTCTCAACGATGGATTGACTGGATAATGGTGTGTGTCACATCGGTGAGGTACTCTGTTAAACTAAATGGGACTCTCTTGGATTCATTTGCACCGTCGCGAGGGCTTCGGCAAGGTGACCCACTTTCTCCATTCTTATTTTTGTTTGTGGCGGATGGATTATCAGCCATATTGAGAAGCAAAGTGCAAAGTGGTGATATTACTCCTGTCAGGGTATGTCGAAGGGCGCCAGGCATTTCACATTTATTGTTTGCTGACGATACTTTGCTGTTTTTTTGAGGCGTCTAAACCACAAGCAGAAAGAGTTAAGGTTGCACTGGACCTGTACGGGTCAGCAACGGGGCAGAGTCTCAACTACAACAAGTGTTCTATGCTATTTGGCCAAGCTTGCCCTGCAATGGTACAGGAACAGGTTAGAGATGCTTTGGGGGTTACTAGCCTGGTTTTTGAGGAAAAGTATTTGGGTCTTCCCACTCCGGATGGTCGTATGTCTAAGGGCAAGTTTCAGAATCTTCAAACAAGCCTTACGAAACGACTTGTTCAGTGGGGTGATGGTTATCTAGCTCAGCCCGGCAGAGAGACCCTTATTAAGTTAGTGGCTCAGGCATTACCAACTTATATCATGGGTGTTTTCAAGATCCCCTTTTCGGTGTGCGATGACCTCACAAGGATGGTGAGGAACTATTATTGGGGATCAACTGATGGGAAAAAGAAAGTACATTGGAGAGGTTGGGATCACCTTATGCAACCAAAAGATAGAGGGGGAGCAGGCTTCCGAGATTTCCGATTGTTCAACCAGGCCCTACTAGCTCGTCAAGCTTGGAGGTTAATCTCTAGACCCGATAGTGTATGTGCTCAGGTTCTCAAGGCGAGATAATACCCTGATGGGAAATTGGAGGATACTGTTTTTTCGGGTAATACGTCATCCTCGTGGCAAGCTATATAAGCCACGGCCTAGACCTGTTGAAGAAAGGTTTGCTGTGGCGAGTAGGCAATGGTAAATCCATACGAGTATGGCGTGACAACTGGATTCCTCGACCGTTCTCATACAAACCTATCTCAAGGCAGGGCCGATGTCGTATCCGTTTTGTCGCTGACCTCCTAAAGGATAATGGTGGATGGAATGTGGAACTGCTAACACAATATTTTCTTGCTGCTGATGTCGAAGAAATACTAAAAATTAGAGCTTCTCCAAGGCTTGCTGATGATATTATTGCATGGGGTCCAGAAAGGTTGGGGAACTTTACAGTAAAGAGTGCGTACCACCTTGCTTTCGATGAACTACACAGAGAGAACGCGGCTTCGTCCAGTACGTCTGTAAATGGGGGAAGGAAGTGCTGGGATTTTATTTGGAAGTGTGGGGCACCGCCGACAGTGGCAAATTTTGCCTGGAGACTGGTTACAGATGGCCTACCCACATGGAAGAATAAGCATAGAATTGGCCTAGAAACAACAAGCATGTGCCCAGTTTGTGGCTGGATCCAGAGGACAATTATCATCCCTTTGTTAGATGTCAGTATGGTCGAGACCTATATCGTTCTATGGCCAAGATATGGAAGCTACCGAAACTAGAGAGGCTTGTTTATGATGGGAAGGAATGGCTGTTACAAGTTCTGGCGACCATGTCAGAATTGGAGCGCTGCATGCTGCTTATGATCTTCTGGCGAAGTTGGTATGTGAGAAATGAGCTAGTTCACTCTAGACCTGCCCCACCAATGGAAGTATCAATCAGGTTCCTACAGAGCTATTTGGATTCTCTGGTAGTGATCAGAACCAATACGTACATGGATCCGGCGAAAGGGAAATATACTGTTTCCTTTCATCGTGCTCCTCTGCCTAATGGAAATGTGGTGCAGCGAAGGTGGGAAAAACCAGCGCTTGGCTGGGTTAAACTGAATACAGACGGCTCCTTTGTTTCGAGGGAGGAAGCAGGAGCGGGAATGATCCTGAGAAATTCCGTGGGCGAGATTGTTTTCTCTGCTTGCAGAGCTTTGTTCTCTTGTCGAGATGCGTTAGAAGCGGAGCTTTGCGCTTGTATGGAAGGGCTGTCATCAGCTATCCAGCGCTCGGAACTGCCGATCGTCATCGAGACGGACTCCACAGAGATGGTGAGCAGGCTCAATGAAGGTGGGGTGAACCGGTCTGCATATGCCTCACTAGTAAATGAGATTAGATTTTTTTCTTACTCTTCGTCAAGTTTGTATTACTCATGTGCCGAGATCACAGAATAAGGCCGCTGATGGTCTTGCTTCTTTCGGTAGAATAACTGGTAGGACTATGACTTGGCTTAATTCGGGTCCGGCTGATGTGCTGGAGGTAGTAGCAGAAGATTGTAAGGAACCAGTGATTGAGTAATACATTTTTGAGTTCGCAAAAAAAAAAAAGCTTTGTACTACGGTGCAGCTCGGCATAAAGCACTTTGTCGAGTTCGTTAGCGAGCTTCGGTCGTCATCGTCCCAACTATTCGTTGGTACATATTTTAGCATTCCCGACCGATAATCTGTCGTTATGTATCAGTTTTCCCTACCGACGGTTTGTTAAAAGTTTTTTTTGATCAACAGTCGGTTGGCAATGCTGACTTTTGCCAACACACATCAGTAGGGAATTCTGGTGCGTGGTGTAGTGCAACATGTGGGCTGGTACGACACGACCCAACTAGTAATCGTGCCACGGCCCGATTAAGGTGGATCAGGCCGTGTCGTGCCGAGCTGGCTCGTTTGGCCACCATATCAATTTTTTTTTGGTGCCCATTTTACTTTGTAGATGTTGTGGCAATTTTTTTTTGAAACCATGGAAATTTTACCAATTTGACATTGGTATTTTTTTCTTAAATACACCATGTAAATTTTGATAATTACTTTATGGAAATTTTATTGTGGGAAGGATGGCAAATTCAGTCATTTTTCTTTAATATCAGCACGGAAATTTTGTAATTACATCGTAGTCGCATGGCAAGTTTTAATATTTTCTGTCACGTCCATTTTTATTCTAGGAAAGGATGGCAGTTCAATTATTTATGTACTCTAGAGCATGGCAATTTTGTAATTGCATCGTAGTCACATGGAAAATGCAAAATATACAAAATTGCCAAAATTCTCTCTCTTTAGTGATCTCATATATCTTGTTGGTAATTTTCACATTTTTTGATCTCTAGCGCATAGCAAATTTGTTGCATCTTACTTGTACTGTTTCCCCTTTTGTTTCACGTGGCAAATTTATTGTTGCCGATTAGCCGATCGAGAGAACACGCGTGCGAGAGAGAGAGAGAGAGAGGATATATTGTGCTGCCACTAACAGCGCAAGTGGAGTATATTCTCGTTACAACCAAAAGAGTAGCTAACTAACCTAAAAAAGAGAGTAGCTAACTAAACCCTTCACACAAACGTGCCACGAAACAAAGGGAAGATGAGATCATGAAGAGGGCACTGATCTCCACGACGTCCAATCTTGGACGCATTTCAGTGAACCGAACACTCCCAGGTGATTTTGTCAAGACATCTGCCAGTTGCTCTTGTGTCCCCACATAATCAACCTCCGCTTGCCCAGTTTTCATGTTGACGGTGTCCTGAACTAAGGGGTATCAACCTAGTTGGCTCACAGTCTATGGGACGAGCTTACGGCCCACCGATATCACAAGGGAAGACTGCGGAAGCCTCGAACCCGGCATGATCAAGATGGACTCTACCGAAGACTTTGCGTGTACTTCAAGGACTACCTCAGCTATCGGCGTGTTTATTCCTAGTTGGCAACCGACTATGTGTAACCCTAGATCCCTTGGCACCTATAACCAGAGGGTCACAAGTATAATCACCTACCTTAAGGTTTAGAACACAACATATGATTTTGAGGTAAATCAACATGTGCCCGATACTCCAGCATCAATATAATCAAGCAGGACGTAGAGTTTTACCTCTTCGAGAGGGCCCGGACCTGGGTAAAATAGTGTACCCTTTGTTTCATATTATCATCGTTCCTTGATCCATAGCTCGGGACCCCCTAGCCGAGATCCGCCGATTTTAGTACCAACATTGGTGGCCCATACAGGTCCGGCTGTGTGATCAAATGGGGATCAACCGAGGCATCGGTCAACAATCACAACCTTCACGGTGTGGTTTCCACACCTGAATCTCCCATTAGCGGATCACACCTCCTCCATCAAGAATTGAGGCGTGATAGGCGAGAGTTAACTCCGAGCCCTGCTCTCTTTCTCCCACTTCGGCCGAAGGTCTCTGTATGGAAGAGAACCAAGGTCTAAATTATCAGCTAACGGATGACCGAAGAGTCGGCCAGTTAGGAGGAGCCGAGGATTCGTATCTTAAAACTAACCCCGCTGGCTCGTGGTCGGCACACCCTTCTAGGGACAAACTCGTCGAAGCTTCGAGCCAACAAGCGGCTGGGATTGAATTTTTGCTCCCACCCACCGCCACACCGAATATTGCCCGAGTAATTCAGGTTCTCCCAATGTATGGCACCTAATCTACATAAACCAGCAAGCTGGCGAGACATGTCGACAATTCTGGACAACATTCTTGTTCGTCAAGAACAAGATACCAGACTATTGTGATTCGTATCTCTTAGCAACTTTCCAGCATAATTGCCAAGACGAAGGCATCTTAAACGCCTTCGCTTGGCGGCGAGTTCAAACCTTCTCCAAATTATTGGATCTGGTGTCAAATTTTGCACCATGGAGGATTCTTGGTTGGCTAAAAAAGAGCAAGCAGACTCGATCTGCACCGAGAGATTGAAACGTGACAGGAAGAACGACGGAGGGAGCACTATTGTCATCCCGCGTCAGTTGAGCCATCACGGAAAAGAAGAAAGTCTGTCACCAGACCCAAATCTACCCTTGACGATTTGCTGGATAAGCCATGCCCAATCCACTCTGCTCTGTTAAACGTCAGTCCAACTTCGAGCCTGCTCGATGGTGAAACAGGTGGCCAAGGGAGGCGAGACCCTCCTCGGAAACAAGTACGTGCACAAGAACCCACCAACATCTTCGGATGAAGATGAGATCCTAATGATCTACAAAACCTACACGTCAAGAAATTGGAGAAAAATGCCCTTTGGGGCTAAGCGACACCCAGCACATCGTGACTTCGAATATGTGGTTAGACACTATGATCACCTACGAACAACGGGGCTAGCCGAAGTGCGGCCCAGAGTCGCGTCCGGCCGCCTTGGTCCTCGACCCTATTGTGAGTGGTTGTCCACTTCAGAAGGTTTTGATGGACGGTGGCTGTCGTGGAATTAACACGTCAGGTGTCCTCGTGAAAGGACTTAGTTGTGGAGCCATCGCGACGGGTTAGCTTGAAGGGGTTAAACCGGACAAAGGACACGAGAGTTTTATACTAGTTTGGCCCCTTACGATGAAGGTAAAAGCCTATGTCTAGTTGTGATGGAATCATTGGGGTTTCGATTGCCAGGGAGCAAACACGCTATGCTTGGCTTTTGAGTTGTTGTTTCTTGTCCCTGAACCGCCGCCGGGTCGTCCCTATATATACACAGGTTGACGCCTGGCCTATTTACAGAGTCCCGAGGCCGGCTCATACAAGTGTCCGGCTCGGTCTCTCCCTTCCTAACTTACAATACAAGTTATACAACCATGGTGGTTTACCACTATGGGCCCTAATCCGCCTTTGGGCTCTGGGCCTCTAAGCTTTATCAGTATATCGCCATCTTCTTTGTCTTCATGGGCTTCAATATAGTTGAGCGTGAACCGGCCCCTCCTGGGCGGTTTACACTCAGTAGTTATATCCTCAACAATAGGCCCCAGATTGATTTGAATCTGTTCATGTTAATCTTCAATACTTAGAAAAATTCCGTGAACATCTTCTTACGATTCTCGTAAACCGCCATGATGTCTTCTCTTGTAAACTTTGTTAAACCGCCATGACGTCATCTTTCGAATATTGCAGTGAATCATCATGACGTCATCTTTGTATAGAAAGATAGTAAAGATTCCCTTCATTTAATTAACTCCCGAAGATCGAGGCGACAGCTGCGCCCCCTTTCACCGCTTCAGGCTCCTCGATTCTCGCGCCTGCCGCTTATCCCCTTTCCTTTATAAATAAGACCGGGGGGTCCTTCCATTTCCCCCCTTGCCTCTTCGTGTCGTCTTCCTCTTCACGACCCTGAAGAACTCAAGCACCGCCGCCGCCGTCGACCCTTCATCCTGCAGCGACTAGGCCGCTGCATCAACCTGTTTGTACCAAAGATCTCACAACGCTCCTCCGCCGCTGCGTGGCCCTGGCAAGCTTTCTTCCTGCAACCCTAGATTTTCATTAGGGCTTCGTGTTCATCCATGTTCATCAACGTCCATCTGTGTTCATTGCTTTACCCCTATACCCTCGTCGAATCTAGACTAGGTTTGTATTTTCCTTCTACGACTGGATCTGTAGTTTTAATCTGCTGTACTACAGCATCTTACTGTTCCTGGATAGATCCCATCTGGACCTTCTCTGTTCCGCTTGACGCCATTGTAGGGCTCGGAATATTTTCTTTACTGAACCACGGTAGATCCAAAATTATATCCCCATTTTGTGAAACTTTTTTCTGCAACACTTAGTGAATTTCAGCTCTGCTGCTTCCACTATAAGCGGTTTAACTTCATAGAAAATCATAATCCGCCTGATACCATTAGCCCTCACTTAAACCGCCAACTGACTTGAGTAGCAATAGCCGGTTTAACATGTATATATACCTTGATTAAATTCCCCGTTTTAACACCGGTTTGTGCACATCAACCTTGAATCATAAACCGGCCTTCGCACTTCTTTTTCAGTTTGTCTTCCAAAATGACCAAGCAATTCGCCGCTTGCAACTGGGTTCCTTCCCGGATCACAGAAACGCAGCTCAATGGATATGTTTTAACTGGCACTTTGGCCAAGAAAGATGTCCTTCATTGGCAAGTTCCTGGCCCTGAGTGCCCTCCAGTACCTCAAGATGGAGAAGTGATTGTATTCATGCAGCATCTAGACCGGGGTTTTAGCCCTCCCGGTTCAAAGTTTTTCCGGGATGTGCTTGCTAGCTTCCAACTCCATCCTCAGGATATTGGACCAAACTCTGTGTCCAACATATGCAATTTCCAAGTGTTCTGTGAAGTTTACCTTCAAGAAGAACCAACTGTTGAGCTCTTCCGTGACTTCTTCCACTTAAACCGCCGAACTGAATTCTCTGACGGCCCCAATACTGAACTTGGCGGAGTATCGATTCAGAAGAGGAAAGAAGTCAACTTTCCTCATGCCAAACATCACAGCCATCCTAAAGACTGGAACCAAACATGGTTCTATTGTCAGAACACCGCTCCTGCTGATGAAAACCCTCTGTCGGGTTACCGTGCTCACCGGCTCAGCAATGGCCATCCACTGCCTCCGCGGCTCACTGCCAAAGAACGATAAGCTTATGCACCTCAACTTGCTAAGCTCCGGGCTTTTCTAGCAAATGGCTTAACCGGCATTGACCTCGTTCGTTGCTGGGTTTCATGGGGTATCCTGCCCTTAAGCCGCCACACCAGTTTGATGCATGAGTATACTGGGAACATCAAAGACCCTCAACGGTATCATGAAATAGAAATGACCGATGATGAAGTCACTGAGTCCGTGAAGAAGATGCTGGATGAACCGATCGCTGAATGTGGCAAAACTGGGCTGCGTCCTTTTTATGCCTCCAACAAACCGCCAACGGTAAAAAAAATTAACCTTGTGTTTGATCCGTCTTCGCTTTAACACTGTTCTAATAATCCTTTATTTGATTTTACAGGCCAAAGATCCTTTCTGGAAGAGGAAAGCTTCAGACAAACCGGTGAGGGCTCCTCGTGCAAAAAGCAAAGTCACAAAGAAAGCAACCAAGAAGAAAACCACCGAGTCCTCTGATCCGCCCGAAGACGTCAATGAATCGAAACAGGAGGTAGAACTTGACTCCCTTGGCTCATTTTTCATACACCTTATTGACAATGACTATTACCAGGATGATGCGGAAGCCAGTCGTGCTGACCATGTTGAGGTAATCTCCCTTTCCTCCGATTCAGATCATGTGCCGGTTCAAAAACTTCGTCGTGCAGTTCGGAAAGTAAAATACTCTCACCCTCTTGCTTATTTGGATCCACAATTTTCTTTGAAGACACAGCAACATGAAGGTCGTCGCACAACCCGGCATAGCGGCCAACAGGTCACTTCCTCCAGTTTACGCGATACGCCAACCCGGAAGCGTCATCCAGAGGTGTCTTGTTCTTCCAATAAACCTTATCCTTTGGCGGGTTGCTTCCGATATCCACTTAATCCATCTGATTCGAATTATCAGGTGACTTCCAATTCTTCATCTGGCAATTCATCAACCACCCAAATGCCTCCTCTCAAAACCGTCCCTGGGTAAGTAGACTGAATTTTTAGTTTATCCTTCTTACGCCTGATATATGATACTAACATTTGCTTGTTATTTTGCAGTGCCAAAGGCCGGCTCAGCAAGAAAGCAAGAACAGATGCTTCTGCAGAGGATGTTGAACCGGAGAAGATCCCCGAAGACGCTGGTGGGAATACTGACACTGCCATGGATGATCTTGTTCCTCAAGATCAAGATACTTATGCTGATCCGCCGGAAGTTAACCCGGCTAGTCCTCATGCTGATCCGCCTAGCCCAGCCAAAGACAAAGATCTGCCTGACCCGGCCAGGGATACTTCCAATCCGCGAAACCCGTCAAAAGGTGGCGATGATGATGTTATTATCACCGGTACTAGTCACACCGTCCCTGGCAATCCGATTGCCTTATCAAAGCATACTACCAAGGAGGAATTCGCTGCTATGGGCAAGGGAAAAGGAAAAACAGACTTATCCAGCTTCGTTAACCTTACTGCCGAGGAGCTCCATTCCGGATTCTTAAACCGCCTATACACAAGCCGGGATTATGAAGCCGGTTTGGTGAACCTGATGAAGGAGCGCTATGAGGTAATCTTCAAAACATGTTAAACTGTCTTGTTCTGTATACCAACTCCATTGTAGCCCCCAAGGGCTGGTTTATCTCTTGAAGATAAACCGGGACTTTTAAGATCAAGAACACTTCAACTGAGTAGCCCCCAAGGGCCGATTTACCTTAACAAGATGAGCCGGGACTTCCTGTTAAACATTTTGTCCTTATTAAGTGCCTTCACCTTTGATTTGACTGATCAATTAGGCATTAGCCCCCAAGTGCCAAGCTTAGTACTTGTATTGAGCCTTGGGACTTTAAAATGTCCGTTTTAAGAAGCAATCCACATTAGTCCCCAAGTGCCAAGTGTATAACTTGTTATGTGCTTGGGACTTTGAGAGAAATATTAACAGCTTCATCATTTGATTTTTGCAGGCCAATATAAACACCAAAGATTCCCAAATCGCCGATCTTCAAGAAAATATCAAGTCCTAGCAAGAAGAGACCTCTAAAGCCAAAGATGAACTAAAGGGCGCTTTGACAGCCATGGAACAATTGAAGGATGGCTTCAAGAATGAACGTGTCAGCTAGGAAACTAAAAAGGCTGCTTTGTTGAAGCGGGCTGAAGACGCCGAGGCAGCTCTTAAACCGGTGGCAGAAGAGTTAACTGGGCTGAAGCATCAAGTGAATGCTATGACTTCTGCAATATATGGTAACCTATCTGAAGTATCTTCAAATTTGCCAGTTTAACATTAAATTCTTAAACCGTTGCAGGTAGTTGTTGGGGAACGTTGCAGAAAATTAAAATTTTTCCTGCGGTTTCACCAAGATCCATCTATGAGTTCATCTAACAACGAGTCATGGGAGAGTGATTGCATCTACATACCACTTGTAGATCGCGTGCGGAAGCGTTCAATGGAACGGGGTTGATGGAGTCGTACTCGCCGTGATTCAGATCACCGATGACCTAGTGCTGAACGGATAGCACCTCCGCGTTCAACACACGTACGGAGCGGATGACGTCTCCTCCTTCTTGATCCAGCAAGGGGAAAGGAGAGGTTGATGATGATCCAGCAGCACGACGGCGTGGTGGTGGATGCAGCAGAACTCCGCCAGGGCTTCGCTAAGCGACTACGGGAGGAGGAGGAGGTGTAGCAGGAAGGGGAGGTGCCAAGGGCTTCAGGGTGCGGCCACCCCTCCCTCCCCTCCCTTTATATAGGTGCAAGAGAGGGGGGAAGGGCGCAGCCTTGCCCCTTCCTCCAAGGAAGGGGTGCGGCCAAGAGGGGGGGAGGAGTCCATCCTCCCCAAGGCACCTCGGAGGTGCCTTCCCCCTTTAGGACTCTCCCCTCCCAAGTCTCCTTGGCGCATGGGCTCTTTTGGGGCCGGTGCCCTTGGCCCATATAGGCCAAGGCGCACCCCCTACAGCCCATGTGGCCCCCCGGGGCAGGTGGACCCCCCGGTGGACCCCCGGACCCCTTTCGGCACTCCCGGTACAATACCGATAATGCCCGAAACCTTTCCGGCGACCAAAATAAGACTTCCTGTATATAAATCTTTACCTCCGAACCATTCCGGAACTCCTCGTGACGTCCGGGATCTCATCCGGGACTCCGAACAACATTCGGTTTGCTGCATACTCATATTCATACAACCCTAGCATCACCGAACCTTAAGTGTGTAGACCCTACGGGTTCGGGAGACATGCAGACATGACCGAGACGGCTCTCGGGCAATAACCAACAGCGGGATCTGGATACCCATGTTGGCTCCCACATGCTCCTCGATGATCTCATCGGATGAACCACGATGTCGAGGATTCAAACAACCCCGTATACAATCCCCTTTGTCAATCGGTATTTTACTTGCCCGAGATTCGATCGTCGGTATCCCAATACCTCGTTCAATCTCGTTACTGGCAAGTCACTTTACTCGTACCGTAATGCATGATCCCGTGACCAAACACTTGGTCACTTTGAGCTCATTCTGATGAGGCACTACCGAGTGGGCCCAGTGATACCTCTCCGTCATACGGAGTGACAAATCCCAGTCTCGATCCGTGTCAACCCAACAGACACTTTCGGAGATACCTGTAGTGCACCTTTATAGTCACCCAGTTACGTTGTGACGTTTGGTACACCCAAAGCACTTCTACGGTATCCGGGAGTTACACGATCTCATGGTCTAAGGAAGAGATACTTGACATTGTAAAAGCTCTAGCAAAACGAACTACACGATCTTGTGCTATGCTTAGGATTGGGTCTTGTCCATCACATCATTCTCCTAATGATGTGATCCCGTTGTCAACGACATCCAATGTCCATAGTCAGGAAACCATGACTATCTGTTGATCAACGAGCTAGTCAACTAGAGGCTCACTAGGGACATATTGTGGTCTATGTATTCACATGTGTATTACGATTTCCGGATAATACAATTATAGCATGAATAAAAGACAATTATCATGAACAAGGAAATATAATAATAATAATACTTTTATTATTTCCTCTAGGGCATATTTCCAACTGTCTCCCACTTGCACTAGAGTCAATAATCTAGTTACATTGTGATGAATCGAACACCCATAGAGTTCTGGTGTTGATCATGTTTTGCCCGCGGAAGAGGTTTAGTCAACGGATCTGCGACATTCAGATCCGTATGCACTTTGCAAATTTCTATGTCCCCATCTTGAACATTTTCACGAATGGAGTTGAAGCGACGCTTGATGTGCCTGGTCTTCTTGTGAAACCTGGGCTCCTTGGCAAGTGCAATAGCTCCAGTGTTGTCACAGAAGAGTTTGATCGGCTCCGACGCATTGGGTATGACTCCTAAGTCGGTGATGAACTCCTTCACCCAAATTGCTTCATGCGCTGCCTCCGAGGCAGCCATGAACTCCGCTTCACATGTAGATCCCGCCACGACGCTCTGCTTGTAGCTGCACCAGCTTACTGCTCCACCATTCAACATATACACGTATCCGGTTTGTGACTTCGAGTCATCCAGATCTGTGTCGAAGCTAGCGTCGACGTAACCCTTTACGACGAGCTCTTCGTCACCTCCATAAATGAGAAACATGTCCTTTGTCCTTTTCAGGTACTTCAGGATATTCTTGACCGCTGTCCAGTGTTCCTTGCCGGGATTACTTTGGTACCTACCTACCAAACTTATGGCAAGGTTTACATCAGGTCTGGTACACAGCATGGCATACATAATAGATCCTATGGCTGAGGCATAGGGGATGACACTCATCTCTTCTTTATCTTTTGCCGTGGTCGGGCATTGAGCTGAGCTCAATTTCACACCTTGCAAAACAGGCAAGAACCCTTTCTTGGACTGATCCATTTTGAACTTCTTCAAAATCTTATCAAGGTATGTGCTTTGTGAAAGACCTATGAGGCGTCTCGATCTATCCCTATAGATTTTGATGCCTAATATGTAAGCAGCTTCTCCAAGGTCCTTCATTGAAAAACTCTTATTCAAGTAGGCCTTAATGCTGTCCAAAAGTTCTATATCATTTCCCATCAAAAGTATGTCATCTACATATAATATGAGAAATGCTACAGAGCTCCCACTCACTTTCTTGTAAACGCAGGCTTCTCCATAAGTCTGCATAAACCCAAACGCTTTGATCATCTCATCAAAGCGAATGTTCCAACTCCGAGATGCTTGCACCAGCCCATAAATGGATCGCTGGAGCTTGCATGCCTTGTTAGCATTCTTAGGATCGACAAAACCTTCCGGCTGCATCATATACAGCTCTTCCTTAAGGTAACCGTTAAGGAATGCCGTTTTGACGTCCATCTGCCATATCTCATAATCATAGTATGCGGCAATTGCTAACATGATTCGGACGGACTTAAGCTTCGCTACGGGAGAGAAAGTCTCATCGTAGTCAATCCCTTGAACTTGTCGATAACCTTTAGCGACAAGTCGAGCTTTATAGATGGTAACATTACCATCCGCGTCCATCTTCTTCTTAAAGATCCATTTGTTTTCTATCGCTCGCCGATCATCGGGCAAGTCTGTCAAAGTCCATACTTTGTTTTCATACATGGATCCTATATCGGATTGCATGGCTTCAAGCCATTTGTTGGAATCTGGGCCCGCCATCGCTTCTTCATACTTCGAAGGTTCACCGTTGTCTAACAACATGATTTCCAGGACAGGGTTGCCGTACCACTCTGGTGCGGAACGTGTCCTAGTGGACCTACGAAGTTCAGTAGCAACTTGATCGGAAGTACCTTGATCATCATTAATTTCCTCTCCAGTCGGTGTAGGCACCACAGGAACATTTTCCTGAGCTGCACTACTTTCCGGTTCAAGAGGTAGTACTTCATCGAGTTCTACTTTCCTCCCACTTACTCCTTTCGAGAGAAACTCCTTTTCCAGAAAGGATCCGTTCTTGGCAACAAAGATCTTGCCTTCGGATCTAAGGTAGAAGGTATACCCAATGGTTTCCTTAGGGTATCCTATGAAGACGCATTTTTCCGACTTGGGTTCGAGCTTTTCAGGTTGAAGTTTCTTGACATAAGCATCGCATCCCCAAAATTTTAGAAACGACAGCTTAGGTTTCTTCCCAAACCATAATTCATACGGTGTCGTCTCAACGGATTTAGACGGTGCCCTATTTAAAGTGAATGTAGCTGTCTCTAGAGCGTATCCCCAAAATGATAGCAGTAAATCAGTAAGAGACATCATAGATCGCACCATATCCAATAGAGTGCGATTACGACGTTCGGACACACCTTTACGCTGAGGTGTTCCAGGCGGCGTGAGTTGTGAAACGATTCCACATTTCCTTAAGTGTGTACCAAATTCGTGACTTAAATATTATCCTCCACGATCTGATCGTAAGAACTTTATTTTTCGGTCACGTTGATTCTCTACCTCATTCTGAAATTCCTTGAACTTTTCAAAGGTCTCAGACTTGTGTTTCATCAAGTAGACATACCCATATCTACTCAAGTCGTCTGTGAGAGTGAGAACATAACGATATCCTCCACGAGCCTCAACGCTCATTGGACCGCACACATCGGTATGTATGATTTCCAATAAGTTGGTTGCTCGCTCCATTGTTCCGGAGAACGGAGTCTTGGTCATTTTTCCCATGAGGCATGGTTCGCATGTGTCAAATGATTCATAATCGAGAGACTCTAAAAGTCCATCAGCATGGAGCTTCTTCATGCGCTTGACACCAATGTGACCAAGGCGGCAGTGCCACAAGTATGTGGGACTATCGTTATCAACTTTACATCTTTTGGTATTCACACTATGAACATGTGTAACATTACGTTCGAGATTCATTAAGAATAAACCATTGACCATCGGAGCATGACCATAGAGCATTTCTCTCATATAAATAGAACAACCATTATTCTCGGATTTAAATGAGTAGCCATCTCGTATTAAACGAGATCCTGATACAATGTTCATGCTCAAACTTGGCACTAAATAACAATTATTGAGGTTTAAAACGAATCCCGTAGGTAAATGTAGAGGTAGCGTGCCGACGGCGATCACATCGACCTTGGAACCATTCCCGACTCGCATCGTCACCTCATCCTTCGCCAGTCTCCGCTTATTCCGCAGCTCCTGCTGTGAGTTACATATATGAGCAACGGCACCGGTATCAAATACCCAGGAGTTACTACGAGTACTGGTAAGGTACACATCAATTACATGTATATCAAATATACCTTTAGTGTTGCCGGCCTTCTTGTCTACTAAGTATTTGGGGCAGTTCCGCTTCCAGTGACCCTTCCCTTTGCTATAAAAGCACTCAGTCTCAGGCTTGGGTCCATTCTTTGACTTCTTCCCGGCAACTGGCTTACCGGATGCGGCAACATCCTTGCCGTCCTTCTTGAAGTTCTTCTTTCCCTTGCCCTTCTTGAACTTAGTGGTTTTATTGACCATCAACACTTGATGCTCTTTCTTGATTTCTACCTCTGCTGACTTCAGCATTGAAAATACTTCAGGAATAGTTTTCACCATCCCATGCATATTGTAGTTCATCACAAAGCTCTTGTAGCTCGATGGGAGCGACTGAAGGATTCTGTCAATGACTGCCTCGTCTAGGAGGTTGATGTCCAGCTGGGACAGGCGGTTGTGCAACCCAGGCATTTTGAGTATGTGCTCACTGACAGAACTATTTTCCTCCATCTCACAACTGTAGAACTTGTCGGAGACTTCGTATCTCTCGACCCGGGCATGAGCTTGGAAAACTAGTTTCAGCTCCTCGAACATCTCATATGCTCCGTGTCGCTCAAAACGCTTTTGAAGCCCCGATTCTAAGCTGTAAAGCATGCCGCACTGAACGAGGGAGTAATCATCAGCACGAGACTTCCAAGCGTTCATAACATCTTGGTTCTCTGGGATGGGTGCTTCACCTAGCGGTGCTTCTAGGACATATTGTTTCCTAGCAGCTATGAGGATAATCCTCAGGTTCCGGACCCAGTCCGAATAGTTGCTGCCATCATCTTTCAGCTTGGTTTTCTCTAGGAACGCGTTGAAGTTCATGGTGACATGAGCGTTGGCCATTTGATCTACAAGACATTTTGCAAAGATTTTAGACTATTGTTCATGATAATAAAGTTCATCTAATCAAATTATTTAATGAACTCCCACTCAGATTTGACATCCCTCTAGTCATCTAAGTGATACATGATCCGAGTCGACTAGGCCGTGTCCGATCATCACGTGAGACGGACTAGTCATCGTCGGTGAACATCTCCATGTTGATCGTATCTTCCATACGACTCATGTTCGACCTTTCGGTCTCTTGTGTTCCGAGGCCATGTCTGTACATGCTAGGCTCGTCAAGTTAACCTAAGTGTATTGCATGTGTAAAACTGTCTTACACCCGTTGTATGTGAACGTAAGGATCTATCACACCCGATCATCACGTGGTGCTTCGAAACGACGAACTTTAGCAACGGCGCACAGTTAGGGAGAACACTTTCTTGAAATTGTTATGAGGGATCATCTTATTTACTACCGTCGTTCTAAGTAAACAAGATGCATAAACATAATAAACATCACATGCAATTATATATAGTAGTGACATGATATGGCCAATATCATATACTCCCTCCTTTCCGAATTACTTGTCTTGGATTTGTCTAGATATGGATGTATCTAGCACTAAAATGAGTCTAGATAAATCTGTATCTAGACAAATCCAAGACAAGTAATTCGGAACGGAGGGAGTAGCTCCTTTGATCTCCATCTTCGGGGCTCCATGATCATCCTGTCACCGGCACGACACCATGATCTCCATCATCGTGTCTTCATGAAGTTGTCACGCCAACGACTACTTCTACTTCTATGGCTAACGCGTTTAGCAATAAAGTAAAGTAATTTACATGGCGTTCTTCAATGACACGCAGGTCATACAAAAAATAAAGACAACTCCTATGGCTCCTGCCGGTTGTCATACTCATCGACATGCAAGTCGTGATTCCTATTACAAGAACATGATCTCATACATCACATATATCATTCATCATTCATCACAACTTTGGCCATATCATATCACAGAACACTTGCTGCAAAAACAAGTTAGACGTCCTCTAATTGTTGTTGCAAGTTTTACGTGGCTGCAATAGGGTTCTAGCAAGAACGTTTTCTTACCTACGTGAAAGCCACAACGTGATTTGTCAACTTCTATTTACCCTTCATAAGGACCCTTTTCATCGAATCCGCTCCAACTAAAGTGGGAGAGACAGACACCCGCTAGCCACCTTATGCAACTAGTGCATGTCAGTCGGTGGAACCAGTCTCACGTAAGCGTACGTGTAAGGTCGGTCCGGGCCGCTTCATCCCACAATACCGCTGAAGCAAGATAAGACTAGTAGCGGCAAGAAAGTTGACAACATCTACGCCCACAACAAATTGTGTTCTACTCGTGCAATAGAGAACTACGCATAGACCTAGCTCATGATGCCACTGTTGGGGAACGTTGCAGAAAATTAAAAAATTTCCTACGGTTTCACCAAGATCCATCTATGAGTTCATCTAACAACGAGTCATGGGAGAGTGATTGCATCTACATACCACTTGTAGATCGCGTGCGGAAGCGTTGAATGGAACGGGGTTGATGGAGTCGTACTCGCCGTGATTCAGATCACCGATGACCTAGTGCTGAACGGACAGCACCTCCGCGTTCAACACACGTACGGAGCGGATGGCGTCTCCTCCTTCTTGATCCAGCAAGGGGAAAGGAGAGGTTGATGATAATCCAGCAGCACGACGGCGTGGTGGTGGATGTAGCAGAACTCCGGCAGGGCTTCGCTAAGTGACTACGGGAGGAGGAGGTGTAGCAGGAAGGGGAGGCGCCAAGGGCTTCAGGGTGCGGCCACCCCTCCCTCTATATAGTTGCAAGAGAGGGGGGAAGGGCGCAGCCTTGCCCCTTCCTCCAAGGAAGGGGTGCGGCCAAGAGGGGGGGAGGAGTCCATCCTCCCCAAGGCACCTCGGAGGTGCCTTCCCCCTTTAGGACTCTCCCCTCCCAAGTCTCCTTGGCGCATGGGCTCTTTTGGGGCTGGTGCCCTTGGCCCATATAGGCCAAGGCGCACCCCCTACAGCCCATGTGGCCCCCCGGGGCAGGTGGACCCCCCGGTGGACCCCCGGACCCCTTTCGGCACTCCCGGTACAATACCGATAATGCCCGAAACCTTTCCGGCGACCAACGAGTCATCTGTGCGGCTTCGTACAACATACCGGCACCAATTTTGTGCACAATGAGTCATCTGTGCGGCTTCGTGCAACAAACCGGCACCAATTTTGATCAAGGATACCTTGGCCAGGCTATCAATGACTCCTGCTCAGATAGAGGAGGTGAAGCGATCTGCTGCTAGGGAGGGCGCGTTATCAGCGCTGACTCATGCTAAAGCTTGGATAGCCGACCTTGATCCAGTTGATATCGCAAAGGGTTATCCTGGCAAACAGGCAGACAGGTCAACATTTGATAGTGAAGCCCTTAAAGCTCTGACAAAGGAGATGCGCCCACTGGCAAGCCAATTGGCTGAAAAGGCTAACTTGTCCACTCATCGGTCCTTCTATGATGCAGATAACAGACGGGTTGATGCTGCTGTGAAAGAAGTGCAGAATCTCATCCCGCCAATCCGTAAGCACACCTATGCCCCTGACGTTGAACCGTCCAATCTTATAAGTGAAGAAGCTGTCTTCCAGGCTTTAACCCGGATTGACTGGACCACCATTGACTTCCAGCCACTGGGTGGAGAGGAGGAGGTTGAACCGACGCCAGAGGATCCCTCAACTTCACGTCAACCTGGTGACGAGTCTTAATCCGGCAAGAGGCTTAGTTTCCACATATTGTTGTGTGAAGAACAATCATTATTTTGGGCCTCAAAGCGCCTTATAATAGGCTAGTTAAAATACTGTGATCTGCTGCACTGATACATGACTTTGTTTGATCCGCCATGATATTTGTTGTGCTTGATTATACACTTTGATAATTTCATGCGATCCTTATGTCTGTGGTATTAAATCACTTAGTTGGTTTACCAACTTGGATTGTAGTAAGGGTAAGAACCCAAATCTTGAGTATTGATAACTCTCACCATGCAGTGCTGGTGTATATGATAAGCCATACCGGGTTGTGATAAACACCGGATGATCATGCTGGCGACATGTAGTCAAAGCCAGTCCGGGTTTTTAAACACCGGTTTGATAATAAATATGGTCTGACAACTTGTAGCTGAAAGCCAAGCCGGGTTAACAAACACCGGGTTATTATGATGACTGAAAAAGCCATACCGGGTCAATAGACACTGGTTCAACATAAACTTTATCAAAGGTTAAAAAACTTGGCAATAAGCAAATAAAAACCATGTAGTCGAGGCTTTTCAAGGGCTGCCAGGCCCAAATTCGAGGCTTTTCATGGGCTTCCAGGCCGCTGAGTTAAACCATTTTGCAAAGCCTTTTAAGATGGACCTCCAACTAACCAATCGTCATTTTAACTTTGACAAGTTCAGGGTCTGTATAAGATTGACTTGTCAAACGTTCGGCAGGTCATGCCAGGATTACCTGGATAGGAGTGTCTTACTTGATGAAGGCAGGTTAACCCGGGGTTTTAGGTGAATACACCAGGCTTCCAAGCCGTGCTTGATAGCATATTACAAGGGTCCTTTCAAACTCTTTGTTACAGTGCACAAAGAGCCCCCAAGTAATTTTTTGTGAGCTGTGCTCAATGGGTGCCTATGTTTGAGCTGTGCATAGCATCCAGACTCTCTTTGGCCCCTTTGGTGTGAAGCTCCCAAGCTGTATTGTGGCATGATAGCCGGTTTAACAGGCAGAACTCTGCTTTGTCAGCTGAAGCCCCCATGTAACCGAAAGATATTTGAAGAAAAAACGGCAGAGGCCCTGCTTATAGCAAGGATGCCGGTTTATTATATTGATCATAATATATACATTGTAAAAATATGTACATAAGGGAAGCCTATGGCTCAGGTGTAATAAGGCCGAAGGAGAGCTATGTTCCAAGGCCGCCGGGTCTCCTCCTCAGATTTGCGTGAGTCTGCGTGCTCTCGAACATTAGTAAGGTAGTATGATCCGTTGTGCAAATTCTTGCTGACCACAAAGGGCCCTTCCCAAGGTGGGGATAACTTGTGCATATCGGTCTGATCCTGGATGAGCCGGAGCACCAAGTCGCCTTCTTGAAAGGTTCTTGTTTTAACCCGGTGGTTGTGATAATGCTTCAGGTCTTGCTGATAAACCGCCGAACAAGCCAAAGCCATGTCTCGCTTCTCATCTAACAGGTCCAACGCCTCCTGGCGTGCTTGCTCATTGTCCGCTTCAACATAATTAGCAACCCGGGGTGAATCATGAAGAATATCACTTGGGAGGACCGCCTCTGCCCCGTAAACCATGAAGAAAGGTGTGTAACCCGTTGATCTGTTGGGGGTGGTGTTGATGCTCCATAACACATAAGGTAATTTTTCCACCCAACATCCTGGCGTCCGCTTTAAAGGAACCATGAGCCGGGGCTTGATACCCTTCAAAATTTCTTGATTAGCTCTCTCAGCTTGACCATTAGACTGGGGGTGAGCCACGGATGCTATATCAAGCCGGATGTGCTCTCTCTGACAAAAGTCCTCCATCTCACCTTTAGAATGGTTTGTGCCATTATCCGTGATGATGTTGTGTGGAAAGCCAAAGCAGAAGATTATCTTTTTGAGAAATTGAACCGACGTGGTTGCATCACACTTGCTTACGGGCTCCGCTTCTAACCCATTTAGTGAACTTGTCAACCGCCACCAACAGGTGGGTCTTCTTATCCTTGGATCGCTTAAAAGGTCCCACCATATCAAGCCCCCAAGTAGCAAATGGCCAAGTGATGGGAATCATCCGTAGCTCTTGAGCCGGAACATGAGCTCGGTGTGAAAACTTCTGACAAGCGTCACACCGCTTTACCAGATCCTCAGCATCAGCATGAGTTGTCAACCAATAGAACCCATGACGAAAAGCTTTAGCCACCAGGGACTTTGAACCGTCATGGTGACCACAATCCCCTTCATGGATCTCACGCGGAATCTCTTGGCCTTCTTCAGGAGAAACACAACGCTGGAATACGCCTGAAACGCTGCAGTGGTGTAACTCGCCATTGTGAATAACCATGGACTTTGATCGCCGGACTATCTGTCTGGCTAGAACTTCATCATCTGGTAGCTCGCCCCGGTTCATAGACGCCAAATATGGAACCGTCCAATCTGGAATTATATGTAAAGTGGCTACCAATTGGGCCTCCGGATCAGGAACAGCTAAGTCCTCCTCTGTAGGCAACTTAACAGACGGGTTATGCAAGATATCTAAAAAGGTATTGGGTGGTACCGGTTTACGTTGAGATCCCAGCCGGCTTAAAGCATCTGCTGCTTCGTTTTTGCGTGGATCAATATGCTCAACCTGATAACCTTTGAAGTGACAGGCCACAATATCCACCTCGCGTATGTAAGCCACCATGAGTGGATCCTTAGAATCCCAAGTGCCAGAAACTTGCTGGGCCACCAGATCAGAGTCTCCAAAGCATCGTACCCGGCTTAAATTCATTTCCTTGGCCACACGAAGACCGTGGAGTAAAGCCTCGTACTCAGCTGCATTGTTAGTACAAGGAAACATTAAGCGGAGAACATAACAAATTTTATCACCTCGAGGGGAAGTAAGGACAACTCCAGCCCCTGAGCCCTCCAATTGTCTGGATCCATCAAAGTGAATAGTCCAGTATGTGTTATCCGGTTTGTCCTCTGGTGCCTATAACTCGGTCCAATCATTGATGAAGTCAACAAGCGCCTGAGATTTGGTGGTTGTCCGAGGCATATACTTCAACCCATGTGGACCAAGCTCAATTGCCCACTTTGCAACCCGGCCAGTTGCCTCCCTGTTCTAAATTATATCGCCCAAAGGAGCAGAACTGACCACTGTGATGGGATGGCCTTGAAAGTATTGCTTGAGCTTCCGACTCGCCATAAAAACCCCATATACCAGTTTCTGCCAATGCGGATATCGTTGCTTCGACTCGATGAGCACCTCACTGATATAGTAAACCGGCTGTTGAACCGGATATTCCTTCCCAGCCTCCTTGCGCTCAACTACAATTGCCACACTGACAGCACGGGCATTAGCAGCCACGTACAATAATAGGGGCTCCTTGTCAACCGGAGCAGCAAGTACCGGCGGTTCAGCCAACTGCCTCTTCAAGTCCTCAAACGCCGCATCAGCTGCATCACTCTAGACAAAAGTGTTTGTTTTCTTCAACATCTGATATAGAGGGATCACCTTATCTCCCAAGCGGCTGATAAACCGGCTCAGGGCTGCAATTTGACCCGCCAGATGCTGAACATCATTAATACATGCCGGTTTAGCCAACGATGTAATCGCCTTGATCTTTTCCGGATTAGCTTCAATGCCTCTGTTGGACACCAGAAATCCTAAGAGCTTGCCTGCCGGAACACCGAAAACACACTTGTCCGGATTAAGCATCATCTTATAAACCCAAAGATTGTCAAAGGTCTCCTTGAGATCATCTATCAATGTCTCCTTCCTTGATTTTACTACAATGTCATCCACATATGCATGAACATTGCACCCAATCTGAGTGTGAAGACAATTCTACACACAGCGCTGATAAGTTGCCTGGGCACTCTTGAACCCAAAGGGCATAGAAACATAGCAGAAGGCTCCAAAGGGAGTGATGAAGGATGTCTTCTCCTGGTCCTTAACTTCCATTTTGATCTGATGATAACCTGAATAAGCATCCAAGAAACTCAAATGCTCACAACCCGCTGTCGCATCAATGATCTGATCAGTACGCGGGAGAGCAAAAGGATCTGCCGGACAAGCCTTGTTCAAATCTGTGAAGTCCACACACATGCGCCAAGTGCTGTTTTTCTTAAGGACTAGCACCGGATTAGCCAACCACTCAGGGTGAAACACTTCGATGATAAACCCAGCAGCCAACAGCCAGGCTACCTCCTCACCAATGGCCTTGCGTCTTTCCTCATTAAAGCGGTGAAGAAACTGCTTGACCGGTTTAAACTCGGGATCAATATTGAGAGTGTTCTCAGCGAGTTCCCTCGGTACACCTGGCATGTCAGAAGGCTTCCATGCAAAAATGTCCCGGTTCTCATGGATGAACTCGATGAGCGCGCTTTCCTATTTTGGATCCAGATTGGTGCTGATACTAAACTGTTTGGATGAATCACCAGGAACGAAATCAACAAGTTTAGTCTCATCAGCCGGTTTGAACTTCAGGGTCGGGTCATGCTCAGTGGTGGGCTTCTTCAGAGGGGTCATGTCTGCTGGATCAACATTATCTTTATAGAACTTCAGCTCCTCTATAGCACAAACCGACTCAGCATAGGCCGCATCACCCTCCTCACAATCCAAAGCAATCTTTCGACTTCCGTGTACTGTGATCGTCCCCTTATGACCCGGCATTTTGAGCTGTAAATAAATATAGCAGGGCCTCGCCATGAACTTCGCGTAAGCCGGCCGTCCAAACAGTGCATGATATGGGCTCTAGATTTTCACCACTTCAAAGGTCAATGTTTCAGACCTGGAGTCGTGCTCATCACCAAATACAACCTCCAAAGCTATCTTGCCAACAGGATATGCCGATTTACCTGGTACTACACCATGAAAAAAATTGTTTGACGGTTTAAGACTCTTGTCTGTCAACCCCATGCGACGGAAGGTTTCATAATACAGGATGTTGATATTGCTCCTCCATCCATCAGCACCTTGGTAAATTTATAACCTCCCACCTGAGGTGCCACCACTAAGGCCAGATGACCCGGATTATCAACCCGGGGCGGATGATCCTCTCTGTTCCACACAATGGGATGCTCGGACCAACGCAAGTAACATGGCACTGCCAGTTCAACGGCATTAACTGCCCTCTTATGAAGCTTCTGATCGCGCTTGCATAATCTAGTAGTGAACACATGATACTACCCGCCATTCAACTGCTTTGGGTGACTCTGAAAACCTGATTGCTGCTGATTCCCTTGATTATTCTGTTGGTTATTGCCACCTTGGTTGTTCTGGTTGCCCTGATTATTCTGAAATCCAGAGTTTGAACCGCCGCCACCATGAAAACCTGGACCTGAACCGCTCGGCGGACCCTGATCATACCGGAAGAGATCAGAGTTTTTGAACTCCTTCATAATGAAACAATCCTTCCAAAGATGTGTTGCTGGAACCTCCTTGGTCCCGTGCTTTGGGCAGGGCTGGTTTAACAGACGCTCCAGATTCATACCTCCACCGCGCTGGGGCGGTTTACCCTTACGATGCTACATATTGGTGTTAGCCACAAAATCCGAATTATCTTGCGCTTACCGTTATTCCCATGGCTCCCTTGGTTGTGATGCTGTCCCTTTGCACCACCGTTCTTCTTTCCCTTCTCCGGTTTCTCCTCATCAGAATCGGGATCCTTGGTATTGTCAGAATCGGCATATTTAACCAAGGCTGCCATAAGTGTTCCCATGTCATTGCAGTGACGCTTGAGCCGTCCCAACTTCATCTTCAGTGACTTAAACCGGCAATTACGCTCCAATGTTATGATTGCTTGGCCAGCACTAATACGGTCCGACGAATGCAAGACTTCTGAAACCCGGCGCACCCAATGAGTTGTTGACTCGTTCTCTCCTTGAACACAAGCATCTAGATCCACAATCGACATCGGTTGTTTGCATGTATCCTTGAAGTTTGCTATAAACTGGGCCTTCAATTGGTCCCATGACTCGATGGAGTTGGCGGGCAGGTTTTTCAACCAAGTGCGGGCTGTCCCTTCCAACATCATGGTATAGTATTTCGCACATACCACTTCATCCACATCTAGCATCTCCATTGCCATCTCATAACTTTCTACCCACGCCTCGGGAGGTTGATCGGCGGTGTAATTAGGCACCTTACGCGGACCCTTGAAATCCTTGGGCAGCCGCACATTACGGAGAGCCGGAATGAGACACGGCACTCCCCAGGAGCTGAAGGCAAGCCCGGTGCCTCGGTCTACTAACGCTGCTGGCTGAACCGGGGCGGGTTGATGATGACTCGCATACTGTGCTGCTAAAGCGGCCTTCTTTCGTGCTCTGCCATTATCTACCACGTCCTGAGCATTTACCTCACCGCGCGCCAGATTGGGCCCTTGAGGGGCATTACGGTGCCGCGCACTACTGGACACCTCCGATTCATCTATGTGCCTGCTATAACTTTTGCTTGGACGGGGGGTCGAGTGAATCCTGTCTCGGCTGTATGAATAAGACTGTTGCTGCACCATAGCAGTCTGAAGAAGATCCCTGGACCGCCGCGTCTCAACTGCTGCTAGCGACTCACCATCCATCGGAATTGCTGCCAGCCGAGATGTTGCAGCTATCATGTTGTCCAAAGGAGTGGAGAAGTGACCCAGCGAGGGTGTTGTGCATTGCGGCGGGTTGTGTATTCGTCGAGGTGGACCCATCACCTGATGTTGATCCGGCGCTCCGGTCCTTGGCACGGTAGTCCGGTTTACTGTCGTCGGGATACTGGTTCCCGCTCCTCACGTACTGAAAAGATTCATTGCATTATAATCCACCGGTAAGCGGGACTGATGTCTCCTCCTCAATACGTCATTCGAGGCGTTCTGATCTAGCAAAAGTCGATAATTTTCGGCCTGAATCCTCTGTGACTGGGCATCCAAAGCGGCTCGTTCCTCAGCCATCCTGGTTTCCTCAGCCGCCAAGTCCTCCTTGGCCTGCGTTATCTAATCCCGTAGCTTAGTGACCTCCGCGTTATGCCGATCTTGAGGGTCCGGGGTAACTGTTGTGGCCAATAACGTCGTCCGGGCATCCAACAAACCGGACAGAACTTGAGCCGGCCGGCGCGCGGGGCCTCCTTCCCCGGCTGCTTATCCGGAACCCAATGCCGCTGCAGTAGAGTTTTGCAAGGCTGGCTGTGTACCGGCCATGAAGATTGCGACTCGGTTTGGCAGTTCAAGAAATTTCGGAATACTAGTGCCATCGGAATACCCTTCAAACAAGCTGTCTTCAACTTGGTACAAGGACTCGGTTTCACCGGTAGATGACTCGCCATCAGAGTAAGCGGTCGTCTCACCCTCAGACACCGGTTCAGATCCAATCCCATGGACACATCCTACGAACGCACGCTTCATGGCGGGCTGAATCCGGGCAGGACTCGCATGATGAGCCGTTTCGACGAGGTTGATGCAGATGTCCGGCTCAGGGCCCGGTTCGCCGATCTTGCCGATGAAGATGTGAATTCCTCCGAAGGGGACCCGCTACCCGTACTCGATTGAGCCGGCGTCGGGGCCCCAGCCTGCATCGTCGATGTAGAGTTTGCCGCGACGACTCTTGGTCATCCGGCCCACTGTGTATCCTTTGAGTCCTTCAAAGCTGCCCTTCAAGAACTCGAAACCATCGTGCGATAGACCCACGGTGGGCGCCAACTGTCGTGTAATTAACACGTCAGATGTCCTCGTGAAAGGACTTAGTCGTGGAGCCATCGCGATAGGTTAGCTTAAAGGGGTTAAACCGAACAAAGGACACGAGAGTTTTGTACTAGTTCGGCCCCTTACGATGAAGGTAAAAGCCTATGTCTAGTTGTGATGGAATTATTGGGGTTTCGATTGCCAGGGAGCAAACACGCTATGCCTGGCTTTCGAGTTGTTGTTTCTTGTCCCTGAACCGCCGCCGGGTCGTCCCTATATATACACAGGTTGACGCCTGGCCGGTTTATAGTCCCGAGGCCGGCTCATACAAGTTTCCAGCTCAGTCTCTCCCTTCCTAACTTACAATACAAGTTATACAACCATGGCGTTTTACCACTATGGGCCCTAATCCGCCTTTGGGCTCTAGGCCTCTAAGCTTTATCAGTATATCGCCATCTTCTTTGTCTTCATGGGCTTCAATATAGTTGAGCATGAACCGGCCCCTCCTGGGCGGTTTACACTCAGTAGTTATATCCTCAACAGTGGCAGTATCCTAAACCTCATTTACGAGGATACTCTGGATAAGAAGCAACTCGACAAATCGCGCATCGAACAGAGTTACACTACTTTTAAGAGAATAATCCTCAGAAAAGAGGGGCGGTGTAGCGGAAAAATCGCCCTTGACAGGGTTTTTGGAACTCCTGAGAAGTATCGATCCAAGGAGTTGACCTTCCACATCATACCCTTCCAAAGTGGATATACCACGCCTTACTAGAGTGTGATGCTTTCTCAAAATTCCATGCCATCCCACATTTTTGGTATATGAAGCTTAAGAAGTCGGCCCTAACAGAGTGATTATTATAACAAGTAACCCTGACAAAGCACTCCGTGCCAAAAATAAAACAGCATGGCTCACACTTGAGTCATTGTCCGAAGCCTTAGCGGCCGAGGAATCAACAACACTTTGTGCTACGGTCGATAGGGACAACGTCATCCTGGGTAAGAGATCTAAATCCACCTTATTCAAGCCAGCCGATGAAATTGTTAAATTTCAGGTGCACCCAACAGACCCGAATAAAATCGCTCCATGGGGGCACAACTAGAGCCGGAGATTGATGAAGCCCTACGTAATTTCCTGACGGAAAATTGAGATATTTTTGCTTGGCACCCTTCTGACACGCAACAATCCCACGTAACCTAGACGGGCATTCATTTAACAGTATCGAATACAGTTAACAGTAGTAATTCATTTAACAATAGCAATTGATTTAACTCTTGCAGTTAACAGTAGTGATTAAATTAACAGTAGCAATTTATTTAACGCTAGCACATTCAGTTAACACTAGGGATGTAGTTTTCGCATCAAATTACTGCTAACAGTATTTATTAATAGTAATAATTCAGGTAACAGTACAAGGTTCAATTAACAGTAATAATTCAGTTAAAATACCGATTTAGTTCAGAGTACAAGGTTCAATTAACAGTAATAATTCAATTAACAGTACAAGGTTGAATTAACAGCAGTGATTCAATTAACAGTAGTACTTCAATTAACAATAGTGATTTAGTTAATATTAATACTTCAATTCACAGTACGGATTCAGTTAACACAACTGCAATATGGTCATACTACCCCTGATAGGGTACAAATCCATTCATACCTAGGGGTGATAATGAAGTGATATCCAGACCTGAAGTTCTATATCTCACTAATGTCAAAGCACTCATATAATTGCAAACTACGTCAGACCTGACACTGTATTTGCTATCTTTGTTCAGAATACAACTCCCAACAAAAGGTATATGGTCGACAAAACAAATATTAGCTTATATCTTAAGCTCACAATAAATCTTGGACAATTCCATCAGGAAAATCAAGATATGACCATGATATGATGAAGTGATATTGGCTCTTTATTTGGTCCCAACAATGCCACATCAATGACTGAATTCACTGGAATAGTCTTCTCAGGGAACTCATCTAGATAGACTCTAATGACTACTGCCACTTATCATTCTGACATAATTGCTTTATGTAAAGTTTGGCCTTCCGTTCTCATATTTAGAGAAAAAGGGAGGAGCATAGGGAATCACACAGGTTGGCCTTCCGTTCGGTGGCACCGTGGCAGTGTTGGCCGGCGTGGTTGTGGGAGTCTTGGATTAGGGGGTCCTCGGGCATCCGGTCTACTGATGTGGGCCGAACTGATGGGCCATCAAGATACAAGACCGAAGATCCTCTCCCGTATCCGGTGGGGACTCTTGCATGTGTGGATGGCAAGTATATGTGTCTGGATATACTATTCCTTTTTGTAAAACCGACTTTGTACAAATCCTAAAGCCCCTCTGGTGTCTATATAAACCGGAGGGTTAGAGCGGAGGCAGGATCACAACATTGCTAGGCTAGCTATCTAGGGTTAGCCGAATCGATCTCGTGGTTGATCAAATCTTGTAACCCCTATACCCTCGAATATAATCAAGCAGGAGTAGGGTTTTACCTCCATTAAGAGGGCCCAAACTTGGGTAAACACTGTGTCCCTTCTCCATTGTTACTCAGACGCACAGCTTGGGGGCCCCTACCCGAGATCTGCCGGTTTTGACACCAAAATTGGTGCTTTCATTGAGAGCCCAGCTGTGCCATCAATAGTAGGATCAATGGCTCACCTCTTCGCCAACTGTGACACTGCGTCCAGGGAGATTTTTCTTCCTGGACACGTTTTTGTGTTCGGTGGCTTCAAGCCAACTCGATCGACCGCCTCGAGCAGGTCAATAGTTTCGCTCGCGGCCACCAGATCAGGTTTGGAAACCTGAATTATGTCGCTGACATTTGAGGAGACTTGGTCTTCGATGGGTTCACGGCCTCGGCCGCTACTCTGCGTCCCATCCAAGAAGATTCTTTGGATCCCCTGTCGGATCTCGTCCAGGGGTCAACACCAGCACTCGCCCCGGCCTTAGATCCGGGGCAGGTCTCATCGTCCGAAGACGGGAGCAAAAATCTCGCCGGACTTCTTCCCCTTATCAAACTTCCTTCCGAAGACCCAGATGCAGGCTTAAACCTGGCTCTGGGCAACCAAGTCGAACTGCTGAGGTCTGCACTTAGTGGATCCGATCAGGCACTCCAAGCCGAACACATCGCGGCAGACTCGCGGTTCCCGTTCCCGCTCTTAGATGAAGCGTTGGGTCTGATGCGGTCTCTCGCCATCACGGAGGCTTTACCTTTGAACTGCACCCAGCCTAGACTGGGGGCTGAGAGAGGGGAATTTTACGCCCCACCCACCACCCACTTGATAGCCACTATCGAGGATTTAACCGACATGCTGGATTATGCGTCTGAACACATCGACGACATGGACGATGACACCGATGCCTAACAAAGCCAAGTCCCACCCGTTACGGGGCGTTGAACGGCCACCTCAACATACGATGTATACATGGTGGACACTCCGAAGAACGATGAGGAGAACCCAAGCCCAGATGAGGATAGACCCGTTGATAAACCACCAAAGCGTCGATGTCAGCGGCGTCGCTCTCGATCACGTCGGGAGAAGGACAGTAATACCGGCACCGGAGACGACGAGACTCCGGATGGCGCCGAAGATAATGAACACCTTATCGAGCCCACATCCGAATAGGACGAACGGGAAGAAGGTGAATATAGCCCTGGACGCGCTGACAACGACGATGCGTAGGATAGCAACTACATGCCAGAATCTGAAGAGGAGGTCAGCCTCGGTGACGAGGACTTCATTGTCCCAAAGGAACCCCTCGACCAAGAACGCTTCAAGCGTCAGCTTATTGCTATAGCTCGGAGCCTGAAGAAGAAGCAGCAGCAGCTCAAAGAAGAACAAGACACGATGAATGAAAGGTGGACTAAGGTCCTGGCCGCTGAGGAATACGGCCAAGAGCGACCTGTCAGAAGTTACCCTAGGCATAAGTTGTTGCCTAAATTCGATGACGAAGTTCTTGAGCCAATACCGTCGAAATACAATCAAGCAGACCAACCAAACCGACCACCACGTGGAAAGGTGTGGCACCCGGCTTAGAGCGACCGGTTTACCATGCATTGCCAACCCAGAGATCATGTCTTCTGGCAATACACAACATCTTGGTACAGAAATCACCGCTTTATTGAAACTAGCAGAAGCACAGTGTGACATTACATCAAGTAGCGAGGCCAAGCGGCACACTCGGTGCGGCTGAACAATATGTACATTATATAGTGAACATAAAGGGGCCTCGAGCACGACATCAACACAGCAGTGGAACAACGACGTAGCGGGACTCCATAGCACAGGGACACCGATGTGGACACGGTCTAGACACGGCAACACTCCGATCCAGTTAGACTTTCCTAAAATCTGGCATAACACGCCAGGTCAGTACATTGAATGTACTTGCAAGCTCACAACAAACAGAACCATAATGACAAACAATATCATGACATTTAAACAAGTTAAATGCAAACATCAACATGCTACTCATGAAGTGAAACCAAACTTGTGCATTGAGTCACTCAGACTCTCTCTTACCAATAGGTTGCCTTGCAACCGAACAGTGGTCACGATGGATCATGAACCGAACCATGCTTGGTTCAACGGGTTACCACATAGTGATCACTCCCGGATCGCAAGTGATACCACAACAGTCAGTCTCACTGACATCAACATGATTCAACCAGTGCAATGCAAATAACTTAGTGTGCAAGATTTATTTCTGAAAGTTGATCCATGGTGTGACTTACTTACGAACTGGGCCCTTATCCGCGGGCGCGGCTATCGATAGATTGATACACTCTGTAGAGGTAGCGAACTTTACCCACAACCCATGGCCTCGCACTCCCATTTGGGTGGAACAACAGCATTCTGATAGAACTCTCCCATTGCCATGACACTCTTACATCCACTCCGACCAACTCCCCACTGGGATTAGTCATGGGTGACCGAGCCTACCAAAGGCAAAACAACCACCATCGTGGCAAATAAACAGTCTCAAAAGGGGACAAGGTACCATTACAACAACAGGTCCACAAGGTTATGTCTGCTTACCGGGCCAGGGTAACGCACGCCATAACCTTCCCTTGTTGGAGGTACCTGATACGTCTCCAACGTATCTGTAATTATTGATTGTTCCATGCTATTATATTACCTGTTTTGGATGTTTATGGGCTTTACTCTACACTTTTACATCATTTTTGGGACTAACCTACTAACCGGAGGCCCAGCCCGAATTGCTGTTTTTTTTTGCCTATTTCAGTATATCGAAGGAAAGGAATATCAAACGGAGTCCAAACGGAATGAAACCTTCGGGAGCGATCTTTTTGGAACGAATGCAATCCAAGAGACTTGGAGTGGACGTCAAGAAGCAGCCGAGGAGGCCACGAGGGTGGCCGGCGCGCCTTGTAAGAGTGGGTGCGCCCACTGCCTCGCGGGCCCCTCGTGGCTCCCCTGACAGACTTCCTTCGCCTATATATATCTACGTACCCCGAAAACATCCAAGAGCACCACAAAAAACTATTTCCACCACCGAAACCTTCTGTATCCGCGAGATCCCATCTTGGAGCCTTCGCCGGCGCTCCGCCGGAGGGGGAATCGACCATGGAGGGCCTCTCCATCACCACCAAGGCCTCTCCAATGATTTGTGAGTAGTTTACCACAGACCTTCGGGGCCATAGTTATTAGCTAGATGGCTTCTTCTCTCTCTTTGAATCTCAATACAAAGTTCTCCTTCCTCTTCTTGGAGATCTATTCAGTCTAACTCTTTTTGCAATGTGTTTGTCGAGATCCGATGAATTGTGGGTTTATGATCAAGTTTATCTATGAGAAATATTTGAATCGCCTCTGAATTCTTTTATGTATGATTGGTTATCTTTGCAAGTCTCTTCGAATTATCAGTTGGTTTGGCCTACTAGATTGATCTTTCTTGCCATGGGAGAAGTGCTTAGCTTTGGGTTCAATCTTGCGGTGTCCTTTCCCAATGGAAGCAGGGGCAGCAAGGCACGTATTGTATTGTTGCCATCGAGGATAAAAATATGGGGTTTATATCATATTGCATGAGTTTATCCCTCTACATCATGTCATCTTGCTTAATGCGTTACTCTGTTGTTATGAACTTAATACTCTAGATGCAGGCAAGAGTCGGTCGATGTGTGGAGTAATAGTAGTAGATGCAGAATCGTTTTGATCTACTTGTTATGGACGTGATGCCTATATACATGATCATGCCTAGATATTCTCATAACTATGGACTTTTCTATCAATTGCTCGATAGTAATTTGTTCACCCACCATAATTATTATGCTATCTCGAGAGAAGCCACTAGTGAAACCTATGGCCCCCGGGTCTATCTTTTATCATATAAGTTTTCCATCTACTTTTATTTGCATCTTTTATTTTCCAATCTATATCATAAAAATACCAAAAATATTTATCTTATCATATTATCTCTATCAGATCTCACTTTCGCAAGTTACCGTGAAAGGATTGACAACCCCTTTATCGTGTTGGTTGCGAGGTTCTTGTTTGTTTGTGTAGGTGCGTGGGACTTTTGAGGAGCCTCCTACTGGATTGATACCTTGGTTCTCAAAACTGAGGGAAATACTTACGCTACTTTGCTGGATCACCCTTTCCTCTTCAAGGGAAAAACCAACGCATGCTCAAGAGGTAGCAAGAAGGATTTCTGGCGCCGTTGCCGGGGAGGTCTTCGCTCAAGTCAAGACATACCAAGTACCCATCACAAACTCATCTCCCTCGCATTACATTATTTGTCATTTGCCTCTCGTTTTCCTCTCCCCCACTTCACCCTTGCCGTTTTATTCGCCCTTCTTCTGTTCGATCTTTTGTTTGCTTGTGTCTCCATGTGCCTTCTATGTGCTTGCATCTTTGCTTGCTGAAAATCTATTGATATGGATCCACTTAACATGTTCTACTTGGATCATATTTGATCCTTGTGTGCTCGTCCTGAAACCCCAACTAGCCTAGTTGATGGGAAATCTTTAGATGAGCATGCTCATTTTGTGCGTCATCGTCTGTCTGAAAAGGGGAAGCTCTTATGGTATCACATAAATAGTTTGCTTTGCTATGCTTGGTATCTTTGTGAAATTTATGATTTTACTTGTTGCTCTAAGAACCCTAAAAACACCTTCCCTACCTATGTGAGTTTAATGATAATGAAATCTTATCTTCGTATGCAAAGGGTGTTTATAGTTACTATAATATCGAACAAATTGAAGAATTTGTCGTTTTTAAGGGTGCTCATGAAGTTGCTTCTTTGATTGAAAAGTATGATAATACTCTCTACAAATCTAAAAATTCCGACATACTTAAATATTGCTATGAAAATTGTGCTCATAATGCCTATGTTAAGGAATCTATTGAGAGAATGACCGTTGCTTTGGAAGAAAATAATGATATGCATGAATCTATAGATAATTATGATTCCGATGATTTGATTGAAATATCCCTTGATGAACATGATGCTTTCTATTCTTGTGGCCATGATGCCAATATTTTTAGAGATGAATTTGCTATAGTCCCTTATGTTAAACATGAGATTGTTGCTATTGCACCCATACTTGGTAGTTCCTTTGATGAAAAGCATGATTGCAATGATGTTACTATAAATTCTCTTGATGTCAATTGTGCTAATAATATGCAAAACCCTAAGCTTGGGGATGCTAGTTTTGTTATGTCTACTACTTGTTGCAATGATCATGATTGGGGTGATTATTCTTATGATTGTGAAAATTTATTCAAGCCCCATGATGAATACGAGATTGATAATAGTGTTTGCAATAATATTGAAAGTGGGTTTGGAAGAGTGTCAACTTTAGATACCACATATTTGGAGTATGTTTAATCTTATGATATTTTTGATAAAAGTGGGTTTGGAGAGGTCATGACTTTAGTTAATGATAATCCCACTATTTTGGAAGAGTGTCAACTTCACATGCATGTGGATCGTGTTAATAATATGTTATGTGATAGCTATTTTGTTGAATTTGCCTATGATCCTACATGTAATTATTATGAGAGGGTAAAATATGGTTGTAGAATTTTTTATCTTACTAAATTAGCTCTCGTCATGTTGAGATTTCTTTCTTCTTCCTTGCATATGCTAGTTTTTGCTTGCCTTGAAAATTTGTTTGATTATAATATGCCTATGCATAGGAAGTACGTTAGACTTAGATGTGTTTTTCACATGTTTTATGATGCTCTCTTTATGCTTCAATTCTTGTCTTTCATATGAGCATCATTGAATTATCAATGCTTAGCTAAAAAGGCTTTAAAGAAAAGCGCTTGTTGGGAGGCAACCCAATTTTATTTTTGTTCCTTGCTTTTTGCTCCTGCTTAGTAATAAATATCTCATCTAGCATCTGTTTAGATGTGTTTTTATGTTTTAATTAGTGTTTGTGCCAAGTAGAACCCATAGGATAACCTTGGGTGATAGTTAGTTTGATTCTGCTGAAAAACAGAAACTTTACGCGCACGAGAAAAATTCAATAAATCACAGAAACATGCCTTTGTGTTGATTCTTTTTTCTGTAGATCAATAGACAAATTTCCTAGGACGTCCTATTTTGGTCGGATTTGTAAGGTTCCAGAAGTATTCGAAAGTTACAGATTGCTACAGACTGTTCTGTTTTTTACAGATTCTGTTTTTCGTGTGTTGTTTGCTTATTTTGATGAATCTATGGCTAGTATCGGGGGGTATGAACCATAGATAAGTTGGAATACAGTAGGTTTAACACCAATACAAATAAAGAATGAGTTCATTACAGTACCTTATGTGGTGGTTTTTCTTTCTTGCACTAACGGGGCTTATGAGATTTCCTGTTGAGTTTTGTGTTGTGAAGTTCTCAAGTTTTGGGTCAAGATTTGATGGACTATGGAATAAGGAGTGGAAAAAGCCTAAGCTTGGGGATGCCCATGGCACCCCAAGATATTCAAGGACAACCAAAAGCCTAAGCTTGGGGATGCCCCGGAAGGCATCCCCTCTTTCGTCTTCGTCTATCGGTAACTTTACTTGGAGCTATATTTTTATTTACCACATGATATGTGTTTTACTTGGAGCATCTTGTATGATATGAGTCTTTGCTTTTTAGTTTACCACAATAATCCTTGCTGTACACACCTTTTGGAAGCGACCCACATGATTTAGAATTTATTACAATACTCTATGTGCTTCACTTATATCTTTTGAGCTAGATAGTTTTGCTCTATGTGCTTCACTTATATTTTCTAGAGCACGGCGGTGGTTTTATTTTGAAGAAATTGTTGATCTCTCATGCTTCACTTATATTATTTTGAGAGTCTTTTAGAACAGAATGGTATTTTCTATGGTTATAAATTTGGTCCTAGAATGATGAGCATCCAAGTTGGGTATAATAAAAACTATCATAGAAAGTGCATTAAAAACTATGATCAATTTGATGCTTGATAATTGTTTTGAGATATAAAGGTAGTAATGTTAGAGTCATGCTAGTTGGGTAATTATGAAATTGAGAAATACTTGTGTTGAAGTTGGCAAGTCCCGTAGCATGCACGTATGGTAAAAGTTGTGTGAAATATTTGTTGCATGGGATGCTCTTTTAATTGCTTTCCTTATGAGTGGAGGTCGGGATCGCGCGATGGTTAAATCCTACCAACCCTTCCCCTAGGAGCATGCGTAGTAGTACTTTGCTTCGAGGGAAAGTAGACTTTTGCAATAAGTATATGAGTTCTTTATGACTAATGTGAGTCCATGGATATACGCACACTTACCCTTCCACTTTGCTAGCCTCTATTATGCCGCGCAACCTTCGCCGGTATCATGAACCCATTATTTACCTTCCTCAAAACAGCCACCATACCTACCTATTATGGCATTTCCATAGCCATTCCGAGATATATTGCCATGCAACTTTCCACCGTTCCATTTATTATGACACGCTCCATCATTGTCATATTGCTCTTTGCATGATCATGTAGTTGACATCGTATTTGTGGCAAGGCCACCTTCATAATTTCATACATGTCACTATTGATTCATTGCATATCCCGGTACACCACCGGAGGCACTCACATAGAGTCATATTTTGTTCTAAGTATTGAGTTGTAATTCTTGAGTTGTAAATCAATAAAAGTGTGATTATCTTCATTATTAGAGCATTGTCCCAAGTGAGGAAAGGACGATGAAGACTATGATTCCCCCACAAGTCGGGATGAGACTTTGGACTTTATAAAAATAAAAGAGGCCAAAGAAGCCCACCAAATAAAAAAAATGAGAGAAAAAGAGAGAAGGGACAATGTTACTATCCTTTTACCACACTTGTGCTTCAAAGTAGCACCACGATCTTCATGATAGAGAGTCTCCTATGTTGTCACTTTCATATACTAGTGGGAATTTTTCATTATAGAACTTGGCTTGTATATTCCAATGATGGGCTTCCTCAAAACGCCCTAGGTCTTCATGAGCAAGCAAGTTGGATGCACACCCACTTAGTTTCTTTTGTTGAGCTTTCATATATTTATAGCTCTAGTGCATCCGTTGCATGGAAATCCCTACTCACTCACATTGATATCTATTAATGGGCATCTCCATAGTCCGTTGATACGCCTAGTTGATGTGAGACTATCTTCTCCCTTTTTGTCCTCACAACCACCACTATATACCACATATAGTGCTATGTACATGGCTTGCGCTCATGTATTGCATAAGAGTTGAAAAAGCTGAAGCGCATTAAATAGTATGAACCAATTGCTTGGCTAAAACCGGGGTTGTGCATGATGGGAGTATTTTGTGTGATAAATATGAAGCATGGCCTAACTATATGATTTTGTAGGGATAAGCTTTCTTTGGCTATGTTATTTTGATAGGACATGATTATTTGTTAGTATGCTTCAAAGTATTACTATTTTTATGTTTTATAAGCTTTTATCTTGAATCATTTGGATCTGAACAATCATGCCACAATAAGGATATTTACATTAAGAATTATGCTAGGTAGCATTCCACATCAAAAATTCTGTTTTTATCATTTACCTACCCGAGGACGAGCAGTAATTAAGCTTGGGGATGCTTGATACGTCTCCAACATATCTATAATTTTTTATTGTTCCATGCTATTATATTACCTGTTTTGGATGTTTATGGGCTTTACTCTATAATTTTATATCATTTTTGGGACTAACCTACTAACCGGAGGCCCGGCCTGAATTGTTGTTTTTTGCCTATTTCAGTATATCGAAGGAAAGGAATATCAAACGGAGTCCAAACGGAATGAAACCTTTGGGAGCGATCTTTTTGGAACAAACGCAATCCAGGAGACTTGGAGTGGACGTTAAGAAGCAGCCGAGGAGGTCACGAGGGTGGCCAGCGCGCCATGTAAGGGTGGGTGCACCCCCTGCCTCATGGGCCCCTCGTGGCTCCCCTGACGGACTTCCTTCGCCTATATATATCTACGTACCCCGAAAATATCCAGGAGCACCACGAGAAACTATTTCCACCACCGCAACCTTCTGTATCTGCGAGATCCCATCTTGGAGCCTTCGCCGGCGCTCCGCCGGAGGGGGAATCGATCACGGAGGGCCTCTCCATCACCACCAAGGCCTCTCCGATGAGTTGTGAGTAGTTTACCACAGACCTTCGATAGTTATTAGCTAGATGGCTTCTGACAGGACTAATTTGGACAGAGAAGAAATCACACTCGAACTAGCCCCGATTTCATATAGCAGCGGAAAAGTTACAGATACAAGTTCAAGGATCTACCTCATCTACCAAGTAGTTCTAGGAGTCTAAGCTATGAACTAATACAACTTGGAGAAGGGGAAAGATGATATCCAGATCGGGAGAGGAGACTTAATAGCCCCTGTGGCTGGCGACTCCCAGGAAGCCGCTAAGGCCACGCAGCCGTTGATCGCCACTCACTTAATGCATCGTAGCCGTCCATGTCCCAGTCACGTACTGTATCGCTGTAGGTGTCGAATTCTTCAGAGATGCTGTCGATATCTTCAGTTAGGCGGAACAAAGCTTCAGGGTCCTCACAACTGCCTCCTCCTGAAGACGATCCTTGTCCTCGGGGATCTTTTGTTGGGAACCAAGAGCGGATGGTGTTGTTGAAGAACTCTGGAAAAGTAAACTTGATGAAATCAGCATCTTCCCATGTTGCTTCTTCGGGTGACATGTTAAGCCACTGGACAAGCCATTGGGTGACTAAACGAGGTGGGCGTGGAATTGCTCTTGTCTCTAACACCAACACAGGTGCCACTTTGACTTTGCCCGATTGATCCACCAAGGGAAGGCCGGGAGCAGGTACTGCAGTGGGTCCCAAGTGTCTTTTGAGCTGACTCACAGAAAGACATTGTGTATCTGTACATCATTTGGTAGTTGTAACTTGTAAGAAGAATTCCCAATCTTTTGCAGGATTCTATAAGGCCCATAGTATTTTGTAGCTAGTTTCAATCCTGTTCTGATGCCAAAAGCAGCCAATTTGTAAGGTTGCATTTTCAAGTACACCATGTCTCCTTCTTGGAATTGTCTGTCACTTCTATTTCTGTCTGCATATTTCTTCATTATTTCCTATGCCACTTGTAAGTTGTGTTTAAGCTATTGCTGTATATTTTCCTTTTGGTCCAGAAAAGATTGTGCTTCAGTATCTATAGGACCAGGTATTGACACCTCTCCAATTTGGGGGGGAGGAAATCCATATAAGCATTGAAATGGAGTAAATTTTGTTGCAGTATGGTAAGATGTATTGAACCACCATTCGGCTAGAGAAAGCCAGGAATACCATTTCTTGGGTTCAGTAAAAGCCATGCTTCTAACATATGCCTCTAAGCACTGGTTCACTCTCTCGGTCTGGTCATCAGACTGTGGGTGATGAGATGTGCTCATGTTGAGTTTGACTCCCAATGATTTGAACAGTGCTTGCCAAAAATTACTTGTGAAAATCCTGTCTCTGTCAGTGACCATGGACACTGGCATGCCATGTAATTTGAATATATTGTCAATGAAGGCTTGGAGAACTGTGGTCACAGTGAAAGGGTGAGCTAGGGCAATAAAGTGGGAGTATTTTGTAAATCTGTCGACCACCACTAGAATCACATCATTGCCTTGTGATTTTGGCAGCCCCTCAACAAAATCCATGGAAATGTGTCTCCAGGCCATATCAGGTATAGGCAAGGGATCAAGTAAACCAGGATAGTGACAATGTTCTCCTTTAGCTCTCTGGCAGACAGGACACTGTTGGATGAACTGTTCCACTGCCTTTTTCATGTTGGGCCAGTAGAATATCCTTTTAATTCGGTGATATGTGGCCCTCTTCCCTGAATGTCCACCAATTGGTGAGAAGTGAAATGTAGAGAGTAGTTGTTGCTGAAAAGTGTTGCCGCTCCAATGTAAATCCTGTCTTTATATCTGATGACTCCTGAAGTGTAGGAGTAGAGTGGTAGGTCAGATGAACCAGCTGTCAGTTGTGCTATGAGGTTCTTGCACTTTTCATCAGCCTTGTAGGAGTTTTCTATCTGTTCAGCCCAACTTGGTACTGCTACAGAGATGGTCATGAGCTGTGGCTGTCTGGATAATGCATCAGCTGCTTTGTTCTCCTTGCCCTTCTTATATTCAATTGTATATGTGAACTCTAGCAACTTGAGCATTAACTTATGTTGAACTCCTTCAGATACCCTCTGTTCAGTTATGAATTTGAGGCTCTGGTGGTCTGTTTTAATGACCAGGGAGGACCCCAGGAAGTAATGCCTCCATTTTCTGAGAGATTCCAATATGGCTATTGCTTCTTTTTCATATGTTGACATTGCAGCAGCTTTAGGGCCCAAGGATTTACTGTAATATGCTATTGGTTTATGGTTTTGCATGAGGACAGCTCCTATACCAGTGCCAGAAGCATCACATTCTAGTTCAAAGGGGATTGAGAAATCGGGTAATGCTAAGACTGGTGCAGTGGTGAGACTGTGTTTCAATCTTTCAAAGGCCAGTGTCTGTTGATCAATCCACATAAAGGAGTCCTTCTTCAATAAATCATGAAGTGGTCTGCAAATGAGACCATAATCTTTAATGAATCTCCTATAGTAACCAGCCAGTCCCAGAAAACTTCTCAATTCAGTTGTACTTGTGGGCAGAGGCCATTGCTTGACAGCTACCACCTTAGCAGGGTCAGTTGCTACCCCTTGTGCAGAGAGAATATGGCCCAAATATTCCACCGAAGTTGTCCCAAAAGTGCACTTGGAGTAATTCAAGAAGAGGTTGTTTTTATTTAATATTTCTAACACTAGTGCTAGATGCTCCTTATGCTCTTCAGGAGTTCTGCTGAAAATCAGAATATCGTCAAAAAACACCAATACAAATTTTCTGAGATATGGAGCAAACAACTTGTTCATGAGGGCCTGGAATGTAGCTGGAGCATTTGTCAGTCCAAATGGCATAACCAAAAATTCAAAATGTCCTGAATATGTTCTGAAGGCAGTCTTATGAATGTCTTCTGGTCTCATTCTTATTTGGTGATAGCATGACTTTAGATCAAGCTTGGTGAAGACAGTTGCTCCATGTAATTCATCTAGTAAGTCTTCGATGACAGGTATAGGAAATTTGTTTTTAATGGTCTGAGCATTTAACTTTCTGTAGTCAATGCACAATCTCCAAGTTCCACCTTTCTTCCTGACAAGTATGGCTGGTGATGCATAAGGGCTCATACTATGTTGGATAATGTGTCTGGATAGCAGCAGTTTCATTCTTTTGCAGATGGGGAACTCTGTATGGTCTGACATTAGGTTGTGTGGAGTCTTCCTTGAGGGGTATGGCATGATCACAGTCCCTTGGAGGTGGTAGTTCAGTGGGTTCAGTGAACAATTGCTTGTACCGTTCCAAAATCGGGAGAAGTGTAACTGGAGGTTTATGTACTGGTTGCAATGGAGCACTCTGGGGGTTGCTGACATGTGTCATGTAATTGAGACTCATAGTAAAGCCTACTGCTCCCTTGGAACACATTTGCTCCAATTTCTTTGCAGAAATCAGTTTAGGAGCTTCAATTGTAGTGCAATCAGGAAAGGTGACCAACTTAAGTTTGTCTTTGTTGAAGGTGACAGTTCTGGCATCAAAATCCATAGAAATAGGGCTATGTTTCTTTAGCATGTCACATCCCAAAACTAGATCATAACCTTTTAGATCCAGCACTGTGAGGTCATTGCAAAATGTTTCATTTCCAATCTTGAAGCTGGTATCTGGTGCAAAAGCTCCAGAGTTGAGTGAACCTCCTCCAGCCACTGTGACTTTCTTTGTTGGTGTATTGATTAAGGGGCAATTTGTTTTGAGAGCAAACTTGAGGTCAATAAAGGTGTTTGTGCTGCCTGTATCCACTAGTGCCACTCCTTGTCTGCCACCAATCATAATAGTAACTGCCAAAGTTCCTTCAGAAGTGTTTCCTGAAACTACTTGGGCAGATATCTGCATGCACTTATCAGGTGTTTCAAGGAACTGCCCTTCAGCAGATAAAACTGCTAGTTGGGCCTCTTCTTCTGGAGATAATTCTTCAGTCTCATTTTCACTGGCAATAGCACGAATGGCTGGGGCTTGTTTGCATTTATGGCCAGGAACCCATGGCCCATTACATCTCCAACAAACTCCCGGTCTTTTTGTGGCTGGTGCTGGTTGTGGAATTTGTAGGGTTGGAGCAGCAGGAACAGATGTCTTATGTTGATTATTGTGGAGCTGGATTTGTTTGTCTTGGTGAGTCATATATGCCTGATATTTTGCTTGGAGCCCACTTTCATAGTCCTTTTCCATCCAATATGCTTGTGTCAGAGTTTTTGGTCTTTGAGGTCTCAAATTACACCTGATGTTAGGTTTTAATCCATTGACAAAGCTCACAACATAGTAATGTTCCTGCAGGTATGGGTGTTCGTCTCTGACCACTGCCATGATCTCCTCAAACTTGTCAATGTAAGCTACAACGGATAAGGTGCCCTGTTTAACACTATGAAATTTTTCCAGTATTTCATAGATGCTAGAGTCTGCAAATCTGTCACAAAGTAGCCTACAGAAATCTTTCCAAGGAATTGCACAGTTCTCCAACTGGGCACTTCTTATCCAATTATCAGCCCTCCCAATGAAGTAGGTTAATGCCAAATCCACCTTACATTCATCAGGAACCTGAGCTAATTGGAAGTACTTGTTGACCTGCCTTATCCATCCAAGAGGATTATCCCCATTGAAGCAAGGAAAATCGATCTTAGGGCCCTTGGAGATGTTCTTCATGAACTGTGCTGCACGTTCGGACTTGTGCTGATCACTAACTTCAGAGGTATTTTCTACTTGTTTTGGTTGCGGCTCTGTTTGCTTCAAATGTAACTGAACCAATGATTCCACCTGTTTCTGCAAGTCTTGCACCGTCATCTGCTGATTGGGGATCTGAGTTTGTTGCCTCCCAGCAAGACTCAGGGAAGATGAGGGTGATTCAGGGTTGGGAGGGTGGGTATTTTCACCTTGCATACGCTTTAGAAGGGCAAAAATCTCGGTCTGAACCTCCGAGTTTTTCTCCACCAGTGTTTCAACCTTGCCAATCTGGCTCTCCAAGGCCTCGACCTTGGACAGTCGGGTGTTGACTTCTGCCATCTGATCTTGAATTCTGTCTTGTTTAAGTGTCATGGCGGTCACCTCCACACGAAGAAGATCCAGTTCGTCCGACATCTCCTCCATGTGCTTGGTCCTTGTCGGCATGGCGAGATCGCACACGGCTCTGGAATTTTACCACGGGAAGACCCGGAACCCTTGCCGCGACATCGAATCTCTGCCTCCATACACTGCTACAGGAACCCCCCGCTGCTCGATCGATCGCTTACAGAGGAATTTTACCATGTCGAAATCCAACCACTGGAGCTTCGAGCAGAACGCCGCCGAGAATCGTCTGGCTACTAATACCAATTGACAGAACTAATTTGGACAGAGAAGAAATCACACTCGAACTAGCCCCGATTTCATATAGCAGCGGAAAAGTTACAGATACAAGTTCAAGGATCTACCTCATCTACCAAGTAGTTCTAGGAGTCTAAGCTATGAACTAATACAACTTGGAGAAGGGGAAAGATGATATCCCGATCGGGAGAGGAGACTTAATAGCCCCTGTGGCTGGCGACTCCCAGGAAGCCGCTAAGGCCACGCAGCCGTTGATCGCCACTCACTTAATGCATCGTAGCCGTCCATGTCCCAGTCACGTACTGTATCGCTGCAGGTGTCAAATTCTTCAGAGATGCTGTCGATATCTTCAGTTAGGCGGAACAGAGCTTCAGAGTCAGGCTGACAGCTTCTTCTCTCTCTTTGAATCTCAATACAAAGTTCTCCTTCCTCTTCTTGGAGATCTATTCGATGTAACTCATTTTGCGGTGTGTTTATCGAGATTCGATGAATTGTGGGTTTATGATCAAGTTTATCTATGATAAATATTTGAATCTCCTCTGAATTCTTTTATGTATGATTGGTTATCTTTGCAAGTCTCTTCGAATTATCAGTTTGGTTTGGCCTACTAGATTGATCTTTTTGCCATGGGAGAAGTGCTTAGATTTGGGTTCAATCTTGCGGTGTCCTTTCCCAGTGACAGCAGGGGCAGCAAGGCACGTATTGTATTGTTGCCATCGAGGATAAAAAGATGGGGTTTATATCATCTCGCATGAGTTTATCCCTCTACATCATGTCATCTTGCTTAATGTGTTACTCTGTTCTTATGAACTTAATACTCTAGATGCAGGCAGGAGTCGGTCGATGTGTGGAGTAATAGTAGTAGATGCAGAATCGTTTCGATCTACTTGTTGTGGACGTGATGCCTATATACATGATCATGCCTAGATATTCTCATAACTATTCACTTTTCTATCAATTGCTCGACAGTAATTTGTTCACCCATTGTAATTATTATGCTATCTTGAGAGAAGCCACTAGTGAAACCTATGGCCCCATGGTCTATCTTTTATCATATAAGTTTTCCATCTACTTTTATTTGCATCTTTTATTTTCCAATCTATATCATAAAAATACCAAAAATATTTATCTTATCATATTATCTCTATCAGATCTCACTTTCGCAAGTTACCGTGAAGGGATTAACAACCCCTTTATCGCGTTGGTTGCGGGGTTCTTGTTTGTTTGTGTAGGTGCATGGCACTTTTGAGGAGCCTCCTACTGGATTGATACCTTGGTTCTCAAAACTGAGGGAAATACTTACGCTACTTTGCTGCATCAGCCTTTCCTCTTCAAGGGAAAAACCAACGCATACTCAAGAGGTAGCAGTACCGACAAAAGGCATGACAACGGGACGACTAACGGCCTCCCATACTAAAGCAAATGTGGTTGCACTTGTTAGCCCGATTCAGTGGCACCATGACCCGGCCAACTTTATGTTCAAGTTCAATTATCATCAGGTTTAACTTGAAAATAAATATGCTCGAGTCACTAGATGCCATACATATGCAACCATATATCATGCATCATATATCACTAAGAAATAACAGATTAACTTTATTCAAAGGTCTACTTGCACAAACTCAACTTTAAACATTTCTGGTTCTTTCTTACTAGTTATTTATACTCATCACTTTAGTTGGCATTTATCAAATAAAACTCATTATGCATATAGGAAAAATAATATCGATGATCATATTATTATAGCCATGACAAACTTACTTAGTTCAACTACTCAAGCTATATCTCACTAGTTCAAGCATTCATTTCTGTTAACTAAGCATTTTAATCATGAAAAACTAAATACACAAGCATTATTTATTTTAATACTATATGCAATGAATATCATATAAATTCAAGTAGAAAATCATGAATATTGCAAAGACACCATGACAATGTTGTTGTTGCTTGCCTTAGTGCAGAGGAGCTTCACACTCCTCCTGGATGCCTTGAAGACAAGCTTCACCTTCTGAAAATAAACAAATGACAAAAAGAAAATATCAAGAACACTTCTAAAAATTACCAGAAATTCTAGGCAGCAAAGAAAAATCCCATCTTGGGTGTCTGCTCGGATTTTCTAGTAAGAACAGAATGCAAAAAGAATGAACTCATTTGGACTTGAAGAATAAAAGTTACAGCTAGTCAAAGTTCTGGTCAAATTTGAACTAAATTCGCATTAAAAGAAAAACCAAAGGGTGGTGATGTCAAAGGCGTAAACTGGCTGGGCGCCACCACTCATACCGCTTCGGCCGCGGCCTGAGTGGCTGACAGCGGACCCCAACGGTTAGGCCGGAGGGGGATGGGGAGAGAAGCAGAGTCGGGCGGCGCGGCGACACCGCTTTCTCCGGCAAGGGGTGCCCAGCGACTAGATCTAGGAGGATAAGGTTGTAGAGGAGATCGAGGCGCACCTGCCTGTACCCGTAGCATGTCTAGGGGTGGCCGGACGGGGTCGGAACGGAGCTTTCCAGCGGCGGCAGCGGGCGGAGCTCGTCGGAGATGGTGGTTCCAGTGAAGCAGGGCCAGTCCAACAGCTCCAATGGCACCAGCACGCACCAGTGGACCACCACGAACACGCCGGAGTGGTCAGTGGAGCTCGAGCGGCTCTGGAAAGGGAGGGGGCAGAGGACGGGGATCGCCAGCGAACTCGGGGCAGGGACGGTGGCCAGAGGCCTGCCCGGCCGGGCTGCGACCTCCTACGGTGGTGTGGAGGTGTCCTGAGTCTGTGTGCAGAGAGAAACGAGCTCGGGGGAGCTCTATTTATAGGCGAGGCCGAGGCGGGGATCGAGAGGTTGCCGGAGCTCTCTGGAGTGTCGCCCAACGATGAATGGCGAGCGCCAGGGTGGAGGTAATTAGGTGTAAACGAGGATGGGGGTCCGATTTGGCAAGGTGCGGTAGCCTGGTCAGCGAACACGCACGAAACAGAGGAGTTGGCACACCGCAGAGCGCGTCGGCCGCATGCCAACCCCCTTGGACGAACGTGGTCACCGCGTGCACTTTGGCATCAGGTTAAGATAAGCGCAAACACCATGTCTGGTAGGTAGTCCTTAGTGGTTTTGGTTGTTTTGCGCGGTTGGCTGGGTTACAGGTGAACTGTGGGAGTGGCTTTCTTCCTGGCAAGTTTCTGGACAGAAACTTGTGAGCTTCAATGAGAAAATTTTAGTGAGAACTAAAGGTTGTGCTTTGGGGTTTAGTAATCTCTTAGGAGGTTAATAAAGCTCAGAAAAGATCAGCCCCAAAAGATCAAGCAAAAAATATACTTGCTGTGCAAAGTGATCATTCTGCCCAGAACAGAAATGGATTTCTGCAGCAAAATTATTCCAAAAAGTTATGCAATATTTCTGCTCAGGAAGGTGCCCTAGGGTTCAAAGAATATTTGTGAATTTATTCAGGATTATTGGATCAAGAAATCTAGGGGTTGCTTTGGAGCATACTTCTCTGAAGTGATTTTCAGGGAAGAAATGAATATTTTTATTTTATGAAAAATATTCCTTGGGCTTTTGTTGGAGTTTTTCAGAGAAGGAAAGGTGAGTTAGAGGTGGATGGGTCACTTGGGTGAAAATCAAGGGTAGGCCCAAGTGTTCAAGTCCATTTGAATTGATTCAAAATTCCAAATCCAAAGGAAATGCAAATGAAAGTCGGGGAAAAGAGAGAAAGCAACTCCAGGCTGTCACAAACCTCCCCCACTTAAGATGAATCTCGTCCTCGAGATTTGGTTGCTTGGGAAAATAATTCTGGGTAGGTTGCCCTTAAAAATTCCTCTCTTTCCCAGGTTGCTTCTTCTTCGGTGTGATGCTCCCACTAGACCTTGTAAAATTTGGTCGCTTTGCTGCGTGTAACCCTTTCTGTCTCATCCAATATTCTGAACGGTCTCTCCTCATAAGTTAAATCTTTGGCAAGCTCAATTCATATCAGTCCTCTGCTCAGGTGGTGAAATACACCTTCTCAGCTGTGATACGTGGAACACGTTGTGTACTTCCGACAATTCTGGTGGCAATTCCAACTGATAAGCAACTGTGCCAACTTGTGTCATGACCGGGAACGGACAAATATATCTTGGTGCCAATTTGCCTCGGGTCTGAAATCTCTTCACTCCCTTCATGGGTGTGACTTGGAGATACACGTGTTCACCAGGTTCAAAACTGACTTGCCGATGTTTGGCATCATAATAACTTTTCTGTCGTAACTTAGCCAGTTGTAGTCTATCTCGAATTTCCTTGACTTGTTTCTCTGCCTCTAATATCATATCAATACCGAAGATACGACTGTCTCCGGTTTGAGACCAATTTAATGGAGTGCGGCACTTACGGTCGTACAAAGCTTCAAAGGGTGAAATTTTCAGATTGGTTTGAAAACTGTTGTTGTATGAGAATTTCGCATATGGCAGACAATCTTCCCATTTGGGTCCATGGGCTAAGGCACATGCTCGAAGCATATCTTCAAGGATTTGATTTACCCTCTTGGTCTGACCGTGTGTCTGTGGATGATAAGCGGTGCTATATTTGAGAGTGGTCCCCAAGGCTTGATGGAGTCGGGACCAGAATGCGGAGGTAAACAATGAACCTCGGTCCGAAGTGATTGTTTTTGGCACTCCATGCAGACTGACAATCCGGGATACGTATAACTGTGCAAGTTGATCAGCGCAAAAGGTGGTGCGGATGGGAATAAAGTGAGCCACATTAGTCAGCGTGTCCACTATGACCCATATAGCATCATTGCCTCGGTGAGTCCTGGGTAGACTAGTGATAAAGTCCATGCAGACATCATCCCATTTCCATTGCGAGACGGGTAAAGGTTGGAGAAGTCCGGCATGTTTCTGTTGTTCCGCCTTTACTTTGTTGCAGATGTCACAACAAGCGACAAAATATGCGATGTCCCTTTTTATTCCATCCCACCAAAATATCTGTTGAAGGTCTTCGTACATTTTAGTGCCGCCTGGGTGTATTGAATATGAGGATTCGTGTGCTTCTGCCAGAATTTTCCTCCTCAAAACTGCTTGCTCAGGTAGGCAGATCCTTCCTCGGAACCTGAGTGTACCCAGTCCGTCCTTTGAGAAATCCTGAGTCTTGCCTTCGTGCAGACGTTTGAGATATCCTTGTAGAATCTTGTCGTCAGCCTGTGCCATGCGAATCTCCTCTTCTAGAGTAGGAGTTACTTCCAAAATATTCGCAAGACCAACATTTACAGTTACCAAGTTGAGCTATCTCTTGCTGGAGTTCTGGAGGCAAAGATTCCAGCATGGCGTTTAAACTGGCAGGCTTGCGACTGAGGGCATTAGCAACCACGTTGTCTTTTCCCGGATGGTAATTTATTCCTAGATCATAGTCCTTGACCAACTCGAGCCATCTTTGTTGTCGAAGGTTTAAGTCTGGCTGGGTAAATATATATTTGAGACTCTTGTGGTCAGTAAATATTTGACATCTTTTCCAATGAGGTAATGTCTCCAAATCTTTAGAGAGTGCACAACAGCGGCCAGTTCAAAATCATGTGTAGGATAATTTCCTTCATGAGGTCGTAGCTGGCGAGATGCGTAAGCTACCACCTTGCCGTCTAGCATAAGTACGCACCCAATACCCTTTCTGGATGTGTCACAATACACATCAAAGTTGCGGTAAATGTCTGGGAGAGTCAGCACTGGTACTGATGTAATCTGGTTTTAGCTCATTAAAGTTCTGCTCGCAATCCTCAGTCCATTCAAACTTATTTTCTTTCTTGAGGAGTTCTGTCATTGGCTTGGCAATTTTGGAGAATCCTTCGATGAACTGACGGTAGTATCCGGCTAATCCAAGAAAACTCCAGACTCCGAATACCGTTGTGGGTGGTGCTCAATCTAGCACATCTTTCACTTTGCTGGGATCCACTGCGATACCTTCTGCTGATAGAACATGCCCCAGAAATCTGACCTGTTTGAGCCAAAACTCACACTTGCTGAATTTTGCATACAACTGATGGTCATGGAGTCTCTGTAAGACTGCTCGGAGGTGTTCCTTGTGTTCTTCCTCACCTTTAGAGTATATGAGAATATCATCAATGAAAACCACCACAAACTTATCCAAGAATTCCATGAACACCTTATTCATCATATGCATGAAAAAGGAGGGGGCATTTGTGAGACCGGAGGACATCACCGTATATTCATAGAGATCGTAACGGGTAGTGAACACGGTCTTAGGAATAGCTTCCTTCTTGATCTTCGGTTGATGATATCCGGTCCTTAAATCAATCTTGGAAAATACTTTTGCACCACTGAGCTAATCGAACAAATCATCAATCCTTGGTAGTGGGTATTTGTTCTTGATGGTGACATCATTCAACTGACGGTAGTCCACGCATATTCTGAGACCATCATCTTTATTGTCTACAAATATTGCAGGTGATCCCCATGGTGACGAGCTTGGGCGGATATATCCTTTCTACAGCATCTCATCCAACTGCTTCTTTAATTCCACGAGTTCGGAGGAAGGCATCCGATAATACTTTTTGTACAATGGTGCAGTCCCAGGTACAAGATCAATTGCAAACTCAAGCTCTCTGTCTGGGGGCATTCCGGGTAATTCTCAGGGAATACATCAGGAAATTCACTGACCACGGGAATCAGGTCCAATTCTTCAGCTACTTCAGTAAAGACCGTCTCCCTTTTGGGTATGCCTTTGCGGGCATAAAATTTTATGGCTCGCCCTTCCTAATTTGTCAGGGTGACTTCTCGGGTCGCACAATTTATGCATACTTGATATTGAGTCAACCAGTTCATTCCCAAAATAACATCCAGCTTGGCAGACTCAATGACTATCAAAGTGGTTGGAAAACGGACTCCCTTGATATCAATTTTCAAATTTTTGCAGACAAGATGGCTTTTGATCACGGATCCTAGGGATTGAACCAGCATACTTTTTCCCAAAAGCGAGCCAGGAAATTTGTTTTGGGTAATGAAACTCCGAGAAATAAAAGAGTGGTAAGCCCCAGAGTCAAATAAAATTATTGCAGGTATGTTATTAACGAGAATCATACTAATGATGACTTCGGGGTTTTCCAGGGCCTCATATGCGGAGAGGTTATGAACTTGCCCTTGGATGATCTTCTGGGTATGATATGGCCCATGTGATTGACTTGCGGCCGGAACAGAGCATTTGACTTCTTGGGACACTACCTGGCATATTGTCCGGTCAGGCCACAATTAAAGCAGGCGTTGTTGAGCTGATGTTCCTCATGCACTGGGATGGTCACGACATTCTTAGCTTGAGTAGTGGTCTTTGTTCACATTCTGCTGCCAATTTGGTTTATACTCCGCTTGAGTATGTTGCCAGGTACGGGCCTTCTGTATGGGTTGTTCGTCCTTCTTCGGCTCAAATTTACGCTTGTGGTCATTATTTGCGGGTCGGTTGTCTTGCACAGGCTTGTACTCTCTTTCTGCAATGAGGGCCTTGTTCACCAGAGACTGAAAATCTGGAAAGTCGAGCATAGAGAGAGCACTCCTGAGGTGTTGATTTAATCCTCCAAGGAACCTGTCGATCATCCTTTCTTCCATGGCCACATCATAGAGGGAATAACGGGCCAGATGGTTGAACTTGTGCAAATATTCGCTTACTGACAGACTTCCTTGAGTGAGACCAAGAAATTCGCGTTGCTTGACCTTCATGATACCAGCTGGAATATGATACTTGAGAAATTGGTCCTTAAAATTAGTCCATGTAATTTCTTCTCCCGCAGGCCACAGAGCTTTAGCATTATCCCACCATATAGCAACGGCTCCTTCAAGATAGTGGGTAGCAAACGGAACCTTGTCAGCTTTGTCAGTGCGAGTAATCTCAAGTTTCTTCTCAATAGTTCGCAACCAATCATCTGCTTCCAACAGGTCAACCACTTGAGTGAAACTGGGAGGCTTAGTCTTTTGAAAATCTGACATCTTGGAGTGATGGCCATTTTGATTTCCATTCTGCCCAACCATAGCTTGCACACTTTTTAACAGCTCAATCATATCATTGTTCCTTCTTTCCTCAAACATGCACATAATTTGCTCAGTGGAGGGTGGATTTGGCGGTGGAGGCGGTGGTTGTGGGTACGGCTCGGGGGAGTGTCCTGCCTGTCTTGCTGAGCGACGAACAGGGACATCCTCACAAGCCTGTGTGCTACTGCCTCCCTGCATCATCCTACTGTTTATTTTTCCCAATAAGAGCAGCCGTGATGAGAAACATCCAATCATGGGAAGAAAAGCCAGCGACAAACCCGAAAAAGCAAACGAATGAACCGAGAAACACAGCGATCGAATAAAAAGTTCCAACATAATTATACATAGACTCATACATGAAAGTTATACATCATGACGGGTGCGACTACTCGCATACATGCATCATGACTTATACAACTACATCCGTACATCACATGACCACTGCTGATACTCAGACGCTCTAGGACTCTGCCGGTGCTGCCGGATCCTCTCCTGAGTCAGACCCAGATCCTGAACTGACAACGCCAATCGAAACCTCCGGGTTAAAGGTAACGCGACGACACTGCCTCGAGGGCTCTCCCTCAGGGGTAGGCGCAGGATGAGAAGGGGTCATGGGAGCTGCGGGGGTAGCAAGAAGAGATGCCTACTCAGCAGGAGCACTGTGTGGGTTCACAGTCGATGTGCCCGAGCTACTCAGGGGAGTAACCGGAGAAATAGGCGAGCTAGAACTGGGCACAATATAAGGAGTAAATCCCATAGAAGGTGGAGTAGAGTAGGATCTAGCGGCGGCTAAAGCAGAACGAGCACGATTCAGCTCTCAAGCCAACTCGTGAATTAGAAGATAACTAGCAGTGATATATCGAGAAAGGTGGCTAGTGTCACTATCAGACACCGGATCAATAGAATGAAGCGAACACGACCATCATCGTGCAGAGATGGGTAGAAACAAAAACCTGGATGGTTCTGCACCCGAGCCTCAGCATAGCGTAACTCAACAAGAATCTTGAATGCAGCATACTGGACGGCCTGAGCGGTGGTGGATGCATAACCGCTCTGAGAGGAACGAGTGTAAGAACTCACTGACGAACTAGTGCATAGAGTAACCACAGCGCGATACTCATACACAGAGTCGGCTAGACGCTCCCGGTACACCCGATATGCTGGGTCATCACCGTGAGGGTACAGTCGACGCCACACACTACGAAGGAGATGCGGAGAAGTCTAGGGCACCAGCTGCAACTGACATGGATACAACGTCGGAGCCATCTACACTCACAACAATTAACCGGTTCAAAATAACAGTAAGTCTAATGCATGCAATGCAGCATCCAGATGCAAATACTAATGGCACTCAATTAGCAAACTAACTAACGTTTACTTCACGTATGGGGTCTAGCGTGTCCTGCAGTCAGCGCAACTCTGATACCAAGCATTGTGGCACCCCGGCTCAAAGCGATCGGTTTACCTTGCATTGCCAACCCAGAGATCATGTCTTCTGGCAATACACAACATCTTGGTACAGAAATCACCGCTTTATTGAAACTAGTGAAGCATAGTGTGACATTACATCAAGTAGCGAGGCCAAGCGGCACACTCGATGCGGCTGAACAATGTTACATTATTTAGTGAACATAAAGGGGCCTCGAGCACGACATCTACACGGCAGCGGAACAATGACGTAGCAGGACTCCATAGCATAGGGACATCGATGTGGACACGGTCTAGACATGGCAGCACTGCGATCCAGTTAGACTTTCCTAAAATCTGGCATAACACGCCAGGTCAGTACATTGAATGTACTTGCAAGCAATATCATGACATTTAATCAAGTTAAATGCAAACATCAACATGCTACTCATGTAGTGAAACCAAACTTGTGCATTGAGTCACTCGGACTCTCTCTTACCAATAGGTTGCCTTGCAACCGAACAGTGATCACGACGGATCGCGAACGGAACCATACTTGGTTCAACAAGTTGCCTTGTAACCAAATAGTGATCACTCCCGGATCACAAGTGATACCACAACAGTCAGTCTCACTGACATCATCATGATTCAACCAATGCAATGCAAACAACTTAGTGTGCAAGATTTATTTATGAAAGTTGATCCCTGGTGTGACTTACTTATAAACTGGGCACTTATCTGCGGGCGCGGCTATTGATAGATTAATACACTCTGCGGAGGTAGCGCACTTTACCCACACCACGGAACCCATGGCCTCGCACTCCCATTCGGGTGGACCAATGGCATTCCGACAGAACTCTCCCATTGCCATGACACTCTTATGACCACTCCGACCAACTCCCCACTGGGATTAGTCATGGGTGACCGAGCCTACCAAAGGCAAAACAACCACCGCGTGGCAAATAAACAGTCCCAAACGGGGACAAGGTACCATAACAACAACAGGTCCACAAGGTTATGTCTGCTTACTGGGCCAGGGTAACACACGCCCATAACCTTCCCTTGTTGGAGGTACCGACAAAAGGCATGACAACAGGACGACTAACGGCCTCCCCATACTAAAGCAAATGTGGTTACACTTGTCAGCCCGATTCAGTGGCACCATGACCCGACCAACTTTATGTTCAAGTTCAATTATCATCAGGCCTAACTTGAAAATAAAAATGCTTGACTCACTATATGCCATGCATATGCAACCATATATCATGCATCATATATCACTAAGAAATAACAGATCAACTTTATTCAAAGGTCTACTTGCACAAACTCAACTTTAAACATTTCTGGTTCTTTCTTACTGGTTATTTATACTCATCACTTTAGTTGGAATTTATCAAATAAAACTCATTATGCATATAGGAAAAATAATACCGATGATCATATTATTATAGCCATGACAAACTTACTTAGTTCAACTACTCAAGCTATATCTCACTAGTTCAAGCATTCATTTCCGTTAACTAAGCATTTTGATCATGACAAACTAAATACACAAGCATTACTTATTTTAATACTATATGCAATGAATATCATATAAATTCAAGTAGAAAATCATGGATATTGCAAGGACACCATGAAAATTTTGTTGTGGCTTGCCTTAGTGCAGAGGAGCTTCACACTTCTCATGGATGCCTTAAATACAAGCTTCACCTTCTGAAAATAAATCAAATGACAAAAAGAAAATATCAAGAACACTTCTGAAAATTACCAGAAATTCTAGGCAGCAAAGAAAAATCCCATCTTGGGTGTGCTGCTAGGATTTTCCAGTAAGAACAGAATGCAAAAAGAATCAACTCATTTTGACATGTAGAATAAAAGTTACAGCTAGTCAAAGTTTTGGTCAAATTTGAACTAAATTTGAATTAAAAGAAAAACCAAAGGGGGGTGACGTCGAAGGCGTAAACCGGCTGGGTGCCACGACTCATACCGCTTCGGCCGCAGCCTGAGTGGCTGACGGCGGGCCCCAGTGGTCAGGCTGGAGGGGGAGGGGGAGAGAAGCAGAGTCGGGCGGCGCGGCGACACCGCTTTGTCCGGCAAGGGGTGCCCAGCGACTAGATCTAGGAGGATAAGGTTGTAGAGGAGATCGAGGCGCACCTGCCTATACCCGTAGCATGTCTAGGGGTGGCCGGACGGGGTCGGAACGGAGCTCTCCAGCGGCGCAGCGGGCGGAGCTCGTCGGAGATGGTGGTTCCAGTGAAGCAGGGCCAGTCCAGCAGCTCCAATGGCACCAGCACGCACCAGTGGACCACCACGAACACGCCGGAGTAGTCAGTGGAGCTCGAGCGGCTCTGGAGAGGGATGGGGCAATGGACGGGGATCACCGGCGAGCTTGGGGTGGGGATGGCGGCCAGAGGCCTGCCCGGCCGGGCTGCGGCTTCCTACTGTGGTGTGGACGTGTGCTGAGTGTGTGTCCAGAGAGAAATGAGCTCGGGGGAGCTCTATTTATAGGCGAGGCCGAGGCGGGGATCGAGAGCCCGCAGGTGCTCTATGGAGTGTCGCCCAGCGATGAATGGCGTCAGTGAGAGGGGGAGAAGACGCCGGAGATCACGCGGGGGCTGTAGACAAGCTGCGATGAGCACAGGAGCACGGTACGCGACGAGGCACAGGGGCATGGGTTCACTGTTGCCTTGGCCGCGCCGTGCCCGTGCTCACTGCAGCGAGCTCCGGCGTCGGCGAGCGCCAAGGTGGAGTTAATGAGGTGCAAACGACGACGTGGGCGCGATTTGGCAAGGTGCGGCAGCCCAGGCAGCGAGCACGCGTGAAACGGAGGAGCTGGCATACCACAGAGCGCATCGGCCGCATGCCAAGCCCCTTGGACGAATGTGATCACCGTATGAACTTTGGCATCAGGCTGAGCTAAGCGCAAACACCATGTCTGGCAGGTAGTCCTTAGTGGTTTTGGTTGTTTTGCACGGTTGGCTGGGTCACAGGTGAACTGTGGGAGTGGCTTTCTTCCTGGCAAGTTTCTGGACAGAAACTTGTGAGCTTCACTGAGAATAATTTAGTGAGAACTAAAGGTTGTGCTTTGGGGTTTAGCAATCTCTTAGGAGCGTAATCAAGCTCAGAAAAGATCAGCCTCAAAAGATCAAGCAAAAAGTATACTTGTTGTGCAAAGTGATCATTCTATCCAGAATAGAGATGATTTTCTGTAGAAAAAATATTCCAAAAAGTTATGCAATATTTTTGCTCGGGAAGGTGCCCTTGGGTTCAAAGAACATTTGTGAATTTATTCAATATTTTTGGAGCAAGAAATCTAGGGGTTGCTTTGGAGCATACTTCTCTGAAGTGATTTTCAGGGAAGAAAATGAATATTTTTCTTTTATGAAAAATATTTCTTGGGCTTTTGTTGGAGTTTTTCAGAGAAGGAAAGGTGAGTTAGAGGTGGATGGGTCACTTGGGTGAAAATCAAGGGTAGGCCCTAGTGTTCAAGTCCATTTGAATTGATTCAAAACTCTAAATCCAAAGCAAATGCAAATGAAAGTCCAGAAAAAAAGAGAAGGCAAATCCAGGCTATCACAACGGGACAAAGCGGCATATCAAGCCGAATACCAACCCGCGCCCCCTCGCCGAAGAGGCGGGGAGATGCAGCCATGGGATATACATATGACCTGCAACATGACCTAGCCTATAAAGCTGGTCAGACAAGATCAATCTATGGATCAAGGGGGCGTGCCCCGACGCGAGATAATGGCTATGAAGCCCGGCGTGATGACAGCTACTATGTTTGGGATCAGCACCGAACCCAGATGCCAGCCGACCTCCGCCACGACATCGCCAGAGATAGAGGAGCCGCACACCCCTTATGCTTTACTGATGAGGTTATGGAACATCAGCTTCCGGAAGGGTTTAAGCCCGTAAACATCGAACCGTACAATGGAACGATGGATCCGGGCGTCTGGATTGAAGACTTCCTTCTCCACATTCATATGGCTCGAGGAGATGACCTCCACGCCATTAAATATCTCCCTCTGAAACTGAAGGGACTAGCACGGCACTGGCTAAACAGCCTCCCAGAAAATTCATTGGAATCTGGGAAGACTTGGAAGATGCCTTCAGGCCTAACTCCCAGGGCCCATAGGTCTTGCCACCGGATGCCGATGACCTGAGTCACATAATTCAGCAGCCAGGCGAATCAGCTCGTAAGCTTTGGAATCGGTTCTTTACCAAAAAGAACCAGATCGTAGGCTGTCCGAACGCTGAAGCCTTAGCGGCCTTTAAGCACAGCGTCCGCGCTGAATGGCTCACCCGGCACCTTGGCCAGGAAAACCATGGCAGCCTTAACGGCACTTATGAGCCGCTTTTGTGCGGGCGAAGACAGCTGGTTGGCCCGTAGAAGCAACATCTCAGGTGGCCCCGCCACCTCTGAGGTGCGGGACGGCAACGGTAAACCTCGCCGCAATAAAAACAAATGTCGGAATAGCAATAACGACGACGCAGACGATACGGCAGTCAATGCCGGATTCAGCGGTCTGAAGTCCAGTCAGCGGAAGAAACCTTTCAAAGGCAAAGACGGGCCATCCAACTTAGATAAAATCCTTGAGAGGCCCTGTCAGATTCATGGCACACCCGATAAACCTGCAAATCATACCAACAGGAACTGTTGGGTCTTCAAACAGGTCGGCAAGTCAAATACCAAACACAAGGGAAAAGGGCCCCCAAGTGAAGACGGTGATGAGCCCCGTTAGCCGAACACCGGGGGTCAGAAACAATTTCCCACCAAGGTGAAAACAGTGAACATGATATATCTCACACACATCCCCAAAAGGGAGCGCAAATGCGCATTACGGGACGTCTATGCCGTAGAGCCTGTCGCCCCCAAGTTCAATCCATGGTCAGCATGTCCGATCACCTTCGGTTGCAGGGACCACCCAACTAGTATCCGTCACGTGGGTTCGGCTGCCCTAGTCCTTGATCCAATCATCGACGGATGGAGGAAGCAGTCTCAACTTAATCTATCAAGATACTATCTGGAAGATGGGGATTGACCCGTCACGAATCAAGCCTAGCAACACTACCTTTAAAGGTGTGATACCAGGAGTGGAGGCCCGTTGTATGGGCTCCATCACATTGGAGGTAGTATTCGGCTCCCTCTGACGGGGGCGGATACCAAAACCATCGCACTAAATAATAAGAAGCAATAATAAAAGTAAGAAAATTATACAAGTATCTATCTAAACATACAAGTAAGAATTTTTTTTCCTTTCAGAAAGAAGATAAGAACAAGAGGCTCACCACGGTGGTGCCGGCGACGAGATTGGCGCGGGCGATCGACGACGGTGAAGACGGGGACGGGACGTGACGGACCGCTAAACCTAGACAAATGTTGAGGAAAATGAAGCTTGGAGGTCGAGCTTGGAGAGGAGAAAGCTTAAGTAGTGTGGCTCGGGCATTCCATCGAACACCTCATATGCATAGGAGGTGAGCTAGAGCACCACAAAACCCTCCCCTCAACGGCCAGAAAAAACAGAGCACTCCACTGCTCTGCTCGGGGGCGAGGGGTATATATAGGCATCTCATTGGTCCCGGTTCGTGGCTGGAACCGGGACTAAAGGGCAAACTTTGGTCCCGGTTCAAGCCACCAACCGGACCAATGGTGGTGGGCCAGGAGCGAGGCCCATTGGTCCCGATTTGTCCGATCAACCGGGACCAAAGGGGCCAGACGAATCGGGACCAATGCCCCATGAGGGCCGGCAGGCCCCTTGACCTCACGAAAGCCCTGTTTTTTACTAGTGATGATATGCGATACCAGAAGTAAAATTATCAAAAAGAAGCTGTTTAGATCCATCATGCTATTAACTAGACAGTGGACAGTGGACGTGACGTCCATCATGCTATTTCTCATCTTAGTACATGCATGCAAACGCTGTGGACGTAGACAATCAGATATACTACTACTATAGGTCCGTGTGTACGCATCGTTGTGCATGCATACGTATACCCGACATCTTTTTTCTTTTTCTTTTTTTGCATCGACGTATACCCTACATCTTTTCATGCTGTGATCTACTCCATGTGTTATAAAGAGTGGTTTTTCTACCATGGTATGAAGGGCAGTGCAAGTTTTCCGCTAGCAAAAGCAGGTCGTGGCCCATATGCAGCCCATAGCAAATACAGTTGAAGCTGAGAGTAGTAGTAGTAGATTGGGGGGCATTCTCTATTTCGTGCTTCAGGCGCCCGTTATAGTATAAACTGCAGATGGGTGCACACCCTGCTTCGCTATTGGCCGGCCCATATGCCTTCTTATTTACGTTTAAACTTTCAAAAAATGAGCTGGCCAGCGATGGGATAGAAGTGGCGACCTCGTCATCCGAAGGGAAGGGCAGCAACCACCAGGCCACTCACCCGCTAGCGCAAGCTTAATTCTCTTTTTTCTTTTATTTCCTTCTTCAGTTCGTTTTGTTCATTTTTCTTGTACATTTCTTTTTCTTTTTGCTATTTCTTAAATGCGCACCCTTTTTAGGTTTTTGAATTATTTTTTCAAAGTCGATGAACTTTTTTAAAATAGATGAACATTTCCAGATTTGATGAACTTTTTAAAAATTTAATGAACTTTTTCCAAATAGATGAACATTTTCAGATTTGATGAACTTTGTATAATTCTTCATTAAATCTTTTCTAAATTCGTTGAACTCTTTTCAAAGTTGACAAATTTTTTTCAATTCAATGAACTTTTTTAAAAATCCATCAACATTTTCAAAATTGATGAAAACTTTCAAATTAGACGAACATTTTCAATTAGATGAACTTTTTTCAAAATCCACGAAATTTAGTCAAATTTGATGAACTTTTTTGAAATTTGATTTTCTTAAAATTCATGAAAAAAATTCAAAACCGGTGAACATTGTTTTGAATTCACGAACATTTTCTTTTTTGCGGAAAAAAATCGTTTCTTTTTCAACTGCGATCGAGTGAACCAGGGGGGTATAAAATGCAATCGAGCGCTAGGATCTACAGGGGTGGGCACACCAGCATTGGCGTGTGGGCGCCAGGGAGCTTTCCTGGTGCCGGAAGCGCCGAATAGGAGCACCCAGACTGGGGTGTGAGGACAAAAATGGTGGGCTTTCCTTTGTGCTACCTGCTCAGATTTGATGATGTAGTTCCGTCATTGATAACGTGTACGGTCCACCGTCAAAAGTTAGCTAGAAATTCATGCTATGTGTGTTTCACGTTTGTGAAAGTTTATGTTGTTTTGGTTACGCAAGGTTTTTTTAGAACTTATCAGTAAATGAAAAAGGTATCATAAATTTCCGTTGTATATCGGCAAGATCCACGTGCACGAATCTCCATCTCTTTATGGACGGCAGGTCCATGCACGCCAGTACTATCTTCGGTCCAAAATTAAGTATCTGGACTATATATTACACCTTTACATTGAAGTTAATGCGTACAAAGTTGAGACACTTATTTTGAGACGGAGAGTATATTGTATGCATGCTACTCTTTATGTGACGTGTAAGTTTGGTAAGAATCTAATCTAACAGAGAGATCCGATGACATGAAGAGGAGAAAGAAGGGTCACATGTCACATCGATCTTCATATTTTTGTGAATTTCGCTGCTTTATTCAGTGACTAGGTAGGAAATGCGGCTTGCCGCACCCGGCAGCACCGCTGCCGGGTACAATTTATATCCAATCCGGTAATACAATAATTAAAGCATTGCAAATATAAAAATAGCAAGATATTGCGGCCTGCCGCACCCCATCCAGTCCCGTTTTAGCTAATCCAGTAGTACGGTATACATCTATTCAGTCTAACAATCCAACACCTGGTAGTATTACTCAAAAGGCAGAAGATAACATTTACTTACAGCAGTAATGGTCCAATGCAAAACATCAAATCTCGTTACAAACCATTGGTGCATTTGTTAAAAAATGTAGCATGAAATACCTAAAGATCAAGGTTTGATACGATATACCAAAAGCAGGCCATATAAGTTGTTTACACTGCTTTAATACAACATAGTACTAAACTATGTAGTTGGCTATGATTAGCTTGCTCCAAACACCTTGTCATATGATTTGCTTGAGTGTTGCGATGGACGCATCTGCTGAAAGACATCTCGTGTTAGCCAAATTATTAATATAGTGTGTTTTATGTATAGCAAGAAAACAATTCATGCACTGACCCCCTATGAAAGGTTTTGGACAGTGGGTAATAGGTGGTCCTCCTAATCCATAAAAATGAAGACACATGTATGAACTTCCTTAAATTTTGGTGACTGTTTCAGAGGGCATGGTTATGTCCATCCTAACTCATGACATCTTATGTGCTTTGAAATCATTGAGCTAACATCGTACGATCACATAAGTAATTACTGGTCTTTTCATAACATAGTCAGATAAAAGTAAGTAAGCACAAAGATTATTTGAGAAATTCAAATACTTTTGACCGAGTCCATGACCAGCTCAATGTTTGGCTAACAGAATGATTGGATACTACACCACTGATAGTTTTAACCAACATATGAGAAATTGAAATACTTCTGATTGAGTCCAGAGTCAACTCAATGTCTGGCTGACAGAATGATGGGATTATTACACTACTGCAAATTAGGACTGAGTAATACTTAAAGCAATATGATATGCTGTCGCCAATTTACCTACTTACCTTCGTTCCCTCATGATATGATGTGTAGCAAAGTTTGGCGAGGTTAGGCCTGAACACAGACATAAGAAAAGAGCATGAGCAAGAACCAATAACATATACATCTTTTATCGACCTGTCATAGATAATGTAGGATAAACAAATTAAATATGCTTTTGAAAAAGAATGTGAATTTCCACCACCGTAAACTGAAATTAAATATAGAAACCCAATTAGTCATGTTCTATTTCAGTATTTTATATCTAAAAGAATGAGGCAGGAGCAAGTAGAACAAAGGGTTTTAATGGAGTATATACATGCAAAACATAAGGCCATTCACAAACAAAGGGGAAAGGGCAGAGACGACTTCTGAATGTCATACAAAATGGTTATATAACAAAATTCATCCAAAGCTAATGGAAGAGGTCATGGGCCATGCTATAAACCTTGCTCCTGTTATATAATTGCTTGGAAGCCACAACAATCCAAACCATGATAGGATCATGAAGAAAATTAGCAATCAACATAATAGGTGCAGATTCAGGACATGGTTCAATTTTATTTCAACAAGGAAATATGCAAAGGTGAGATTGGTTACATCTAGCATTAATTTCATATCCTAATCCACCGAGGCATCACACATAACCAATCCGTGTCATAGAATGAAGGTGGAGAAACCGCACATACAGAGTGGGACGAAGCGCAGGAGAAGGAAGATAGGAGTGTGTGTACCTCAAAGAGGGCCAAACGCGTTGACGGGCTGTGTTGCTCTTGTCGCTGCTCCTTGAGCGCTTGGGGGAAGGGAGAGAAGGAGCGTAACATCAACAAACTGTCCAATCCGGTAATACATACATTTAATACTCGACCGTAAAACTACAGACATTCATACATGAATAAAAAAAGAATTAATACTCTACATAGCCGACGAAGTACTTATGAATGAAAAAAAGGTATCTGATAATTCAGAAAAGAAAAATTGGTACCCAGAAGTAGCTAGTTACTACTATTTCCTGATGTTTGTTCTGCACATCCATTTCAATTGATTGTATAGAGGCCAATATGTTAAAGACAGAGGAATGCAAGAGGCGCATAGTACTAACAAACTTGATTACGCTATCAAACAGTGTACAGCTAAACAAGAAGTGTGTGATTGTACAACAATAAACGCACAGAATGAGCATATAACATTTAGGAAATGACCTTCTTCTCTGATAGCTCATGAAACATACTGAATGCCAACAACATAAATTAAATATACAAGGAAGCAACCAAATAAATGAGACACTATATGTGAATAATATACAAAAAAAGAAGACGATAGTTTCTCTGTTCATATAGATCAGGTATGAACCATAAATGTGTATCTCTAGCACCACTGGGCCCTGTTTGAAACAGAGAAGTAAACCAGGAATTTTAAGTCAGCCGTGCTCGTTGTCTATCAGGTATGGAACAAAGTAAATGACCCTTCTTCTATGTATATATGGGCCCAGCTGGTTGCTTCAAACCAAAAACAAGTGAAGCACGCTCGAGGTCTTTACAAAAAGACAAGACTTGTTAAAACATGTTCACGACATGATCTTATTTCCATAGTGGTATTATATTTTATGAATATAGAGAAACTGAGGCTAGATACAAATTTAGTGAATGTTCGTATCATAAAAGCCCGGAGCGGAACAAACTTTATCACTTACGATGTTTAAATCTATTGTGTGTTCTGCTATATCTAAAATAGAGGGGGACCAGTATGGTAATATCTTTGGAATTCTGATGGCCAATTTATCAAGAATCTGTTGTTGGCAAGAAAATTTGTAACACATATTGGTGAAATGCAGTCAATTATTATGTGTAAGAGGTCAACCGATGGGTAGATACATAATGGGCTCATGAAGAAGAACGGAGGGAGTCACCTGTGGAACAGAGCCAACATTTATATTATTTTTGCAGTCGTTGGATCCAGTGTCTTTATTTTGATCGTCGATTTGGCTGGTTAAAGTGAACAACTTCTTCTGCAAATCACTTTCATGGCTTTCAAAAAGCATTGCGAGTAGCTTTGTCTGACACCTTGGTCACAGAACAAATTTATTTCCTTGCAGATCCACTGGTATTACTTGGTGATTGAATCATAACTGACAAACCTACCATATTACTTGAGATGCAACCAGTAAAAGCAAAGTTTGTGAAAGAACAAATTAAGGCTTTGACAATGTCTGAACAATCCATATGACACTAAATGGAAGTACACGATGATGTTATATACCATAACATGGATGGTTCTAGCATCAGTTCTTGGTGTAGTTAGTCGCCAATGCGGAGAGGGCAGAAATAATGGTGCTCACTTGGTCGCTCGGCAACCTCACCACCCAACTAAGGTGCAAGCTACTCCTGCAGAGAAACATCAAAAGCATATGATACATCAGTGGATATTAGTATATCACTCATCGAGATAATTTCTATACAACTAAAGTTCGGATAGACAAATTCAACACCGAAATGATCCGCTCTAAGATCAGATTGTTCAATGAAATTTTATATTGCACTTTTTATCCCTAAGTAGAATAAAAGATCTGTACAAAAGCTGCAATAAAATCCTATCAACCTAAGGGAGTAAATCAAACTAATCAACCAAGTGAATGTACTGAACATAAGAACTTGTTATAGGGATACGTCAGGAAATAGATCACACCTTATCTAGTATTGTGCCTCTCTTCATTGTCACATAAGAAATTGTCCTATAGGATTTTTTCCCAGCCAAGTGAAATGACGAGAATGCCCTCGGCGGGGCAGCGTAATTACGCGCGGTGGCACGGCCAGGCGGGACACGGCTGTAGGAAAAATATCCGACGGCTGGAGACGACCGGGTAAACATCCGACGGCTGGAGACGGCCAAGCCCGAGATCCAATGGCCAGAACGCAATCAGGAAACCGATCCGACGGCTGAGAATCCAAACGAACGGGGAAGCTCCATTTTGCTTCAGACTCTAACAAGGGGATTAATTGTCCGAAATCCGTGCCAAGTTTGCTTACTTGCCTGGCCCTACCTCTAAATATGTCTAGATACATCCATTTTCGAGACAAATAATTCCGAACAATAAACAATAGTAACATTGAGTATCGCATGAAGTTGCTCTTAGCTCGTTAGGAGGTCGCCATCGCAAAACTAACTAGACAGTGGACGTCACATCCATCTACCAAGCTACTGTATATCTTAGTAGCTGCTATCCATAGCTCAACCAGACGCTGTGGAAGTTGTACACGATAAGACATTATTTTTCTTCGAGCTAGGCTTGCTTAGCGTAACCTGATGTAGCATCTCTGTGCGTGCATGCATATATTTTTTTTCTTTCAAAAAGTGGGGAAAATCCTCATGCCTCTGTATCGAGTGATCCACACAATCATATAATTTTTTAGTTACTGATAATCATGACAGCATCATGTATAAATCAATTTACAAAGAGGGAAAAGGAAAAGCTCGAAGCCATTCACATAGGACATGCTTCATGACAGCATCCCTATATTGTACCTACAACGACATATTAGCAGGCAAAGGACATAAATACTTTAGACAGCGCCTTCAAAAAGGACCTGCCTCCAAGACAACGTGCAGAAGTGTAGTTCTGCTACCATGTATACATTTATACTTTCACCGTTCCTAAATATTGTTGGATAATCAGCAACTAGTATTCACTGAGGGCTATAGGCCATTACATATACATGTGTGGTAAAGTGCAAGAAACCCCTTATACAATGGAATGTACCGAAAAGGGAATATACACATCTAACCCCCCCCCCCCCCCCCTCTCAAACTCATGGTGGATCAACAACACTGAGTTTGGAGTGAAGAAAACTATGCTGCGCTCGAGTCTGTGCCTTCGTGAAGAAGTCCGCCAACTATAACTCCGAGGGTACATAGTGGAGAGCGAGAGCCTGATCCTGCACAGCAGCACGCACAAAGTGCGCATCCACATCGATGTGTTTGGTGAGCTCATGCTTCACCGGGTCACGTGCAATACTGATAGCACCGATACTGTCTGACAGTAAGGGGGTCGAGGTAGTACACCAAAATCCTCAAGTAACCACTGTAACCAGATCACTTCAGCCGTCAACATAGTCATGGCTCGCAACTCAGCCTCTGTACTCAAGCGAGAAACTGCAGTCTGTTTCTTTGTCTTCCAGGCAATAAGAGAGCCATCAAGAAAGACACAGTAAGCAGACAGCGAGCGTCGGTCAAAGGGATCGCTAGCCCAGGTAGCATCAGAGTAGGCCTGAAGCTCAAGAGAGCTGGAGCGGGGAAAGAAAAGGCGCTGAGAAATCGTGCCACGAAGATATCGCAAAACATTGAGGAGGTGACTATAGTGGACAGAGGTGGGGGCTGAAACGAACTGACTCAGGATGTGGACAAAACAGGAGATGTCAGGACGCGTAACAGCAAGATAGACAAGACTGCCAACGAGGTGACGATAGCGAGTGGGATTAGGAAGAGGGTCACCATCAGAGGCACGAAGCTGAATGTTGAGCTCCATAGGAGTCACCACTGTGCGCTCATCACCGAGAGCAGCGCGAGTAAGAAGATCCTGAATATATTTTTCTTGGGAGATGTAGAAGCCATTAGAGGTAGAGGAGATCTCAATCCCAAGAAAATAGCGAAGCGGGCCAAGATCAGTCATGAGAAACTGGTCGCAAAGGCGAGCCTTAACAAAGGCAATGTAGTTAGAGTAATCACCAGTGATGATCATGTCATCAACATAGAGAAGGAGGAGAGTCCGACCACGTGGAGACATGTGAACAAACAATGTTGGATCATGATCACGGGGCAAGAAACCAGCGGCAGTCACCACAGAGGCAAAGCTCTCAAACCAGGTGCGAGGGGCATGTTTAAGACCATAGAGGGAGCGGCGAAGTCGACAGACCAGACCCTCAGGAGCATAGTACCCTAGTGGTGGCTGCATATAAACCTCCTCACGCAACTCGCCATTGAGAAAGGCGTTCTGCAGATCAAGTTGAGAGATAGACCAATGACGAACAGAAGCCAGCAAGGAGAGTGCGGATAGTGGTCATGTGAGCCACAGGAGCGAATGTCTCATCATAATCGCATCCCTGCTCCTGCTGGAAGCCACGGGCCACAAACGAGCTTTGTAGCGCTCAAGAGAACCATCAGAGCGAGTCTTAATCTTGTAGACCCACTTGCAGCTGATGGGACGAATACCGGAAGAGAGGGAAACCAGATCCCAGGTGCCAGAGCGCTCAAGGGCAGCAAGCTCTTCAGCCATCGCAAGCGGCCATTCAGGCTGAGTCATGGTAGTCAGATAGGAAGTGGGCTCAGCAATAGCAGAGAGACCGTACCGATTAGGAGAATAGCGATCGAGCGGGGCGCAAGGCCGAGCAGGGAGGTTATGAACCGGGGGAGGCGTGAACGAAGGTGCACCAGAGGTGGAAGGCGCACCAGGCACGTCAGGGGAAGCATCCTCAATACGAGGGCGGCGAGTATAGTGGAGAGGAAGTGGTGAGAGAGGGCAACGGACTGGAGATGATGGTGGAGAGGTTGAGGAGGAGGAGGATGGGGAAGATGGTGTTGGTGGTGAATGAGAATGAATGAGAGGTGCCGGAGGAAGAGCTGACACATGAGGCACATAGCAGGGTGTCTCGAGAAGAAGAAGAAACGAAATATCGTCCACAGAGAAGCTTGAGGAAGAAGGACGTGGGTAGTAAGAATGAGACTCGTCAAAAGTCACATCACGCGAGATGCACAAGCGACGACCAACAGGATCCCAACAACGATAGCCCTTGTGCTCATCACTGTAGCCAAGGAAACACACTCAACCGACTGAGCAGTCAGTTTGGTGCGTTCTCTGGGGGCAAGAAGGATATAGCACACACATCCAAACATACGAAGAGCTGAGTAGTCAGGAGAATGACCAATGAGACACTCCAGAGGAATACCGCCCTGCAAAGCAGTCGATGACTGAATGTTGATGAGATAGATGGATGCACAGCCTCGGCACAAAAAGTGGGGTGGAGGAGAAGCGGCAATCATCAGCGCACGAGCCATCTCAAGCAGATGATGATGCTTACATTCGGCAACACCATTCTGAGCATGAGCACCAGGACATGAGAACTGGGCAAGAGTACCCTGTTCCGCAAGAAAACCACGCAATAGCTGGGAGATATACTCTCCAGTGGAGTCAGCACGAAAAGTACGAATGGGCATGGAAAACTGGATGCGAACCATGGCAGCAAATCGTTTGTATATAGATAGAACCTTGCTACGAGATTTCACTAAGTAGAGCTAAGTGTAGCGAGAGAAATCATCAATAAACAGAACATAGTAGCGATGACCACCTTTCGAATCAAAGGGAGCAGGACCCCAAACATCATAATAAACTAACACTACTAGGAAAAACACTACCAGTAGCGTAGGTTTTTTGCATACCAGCAGTGTGGGTTCCCGCGCTACTATTACGATGCTACAGCTAACCTTTAGCAGTAGCGCGTTTTTTACCCCGCGCTACAGCTAAAAAAGTTAGTAGTAGTGCGGTGCCACCCACGCTACCACTATTCCAAACCTACACTACTACTATCTAACTACTAGTAGCGCCCCATTTACACCTACGCTACTACTATCCAAGTACTAGTAGCACCACATCTTTACCCCATGCTACAACTAACTAACCAAAAAAATAAAGAAATAAAAATAGAAGTCAGATGCAATATTCATGGATAGAAATCAAGACACGTCCAGTGCAAATAAACTAGGTTCACAGAACCATCTTAGCACTTGCAGCATTCATGGATACAACATTGAACATCTCAACTCGAGATCTCGGAATCCCATTTAACATCAGATGCAAACAACTAGACCACTTCTCTAGATATATCTACCAAGTTTCGGAGTTGAAACATCGGTGGATCCGAGCAGTCCCTCCCAGCGGACGGTGGCGTCGAGGTCCTCCACCTCGGCGACTTCCGGCGTCGCAATGACCTGGACGATCATCTGTGTGGCGCGATCGTCGGGCTTCACGATGAAGTCCGCCTCCGAGTGGTTGAAGAGCATGACGCCCACCAGGCCGCGGTAGTCCACGTCGATCACCCCCGCGCCCACGTCGGAAAGTGAAAAATTGTTAGTTGGCGTCCACATCCGCATCCAGTAGGGTACTTTCTTTCTTTTTAGCACATGCACATGAATCAATAGCAATGCATAATAACAAGAAAAAATAGCCACGAATCCTAAAGAAAAAGATCATTCTTTGGGCCAGGTTGATAGTTTCAAGGCACGGAAAGGATAATATTGGTAAAAGTCTTCATTAACAAGAAAAATGGACCGAGATTTCTCAAATGACATTTGTTTCACCAACAATGATTAATGAAGAGGCATGTAAGATTTACCTGAGCAGCATCAGCATACCCTCTGATCCTTGCAAGAACTTAAAGGCCAAGGTTCTTAGCTTTCTCCCTTTTGACTAGCACAAGTCCAGTAGCACCATCAGCATACCCTCTGATCCTAACAAATTGACTCGATTACATGATAAATCTCATCCAACTTCATCACTGTCCAGCAAGCCTATGAAGGAATTGATCATCCCCGATGGTGAGCATCATAGAATTGGCAATGAAGAAGGGTTGGCGATGATGATGGCGACGAATCCCCTCTCCGGTGCCCCGAACGGACTCCAGATCTGCCCTCCCGATGAACAACATGAGGTAGCGACGACTACGTATCATAAAATGTGATGCAACTTCTTCTCTTATTTTTTTCTCGAGGAAAAGGAATTTATAGGCTTGAGATTAGGGTCAGCAGAGCCACGTGGGCCCCACAAGGTAACATGGCGTGCCTAAGGAGGGTGGTCGCGCCCTATTGCCTTGTGGGCAACTGGTGCCCCCCTCAAGTGGACCCTCGCTCCAGTATTTTTTATATATTCCATAAAAATCTCCAAAAAGTTTCGTATGATTCCGAGAACTTTTATTTGTGCGCAAAAACAACACCATGATAGTTCTGCTGGAAACATCGTCAGTTCGGCTTAGTTTCATTCAAATCATGCAAATTCGAGTTAAAAAACAAGAGAAAAATTGTTTGGAAATGTAGATACGACAGAGACGTATCACTGTCCTTCTCCTCCTCCTTTGGTGGCAGTCCGGCCATGGCACGGACCGCCCAATTCTGCTCTCGGGTGGGGCTACGCGTGTTCGTCTGCTACCGCTTCTTCACAATGCGGGAGTGGATGGCTTTGTCCTCGGTGGCCGCCCGCGTCGCCGCATCAGTCGCCTTCGCGGCCGCCATGTCGGGCCTCGGCGGGCCTTATCCTCTCCTTCCCACGAAGGGCACACCAGTCCTGGTGGGACTCATACTCCGCCCGACTGGTGATGGGGAAGGAGAGATTTGAAGGTTGTCGGGACCGCAGTAATCCAGCCCCAAGGATTCGAGCGCTCGTTCAGCCTACGCTAAGGAGTCGCGCCGGACAGGTCCTACCGTCGGCCGGACGCTGTGCTCTCGGGAGTGGCAGAGTGCAATGCAGATGGACATTGCCTCCTCCAACCCGCATGGGATTATTTGTGTTCGCCTTTCCTTGTTTTTCACTGGAGAATAAGTCTCTCTCCTGGAAAGGGTGAGGGGATACAAAAGACTGGAAGGTAGATTGTGGTGTCTAGCAATCGGATGAGATGATAGGTAGATTGCGGTTGTATTTTGTTTTCTGCACTTGCATGTGGTCTGATAAGATGCTTTCCGTCCTGTTGGTGATATGTTTTGTGTAGGTTGCTGATCTGTGTCTTGTAGCATGGGATTATTCTTGTACTTAACATTCATTATATAACAGTCACAACCTAGAACGATAAACAATGATTCCAATTCATCAATGTAATATAGGCATGCATTCCGTCTATATAATAAGAACTTGCATGACATCTTTTGTCCTACCATCTCGTGGCAGCGGGGGTCCTTAAGGAAACTAAGGGATATGAAGGCCTCCTTTTAATAGAGAACCGGAACAAAACATTAACACATAATGAATATATGAACTCCTCGAATTACAGTCAACCCCGGAGAGTATCCCAAACAATTGTCCACTATGGGGTGTACGGATCAGAACAATAATAAGTGCATATAACTAGGACATAGGATCAAAAATTCAAATATATTCATGAAAAAATAAAAAGGGTTCAGATCTAAAATCATGCCACTTGGGCCCTAGCGACAAGTATTAAGCATGGCAAAGTCATAGCAAAATCAAACACAGAACATAGTGGATACTAGGGATCAAGTCCTAACAAACTGACTCGATTACGACGATAAATCTCATCCAACTCCATCGTTGTCCAGCAAGCCTACGAAAGAATTAATCACCCCCGATGGTGAGCATCATGGAATTGGCAATGAAGAAGGGTTGGCGATGATGATGTCGACGGATCCCCTCTTCGGAGCCCCGGACGAACTACAGATTAGCCCTCCCAATGAAGAACAGAAGGTGGCGACGACTTCGTATCGTAAAATGCGATGCAACTTTTTCTCTTATTTTTTCTTGAGGAAAAGGAATTTATAGACTTGAGATCAGGGTCAACAGAGCCACGTGGGTCCCACAAGGTAACAAGGCATGCCTAAGGAGGGTGGCCGCGCCCTTTTGCCTTGTGGGCAACTGGTGGCCCCCCTCGAGTGGACCCTTGATCCAGTATTTTTTATATATTCCATAAAAATCTCCAAAAAGTTTTGTATGATTCCAAAAACTTTTATTTCTGCACAAAAACAACACCATGATAGTTCTGCTGAAAACAATGTCAGTTCGGGTTAGTTTCATTCAAATCATGCAAATTCGAGTTAAAAAACAAGAGAAAAATTGTTTTGTCCTACCCTCTCGTGGCAGCGGGGGTCCTTAAGGAAACTAAGGGATATGAAGGCCTCCTTTTAATAGAGCACCGGAATGAAGCATTAACACATAATGAATATATGAACTCCTCGAATTACAGTCAACCCCGGAGAGTATCCCAAACAATTGTCACTATGGGGTGTACGGATCAGAACAATGATAAGTGCATATAACTAGGAGATAGGATCAAAAATTCAAATATATTCATGAAAACATAAAAAGGGTTCAGATCTAAAATCATGCCACTTGGGCCCTAGCGACAAGTATTAAGCATGGCAAAGTCATAGCAAAATCAAACACAGAACGTAGTGGATACTAGGGATCAAGTCCTAACAAACTGACTCGATTACGACGATAAATCTCATCCAACTCCATCGTTGTCCAGCAAGCCTACGAAAGAATTAATCACCCCCGATGGTGAGCATCATGGAATTGGCAATGAAGAAGGGTTGGCGATGATGATGTCGACGGATCCCCTCTTCGGAGCCCCGGACGAACTACAGATTAGCCCTCCCAATGAAGAACAGAAGGTGGCGACGACTTCGTATCGTAAAATGCGATGCAACTTTTTCTCTTATTTTTTCTTGAGGAAAAGGAATTTATAGACTTGAGATCAGGGTCAACAGAGCCACGTGGGTCCCACAAGGTAACAAGGCGTGCCTAAGGAGGGTGGCCGCGCCCTTTTGCCTTGTGGGCAACTGGTGGCCCCCCTCGAGTGGACCCTCGCTCCAGTATTTTTTATATATTCCATAAAAATCTCCAAAAAGTTTTGTATGATTCCAAAAAACTTTTATTTCTGCACAAAAACAACACCATGATAGTTCTGCTGAAAACAATGTCAGTTCGGGTTAGTTTCATTCAAATCATGCAAATTCGAGTTAAAAAACAAGAGAACAATTGTTTTGTCCTACCCTCTCGTGGCAGCGGGGGTCCTTAAGGAAACTAAGGGATATGAAGGCCTCCTTTTAATAGAGCACCGGAACGAAGCATTAACACATAATGAATATATGAACTCCTCGAATTACAGTCAACCCCGGAGAGTATCCCAAACAATTGTCACTATGGGGTGTACGGATCAGAACAATAATAAGTGCATATAACTAGGAGATAGGATCAAAAATTCAAATATATTCATGAAAACATAAAAAGGGTTCAGATCTAAAATCATGCCACTTGGGCCCTAGCGACAAGTATTAAGCATGGCAAAGTCATAGCAAAATCAAACACAGAACGTAGTGGATATACTAGGGATCAAGTCCTAACAAAACTGACTCGATTACGACGATAAATCTCATCCAACTCCATCGTTGTCCAGCAAGCCTACGAAAGAATTAATCACCCCCGATGGTGAGCATCATGGAATTGGCAATGAAGAAGGGTTGGCGATGATGATGTCGACGGATCCCCTCTTCGGAGCCCCGGACGAACTACAGATTAGCCCTCCCAATGAAGAACAGAAGATGGCGACGACTTCGTATCGTAAAATGCGATGCAACGTTTTCTCTTATTTTTTCTTGAGGAAAAGGAATTTATAGACTTGAGATCAGGGTCAACAGAGCCACGTGGGTCCCACAAGGTAACAAGGCATGCCTAAGGAGGGTGGCCGCGCCCTTTTGCCTTGTGGGCAACTGGTGGCCCCCCTCGAGTGGACCCTTGATCCAGTATTTTTTATATATTCCATAAAAATCTCCAAAAAGTTTTGTATGATTCCAAAAACTTTTATTTCTGCACAAAAACAACACCATGATAGTTCTGCTGAAAACAATGTCAGTTCGGGTTAGTTTCATTCAAATCATGCAAATTCGAGTTAAAAAACAAGAGAAAAATTGTTTTGTCCTACCCTCTCGTGGCAGCGGGGGTCCTTAAGGAAACTAAGGGATATGAAGGCCTCCTTTTAATAGAGCACCGGAATGAAGCATTAACACATAATGAATATATGAACTCCTCGAATTACAGTCAACCCCGGAGAGTATCCCAAACAATTGTCACTATGGGGTGTACGGATCAGAACAATGATAAGTGCATATAACTAGGAGATAGGATCAAAAATTCAAATATATTCATGAAAACATAAAAAGGGTTCAGATCTAAAATCATGCCACTTGGGCCCTAGCGACAAGTATTAAGCATGGCAAAGTCATAGCAAAATCAAACACAGAACGTAGTGGATACTAGGGATCAAGTCCTAACAAACTGACTCGATTACGACGATAAATCTCATCCAACTCCATCGTTGTCCAGCAAGCCTACGAAAGAATTAATCACCCCCGATGGTGAGCATCATGGAATTGGCAATGAAGAAGGGTTGGCGATGATGATGTCGACGGATCCCCTCTTCGGAGCCCCGGACGAACTACAGATTAGCCCTCCCAATGAAGAACAGAAGGTGGCGACGACTTCGTATCGTAAAATGCGATGCAACTTTTCTCTTATTTTTTCTTGAGGAAAAGGAATTTATAGACTTGAGATCAGGGTCAACAGAGCCACGTGGGTCCCACAAGGTAACAAGGCGTGCCTAAGGAGGGTGGCCGCGCCCTTTTGCCTTGTGGGCAACTGGTGGCCCCCCTCGAGTGGACCCTCGCTCCAGTATTTTTTATATATTCCATAAAAATCTCCAAAAAGTTTTGTATGATTCCAAAAAACTTTTATTTCTGCACAAAAACAACACCATGATAGTTCTGCTGAAAACAATGTCAGTTCGGGTTAGTTTCATTCAAATCATGCAAATTCGAGTTAAAAAACAAGAGAACAATTGTTTTGTCCTACCCTCTCGTGGCAGCGGGGGTCCTTAAGGAAACTAAGGGATATGAAGGCCTCCTTTTAATAGAGCACCGGAACGAAGCATTAACACATAATGAATATATGAACTCCTCGAATTACAGTCAACCCCGGAGAGTATCCCAAACAATTGTCACTATGGGGTGTACGGATCAGAACAATAATAAGTGCATATAACTAGGAGATAGGATCAAAAATTCAAATATATTCATGAAAACATAAAAAGGGTTCAGATCTAAAATCATGCCACTTGGGCCCTAGCGACAAGTATTAAGCATGGCAAAGTCATAGCAAAATCAAACACAGAACGTAGTGGATATACTAGGGATCAAGTCCTAACAAAACTGACTCGATTACGACGATAAATCTCATCCAACTCCATCGTTGTCCAGCAAGCCTACGAAAGAATTAATCACCCCCGATGGTGAGCATCATGGAATTGGCAATGAAGAAGGGTTGGCGATGATGATGTCGACGGATCCCCTCTTCGGAGCCCCGGACGAACTACAGATTAGCCCTCCCAATGAAGAACAGAAGATGGCGACGACTTCGTATCGTAAAATGCGATGCAACGTTTTCTCTTATTTTTTCTTGAGGAAAAGGAATTTATAGACTTGAGATCAGGGTCAACAGAGCCACGTGGGTCCCACAAGGTAACAAGGGCGTGCCTAAGGAGGGTGGCCGCGCCCTTTTGCCTTGTGGGCAACTGGTGGCCCCCTCGAGTGGACCCTCGCTCCAGTATTTTTTATATATTCCATAAAAATCTCCAAAAAGTTTTGTATGATTCCAAAAAACTTTTATTTCTGCACAAAAACAACACCATGATAGTTCTGCTGAAAACAATGTCAGTTCGGGTTAGTTTCATTCAAATCATGCAAATTCGAGTTAAAAAACAAGAGAAAATAAAAGTTGCCCTGCCCTGCCCTGCCCTGCCCCCTGGATTCATTCATTCATTCATTCTCCCTCCCCTCCTTCCTTCCTACCTAATCCTAGAGGAGCATAGCTGGGAGAATCGATTATAACCCCTCCAGTTCATCTGCCTTTGCTCATACGCCCCTTTCTTCGTCTGCCTCACTTATGAGCCCCCCTTGTTGCTCATATTGTTGACCATAGCCCCCTTTTCATGTTTAGCTGGATCATTAAGCAACTAACAATGATTCTCTGAGAGTTCTCACCCCTCTGTGTGCACCGCTGCCGTTCCCATGAGCTCAACGACCTCCGTGCAGTCATCCCCACACCTCGGCCGCGCCTCCCACGAGAGACCTAAACGTCCCGCCCGTGCTTCTTCTACCGACAACCCCAGCCCAAGCTCCTCCCGCCGGCAACCCAACCTGCTCGCACCACTGCCATTCCCGTGAAGCTCAACGACCTCCGCGCATGCAGCGGAAGGCCGGAGCCCCGCCTTCAGCGCCGCGTGGTCTTCTCCCTCCGTGCTGCCTCCACCGCCATGGCCCGTCCCCGACCGAATCCAGCTCTCTCTCCGCGCGCCCCAACTCGAATCCCCTCACCTTGTGGCTTCCGTCGGCCCCAAACAAACCAGAGGATCTGCAGGCTAAGTCCCGTGAAGAGAAGATAAGGGAGAATATTTTAGTCTTTTGTTCATCTATATAACAACTGATTCGAAATTAGGTGATGAATTAATGCTTAAACATGCAAAAGGGGCTTATGATCAAGAGGCAAATCAAACAAGGGGGCTCATAAGTGAGGCAGACGAACAAAGGGGTGTATGAGCAAAGGCAGATGAACTAGGGGGGTTATAATCGATTCTCCCGAGCATAGCTAGGGTTCCTCCCCGCAGCCGTCGCCTCCTCTCCTCTCCTCACCCCGCCGCCGCCGGCCAACGAGATCCAGCCAGCGAGATCCGACCGACGCCGTCTCCGTCTCCGTCTCCGCCTCGCCGCCGCCGCCTGGTAAGCTCAAGCTCCTCGCCGCCTTCCTTGTTCAGATCGGCCAGCCCAGCCCAGCCGTCCATGGAGGAGAGGAGAGGAGAGGAGATGGATCCCCTCGCTCGCTCGCTCCCTCCCAATCGCTCGGTCGGTTGTTGCTGTTCGATTCGATGCCAAACTAGTACTAGTATAGATCTGAAACTAATAATTTATTTTTATTTTTATTTGATTTGATTTATTAATGGATTGAAACAACTCTTTCACCATATTTATATATATGCAGATTAGATTTTATTTTATTTACAGACAGATAGATATATGGATATAGTAGCTCATGTACGTATGTTTTCCCACCATAATATGCTGCTGCTGCTTTTATTATATTATTATTATACATCTATATCTATCTATCTAAGATTTTTTGCTCCCTCATGTTATGTCATAGTGCTTGCTATATACTACATCTGCCTGTGGTCTGCTCTGACTGCTTGCCATGTCATGTGCTCACACTCTTCTTCTTCTTGTTTGATTTCAGCTTCGGCATGTCGCATTCCAACGAAGTAAGGTCGGTCCACTACACTACACTTGCTTTCATTTCTCCCCTAACAGACCATCATCACATCTCCGCTACAGCCATGTCATCAAAAGATGCTCCAATTTATCTCTTCTTATCACTTTGACTTTGGTTTGCTGCTCTATTCTTGTCCACACTGTAAAAAGGGAGAACCCTGCCTTTGTTGTTTTCAGGTACACCGCGCGCTCCATCACGCCTCCGGCAGACAGGGACAGCGGCTCCAAGTCGCCCCCACCACGGAGGCGCGCGGCTTCCAAGTCGCCTCCCCTGCCCCCCCCTCCCCCTTTCCCTCCCAAGGGGGTGCGCACCATCTCGAGGTCGCCTCCACCTAGTAGTAGAAGACGCAGCGTCTCGAGGTCCCCTCCACCAAAGAGGCGCGGCAGGTCCAGGTCCAGGTCCAGGTCCAGGAACAGGAGCCGCTCCAGGCAAGTCGTCATCGGTTTGATGTTTATTTCTTTGTACCATATAATAGACCATCCATGTTTATGTGTCATTTTGCTAGTGATGATGGATAATGCTGCTGCTTCTTCTGATGATGTATTACAGTTATGTATGTATATAGCTGGTCAAAAACAATAGTTGCTTAATGATGTACATCATCACAAAGATACTGATATTGACATCGCTTCTCTTCTCTTCTCCTAATAATATGTATGTTTCAGGAGCAGAGACAAAGACGATGTGAGGAATCCTGGCAACAACCTCTATGTCACTGGACTGTCCACACGGACGCAGGAAACTGACCTGGAGAAGTTCTTCAGCAAAGAGGGCAAGGTACTCTGTCTGTCCTCTGCTTTGTTCCTTCATGCCTGATGATGCCTGCCACGATGCTTCTCCTTTTATCTGGGATGGGGCTGCTTGTTCATTGCGTGATTCTTATTTCACTAAACCTGACGCGCGATGCGGCAAAACTGCAGGTTAAAGACTGCCGTGTCGTTATCGATCCTCGTACGAAAGAATCACGTGGCTTTGCGTTCGTGACCATGGAGAATGTTGAGGATGCAAGGCGCTGCATCAAGTACCTGCACCGTACTGTACTTGAAGGCCGCCTCATCAGTGTGGCAAAGGTATAAACAAACTTCTCTGCGTGTAACAACCTTGATGCTAACTTGTGTCACACAACCATCTTCTTCTTTGCATTTGCATATGCGTTTAAGGTAGTTCCTGTTACCAGGTAGTCATAGCTTTCTGGGCCAACTTTATCTGGAATAAGCCACACATCCTAGGATGCAGTTTACAAGTTAAGAGCTCAGTAGTTCAACACCAGAACGAGCCCATTACAGGCCTTCCTTTTATGCTGCTTTCTAGTCAACTAAATATATCTTGATCTCTAACATCTTCTTCTATACATATGAAAACCTTGACCAATATGGTTATAAACTCGGTCAAGTGTCCCTGAAAAATCTGCCAGAGCAAATTGATTCTTAGAAACACTGATGTGAAAACTGAAAACTATCATGTTCTTTCCATATCCACTTCAGCAGTAAGGTAGTTCTTGTTACATGATGATCTTGACTTACATTTTTTACCTTTTCTACTGCCAACTTTTTGGGTCAACTTTATCTGGGAATAAGCCACAAACCCTAGGACACAGCTTACAAGTTACGAACTATTGATTTCAATACCATAATGAGGCCATTACAGACCTTTCTTGTGTCGCATCTAGTCTAAAACACAGTATGTCTTGGGACATATTGTTTTGTAAATATCAAAGCCCTGACCAGTTTTGTATCTAACATCTTGTTCCAACTTTTAAGTGTCCCTGAAAATCAGCCAGAGTATTGAGTAGTTCTTAGAAACACTGATTTATTTGGGTTCATTGCTATCCATATATATATGGGGGTGTCCTGAATAATTTGATTCATCAGGAGAGAATTGTTTGGTTATGCTCGTTAACATTTTCAGTGCAGGAAATAAAAAAGTACCTTGTTTTCTGTGTTCCTTTGCTTTTTTTTGTGCTGATTTCCACGACCATGCAGCTTCCACACTGCTGGGCTAGCATTAATTCTAGTCAGTGTTCTGTGTAGAATTATTGAACTAAATGCTGGCTGCACCCACCTGTTGGTTTGTACAACCTCTTCTTCAACCTTACAATCTGTTGCCTCTCGAATCTCCATCACCCTCACGAACATCACCATCACGCTCGTGATCATCGCCTACTACGCTGTCTGCACCGACTTCGAGTGAGAGCACGGCTCGGAACGCTGCACTGCTACGCGTCACCACCGACCGACCGAGCACCTCATTCTGGGGACCTTGGAGTGAGAGCGCGGCTCTCGAGGCTGCACTGCTACGCGTCACCACCAACCGACCGAGCACCTCAAGTCATTCTGGCGATCTTCGAGTGAGAGCGTGGCTCTCAAGGCTGCACTGCTACGCGTCACCACCGACGGACCGAGCACCCAAGTCATGCTGGTGATCTTGGAGTGAGAGCACGGCTCTCAAACGCTGCACTGCTACGCGTCGCCACCGACTGACCGAGCACCTCAAGTCATGCTGGTGATCTTGGAGTGAGAGCGCAGCTCTCAAGGCTGCACTGCTACGCGTCACCACCGACCGACCGGGCACCTCAAGCTACTCTGGTGATCCTGGAGTGAGAGCGCGGCTCTCAAGGCTGCACTGCTGCGCGTCACCTCCGACAGACCGAGCACCAAAAGTCATTCTGGTGTTCTTGGAGTGAGAGCTATGCGTCACCACCGTAGACCTCCCCGTGTTACGTGTAGCTACTGTGGTACGTGGTACTACATTGTTGGAGCTACTGTGGTAAGTGTAGCTGGTGTTGGATGTCTTCAGCGCGCCTTCAGTCAGGGCCAGTTTGATGCACATTTCATTCATTGCCTCGAGTAAAATTATTTATTAATGCAGAATGATTATGATCCATGCATTCGAATTCGTATTCGCTGACGACCTTGTGAATTGCAGGCAAAGAGAACTCGTGAGAGGACCCCTACCCCTGGAGAATACTGTGGTCCGAGAGGTATGCATGGAGACGAGTTTTGCTTCCCGCGGTTGCATTTGAAATAGATGCTTTGCTTCCTGTTATTGATATTTTTTTCTGTAGGCTGTCTTGTCTGTATTATAGCATGAGTTTCTTGTACTTGCCTTTGCTTTGATTAGATTCCTAGCATTTGGAGTAGCTTATTATCCCACGGTTGACTTTAGCCGACACGATGGGATGTGTATTTTTAATTCTCCAGTGGTGTCATGTTAGATTAATTCACAGCATCGTTGTTCCTCTTGGTTCACTGGAACACTTTTCATGTAACCAGAGGTTTTAGTATGAACATTGTATGGCTGTCTTGTTTTACACTGGAGATTAGTTAGTCTCCTGGGAAGGATGGGATACCAAGATTGCGGTCAGGTTAGATGATTTGTACTGCGGTTATCTGATCTGTCTTGTAGCATGATTTTTTTTTTTACTTGCCGTGGCTTTGCTCAGATTCCTATAATTTAGAGAAGCTTATTATTGTATGATTAACTCTGGCCAACACGATGGGCTGTGCATTTTTAATTTTCCAGCGGTGTGATTTTAGATTAGTTTGGTTCACTAGAACACTTTACCAGTCGTCGCAGGTTTTAGTATGAAGAATGCGTTGTTATTTGTGTCCACCTTTCCTTGTTTTTCACTGGAGAATAAGTCTCTCTCCTGGAAAGGGTGAGGGGATACAAAAGACTGCAAGGTAGATTGTGGTGTCTAGCAATCAGATGAGATGATAGGTAGACTGCGGTTGAATTTTGTTTTCTGCACTTCCATGTGGTCTGATAAGATGCTTTCCGTCCTGTTAGTGATATATATTTTGCATGGTGTAGGTTGTTGTGGATCTTTTTCTTATAATGACCACTTGCATCATTCTAGATCCATTTACAGGATTGGTACTCTTGTTGTTTCACTGGAGCACCACTGCTCCAATCATCTTTAGTATGAACATGGGTGCATAGTACAGTATTATTTAATTTGCGGCTGTCCTACTATTATGGTTTTGTACCAAGCATTTAAGAATCCGGATCGGATTTGTATGCATGCAGGCGGGCGCTCCCGGGTGGAGCCGCGGCGGAGCCGTTCTCCACGCCGTGCCAGCAGGTCGTCGAGAGACCGGTCAAGGTCGCCGGCCTCAAGGAGGGACAGGGACAGCAGGGACAGGAAGCGCGACTGAATGAAACAAGGCAAGGGGAGAAACAAAATGATGCTAAAATCACATATCGCTGCGAGTTGTCGAGTATGAATGTGTCTTGGATTCTTTGTTGCTGAATGAATGTTTGTTTGATGAAGGAGGACTCTAGTCAGTATTTCTGCTGGATGCTTTCTTTAGATAAGCAGCTGATTTGTCTTGTCTTTCTGTTTTATCAGAGGAGAGGATTTCCCTAACATTCATTTCTTTTTAGGTTTTGTGTTGTGTATGGACGATGAAGGCGCATTTTGTGTTTTTACGGTTTCTCGCTATCGAATCGGATGCGTCTATTTGGTTGTATGAGCACCTCTGTCTTGTCTTGGCTGGATGCTAACATTATTATTATTATTATTATTATTATTATGTCTGCGATGGTATGCAAAAAATTTGAATTTGTGTCTGATATCATCATCTACAATACGACAGTTGCTTAAGCCTTTTTGTTTGTTAGCAAAGAGTATCCCTCCTTGCGTCTCATAATATAAAAACGACGTTTTTGACGCTAGCCTAGTGTTATGGGAGAAATACTCCCTGGTTAAATAGATAGAATTATAAGAGCGTTTAGACCACTACTTTAGTAACTTGAGCGCTCTCTCTTTCTTATATTTCCACTTTACTTTACTTTACGGAGGGAGTATAAAACACCTTTTCTTATATATATATAGATCACTAAAGTAGGTAAAAAACAAACCATAAACCTTTTGGAAGCCATGTTTGTTTGTATCACATCCATTGAAACACTTAGGTCATCCACTTAAAATTGTTTGTTTGTTTCATGGTTGGGGATTCCCCCAACTTTTTACTTTTGACAGAAAAACCTTCATGGCTAGCTTTATTGGACTCAAAGACTAACACTTAGGTCATTTGTATAGTATAGATGGAATCGGGTGGGCGGCGCATCCAACCACAAAATCGCATAGAAGAAGGCACACCCTTGACAAGCTATCACATTACCTACCATATCAGACTCTCTGTCACTAACGTTCGTTCAACGGGAGGAAGCTTCTCGAACACCCCTCCTCCTCCGTCTCTTCGTTCCAATTACTTTCTCCCCCCTCGTCGCTTATCCATGCAACGAGCCACCACCGCGCCTTGGACAATAAATGTTTTGACAAAGCGACACGCCTTCTTCGCCTTGCACCTGGACGCGAAAGCGGCACGCTCTGCATCGCGTCGCTGATACGCGGTCCCCGACCCTACTTGTCGGTGGCGTTTCCGGGAGGAGGGAGGGACGGCGTGCGGTTTCGTCGAAAACCCTAGAAACACGCGATAAATTGGAGGGCGCGGATCGAGAAAGCCAGTTTGCGCCAGCCTCCATTTTTTGCCAGTTCAAAGAAGAAAAAGAGTGAAGGCAAAGAAAAATTGGAATCTTTGGTTCAAAAACTGAATCCTTTCCATGTCTATGTCTTCCATCCATCTTTTCCCCTCGTATTCAATTGAATGCGCCACCGATCCCACCGCCGCCGCCGCCCCCATCCCGTTGGGGCCGCCGGATTCGGCCTGCCCTAGCCCTAGCGCCGCCGCCGCCCCCCTCCCGTTCGGGCCGGCGGATTCGCTCTGCCCCAGCCCTAGCGCCGCCGCCACCATGGACGACTTCGTGCTCCGCTCCGGCGTGCGCGTGGGGCTGAAGCGGGAGTTCGCCTTCGCCATCGCCTCCCAGGCCGCCCTCGCCCCCTCCCTCGGCCGCACCCGCTCCTCCCGCTCATCCACCGCCGCCGCCGTCCTCTCCCCGCCGACCACCAAGCCCAAGCCCTCCTCCCGCTCCTCCAAGCGCTCCCGCCCATCGGCCTCGGCGCCGGCCAAGCGCGCCCGCTCGCGGCCCCCGGATCCGGACCCCGCCGCCGCGGATCCGCCGCGGGATCCTCCTCCTCCCCCCGCCGGCGCCGACGCGGATGTGCCGGTTGACGCCCCGTTCGCTGCCGCCACGCCCATCGCAAACGGGCCCCAACTGCCTCCCGCCGCCGCCGACGGGGATGCGCCGGTGCGCGCCCCGCTCGCTGCCGCCTCGCCCACCGCAAACGGGCCCCAGCCGCCTCCCGCCGCCGCCGTCGCCGTCGCCGGGGATGAGCCGGTGCTCGCCCTGTTCGCCGCCAACGCGCCCACCACAAGCGCGCTCCAACCGCCTCCGCAGCAGAGGCATCAGGAGGAGGCCTTCTTCATCCCGCCGGAGACGCCGCCCAGGCGGGTCACCCGCTCCATGCTCTCCCCTGCCCCCGCCCCCGCCACCGCTCCCCCCCAGCCCGCCAGACCCAGACCCAAACCCAAACCCATGCTCAAGCCCAAGCAGGAGCCCGTGGACGAGCCCACCGACCACCTCCAGCCCTACCCCGGGGGACTCACCGGAGGCGTAGCAAGCCCGGCCTCGCCGCGCCGCTTCACCAGGTCGCTCTTGCAACAGGTCAAGCAGCCGCCCACCGACGACGGCGACAACGACGAGTCAGGCACCACCACCGCCAGCAGCTCCCCGTCGCCCTCCCCCAAGAGCAAGAGCACCAAGCGCGGCGCCAGCCTCAAGGCCAAGTCGGAGGGGCCAGATGGAATCCCCAAGAACCTCAGGGAGCTCTTCGCCACCGGCTTGCTCGAGGGCCAGCCCGTCAACTACTTCATGAACAAGGGGAAGGTAATGCTCCTTCTTGCTAGTTCAGTCAGTATGCATTTCAACCAGTTATCAAAGAATTCAGTCAGTAAGTTAAGACGATATGTGCATTTTGGTAATAGTGAAATGAAACCGAGCATTCGATTCGATTGTTACACACACGAACATAGTTTTGGACCTGGTTTATCTATCCATTCAAACATTGCAAGCTTAGGCATGATACTGGAACTTGTAGGAGATGCGAGTAGCACTTCCCTTTTTTTAAATCCTAATAATGCTAGTACTGCCTGGTTTCATTTCACTCCTGCTGTAAATTTTGATCAGGAATTTGTTTCTTCTCTCGTTTCAGCGACCAGTACTCCGTGGAGTCATCAAAGACACCGGCATATTGTGCTCTTGCACTTCATGTAAAGGCCGAAATGTAAGTACTCCCCTTCTGCCATAACACCAGTTTGCCATGCCATATGCCAATACCCAACCAATCTGCCATGGCTCGCAGGTCGTTTCACCTTTTTATTTCGAGGTGCATGCCGGGAGTCATAAAAAGCGACCCTCCGATTACATTTTCCTGGAAAGTGGAAATACTCTGCATGATGTATTGAGGGCGTGCACGGATGCTACCGTAGACACACTGGAATCTGCAATACTGGGAGCAATAGGCCCTGTGCCTAAGAAGAGGACGGTGACGTGCCAGGACTGCAAAAGTGAGTCCCCCCCTCCACCTCGCGCATCCATACCAAGCTTTGTTTCATTCGATGCTGTAAGTTTGGCCGATGTCTTACCTTTTAGGTTCGTTCAAAACTTCCCGCGCTGGAAAATTTGCTTCCTTCTGCGAGATATGTCTGGAGTCTAAGGAAGTTCAGAGTACGGCAAGGTAATGCCTGTGATACTATATAGTTAGCCATGTGATTATTCCAGTTTCTGTTCTTCTTCTTCTTCTCTTATAGACCGTTGTTTCTGCTGTTGGTATTTAGGCCGAGAGGACGGCCACCTAAGAATCTCTCCCCAGGGACGAAAACCACAAGTGCAGCAAGCCCAACTTCATCATATGGTAGGGCACCTAAAAACACCAAGTCCGACTTCATCTGGCAGGGTATCTAAGAATTTCTCTTCTCTCCAGGAGCGAAGACCACACGCGCAGGAAGTCCAACTTCATACGGCAGGGTGCCTAGGAATTTCTACCCAGTAGCCAAGACAATAAGTGCAGCAGCAAGCCCAACTTCATCTGGCAGGGTGCCTAAGAATTTCTCCCCAGGATCGAAGCCTACAAGTGCAGGAAGAATTACAAGAAAGTAGGCTCTGCCGCTTATCAAACTACTTTAGCTTTGTTTCTCCTTGACTTCTTCATCTCATTTTTTGTTGCTCTGTCTGTATATGTTGTTGCATGCTGCAGGGACCATGGCTTGCACAAGTTGGTTTTCATGAGTGGTGTTTTGGCAGAGGGCACAGACGTCGGCTATTATGTCCAGGGAAAGGTTTACTTCCTGGCTTCTTTCTTGCTGTTTGTTTCTTTATGCAACTTCGTTCTTCAGCCACTCCGGATAAATATTGTATTGTTGTTATTAATACTGTTATTGACTAACATTCTAGAGGTTGCTGGATGGCCACATAACGGAACATGGAATCTATTGTTATTGCTGCAACACAGTGGTAAAATTACCGTCCCTTCCTTCCATTAGTTTAGTTTAGATACATGAAACAACTCAGTCAAGGAGTCAGCCTGGACTTCTAATTAGTTCCTTTATTTATGTTAGCGCCATATGCTACTACTGAACCTGACCAGAAATATCCTTGTGCTGGATGAACAGGTTAGCCCTTCACAGTTTGAAGGCCACGCTGGCCGAGCTGCTCGGCGCAAACCGTGAGTCTATTGTATTCTTCTTGTAACAATGTATTCTGCTGGGCCCTGTTGTTCATACTCTCAATTCCCTTTGCTAACACTACTGCATGCAGTTACCACAACATATACATTTCCAATGGCGTTTCACTACACGAGCTGTCGGTTTCTCTTTCAAAAGGCCGAAAACCTTCAGAAAAGCAGAACGATGACTTATGCACCATCTGTTCAGATGGCGGGGAGCTTCTTCTTTGTGACTCCTGTCCGAGAGCTTTTCACAGAGGTAACATCATTCATTATGCACCTATATATTATATGCCTAGCCAGTAGGGGGTGCATGTTTCCCAGTTAAGCCAGCTTCCATTCTTCTTGGGTATTCGGGCATGCGACCATCCGGCTATTTGTTTTGATGGCAGAATCGTTGTCTTTACCATGTAGTTACCTAGCGATTTAGAGTGTCAAAAGGCCCCTCACCACTGGTTGTCTTGGATTATTGTTTATTGCAGAATGTGTTGGCTTGTCTTCTGTACCGAAGGGAGCTTGGTGTTGCCGGTATTGTGAAAATAGGCAACAGAGAGAAGGTTATTTGGCATACAACAACAATGCAATAGCCGCTGGGAGGGTCGATGGAGTTGATTCCATCGGACAAATATTTATGCGGTCGATCCGTATTGCCACAGCACCTCAGGGTGCATTTGGTGGATGCGCATTGTGCAAGTAAGTGTCCATCCATCACCCTTGTATGTTCAAGTTCTTGTTCATTATCTTTCCAATACAGCAATATGTAGAACCAATCGACCATATGAAACTATCCTCCACAAACAAAGGAATTAGGTAAAAGTTGATATCAAATTTCCTTTATGGAGTATGGACTGCTGGAGTTATGGAGTCTTAGGCCCCGTTTGGATCTCATCTAGCTTCTCGATTAGCTGGCTTCTGGAATTCTCGCTGGCTTCCAGCTTCTCGGTGGAGCAGCCTCGCGTTCGGCTGGCCTGAGCAACTCCTCGCGTTACACAGCCCAGTAAAATGGGCTTGGCCTGTTCAGTAGCGAGAGAAAAAACGGTTCGATTTCACTTCGGGAGGGCAATCGGATGTAATTTCGAGTAACTTCTGCTTCCCGTTTTTTCGAAGCTGGGCCGTAGCTGCTCCCAAAAATTACACTGCAGGGCGCTAGTTCTCCAGAAGCGGGATTCTCGGATCTGACCCGTTCTGGTGGCTTCTCACCGGATTCTCGGGAAGCTGGATCCTGGAAGAGATCCGAACGGGGCCTTAATATCTGAATATCAACCTTTTGAGTTTCTTAATATCTATATAAGCCTCACTGCATCTGATCTAGGATTTAGGATACTCACTTGTTATTTAACTATGCTGTCCGTTTGGCTCTCCGATGCTGCTCCAACAAGCCTTTCCGTCTTTTGCTTTTGCAGGCAACATGATTTTGGCAAAAGGAAATTTAGCGAACGAACTGTGCTGCTCTGTGATCAAGTAAGTTGATCAATCACATCCATCTTCCCATGATATGCCTGTATTGAGTTGTCGTGCTGTTTTCATTTTTGTGTTGCTATTTGTTCAGTGTGGGAGGGAATATCACGTTGGATGCCTGAAAGAACACAACATGGCTGACTTGACGGTGATCTCCCTAGCCCAATATTATATTCTGAAAATTTTGCATCATAAGGAACGAAGAAGTATATTAATGGGTTGACTGCTGCTGCAGGCATTGCCCGAGGGAGCATGGTTTTGTTCCACTGTATGTGTGGAGATCTGCGAGGCACTGAAGGACCTAGTCAGTCGTGGAGCAGAACCTGTTCCTGCCGTGGATGCTGATCTCATAAAGAAGAAGCGTGCGGAGAAAGGTTTGAACGACGATGGCGACCTTGATGTTAGATGGAGGGTTTTGAGGGACAAAAGTTCAGAAGATAGTAAAGTGGTGCTGTCCAAGGCGGTTGGTATTTTCCATGTAAGTTGCCGTGGCTTCTTGAGTTGATTGTGTGCAACCAAACCAATGATACATATATCCTAGCCTAGTTATGGGTGGTGTGGGCTAATTTTTCTAATGCACTTTTGCAGGAATCATTTGATCCTATCATCCAAGCTGGGACCGGGCGAGACCTGATTCCAGCCATGGTCTATGGGTATGCATGCCATTTACCCGTACGTACCATACTTGAGCGTAAACAAGACACCTAAGTCGTATGATGTTTCTCGTTTCAGGAGGAGCGTAAGGGATCAAGATTACACAGGGATGTACTGTGCGGTGTTAACTGTCGGGTAAACTCTTATTTATTTTTTTCTTTTTCCTCTGGGACTGGGTGTTGTATTTGGCAAAAATGAAAATGGTAGTCTGAACCAACTGTCGGGTTCTGTTGATGCAGCAAGACGGTGGTTTCTGCTGGACTCTTCCGTGTGATGGGCAACGTAGCCGCGGAGCTCCCCTTGGTCGCGACGAGCAGGGATAACCAAGGCTTGGTAAGTTTATACTATCTATTGTTGGTGTAACTAGCAAGTGCTGCTACCTTTTTATACTACTAGTGTTTGCACCAAAAAACCGACTAGTGTGTGAGCATGCATGCAGGGGTACTTCCAGGCGCTGTTTGCGTGCATCGAGCGGGTGCTGTCGTCCCTGAAGGTGAAGCACTTTGTGCTGCCGGCGGCGGAGGAGGCGGTGTCGATCTGGACGCAGCGGTTCGGGTTTGGCAAGATAACCCAGGACAAGGTGTGTCATGTCTGTTGCCTTTTGCAATCAATCGTCCTCTGTCGTCATGTCACGCGTTGGTAGATAGAGGAAGGAGAGCTTGGTCTTTGTAACGTGTGTGAAAACAAAATGTCTTGTTGTGTGGTTGTAGCTGCTGGAGCACCTCAAGGGCGGGCGGCCGACGGTGTTCCATGGCACGTCGACCCTGCACAAGCCTATCCCGGTGGCTGAGGCGGAGGCGCGGGTGCCTGAGGAGGAGGAAGAAGCGCTGGTGCCGGTGCCCGAGGAGGAGGAAGGAGAGCCGGTGCCGGTGCCGGTGCCCGAGGAGGAGGAGGAGGAGTGAGGAGGAGCTAGGAGGAGGAGTTGTTTCACTTTATTTTGGGAGGGGGGGAGGATGGATTTGTAATGGTGGTAATGTAGAGACAGAGACAGGGATTTTCCTTGATTTTGGTTTGGTCTAGTCTAGTCTCTGTAGTCTAGTAGGAGGAGGAGAGAGATATGATGATGGTGGGTGTGTTTTGTTTTGTTGAGGGGTGGTGGATATGATATGATGTGATGTATGGATGAATCCTTCCTTGCTTGTGTGTTTGCTGGCTGTGCTGTTAGTTAGTCAGGCAGAGGACAAGGAAGAAGAAGCACAAGAGAGAGATAGATAGATAGATAGAGAGAGAGAGAATTTGAGGTATGAAATTGTGATTCAGTCAGTCAGAGTATAGTTTTGTGGGAGCAAATCTTGCTTGAATGTGTGATAATGAACCGAGAGCAAAAATTTAATTCCTACTTACTAATAACTACTCCCTCCGATCCATAATATGATGTAAGAAGTGTCAAAAAACGTCTTACAGTATGGGACGGAGGGAGTAGATTAAATCACACATAATGTTGATTAAGAAGGAAACAAGAAAAGAGAAACCACTTTGACTCATATATACTGTACAACAATCAATGTTGATTAAGCCGCTCCCTCCCTTGCGTAAAGAAAGAAAGAAAGAAAGAAAGAAATAAATAAATAAATAAATAAATATATGAGCGTCGTTTAGATCACTTGACTAGGGGGCCGTTGTATTGTTGTACTCTTACCCTATTCCTTCCATCATCTTTGTTAGCCTAGCAGCTCAGTGTTGCTCACTCCTTATCTTTTTTGACCCATGAGTCAAGGGAATGAAAGTGACTGACTGGTAATGTGTTTAAGAATTAAGAAACCATGTATCGTCTTCTTGCCGAGGGCGGGAGGCCGACGTGAGGAGGAGGATGGAGACGAACCTTGCCATGGAGGAGGCCGCATTGGAGCTTGCTCCATACTCCCAGTCGCCAGTGCTCGAGGGAATTTTCACCTTCTTTCTCCTCACAACACAAAACAGTGTGATCTATTTATTAGTATTGGAGGGCGGTGTTTGATACGTCTCCATCATATCTACTTTTCCAAAGATTTTTTGCGTTTGCCCTTGTCTTGGACTTTAACTTGCATGATTTGAATGGAACTAATCCGGACTGACACTGTTTTCAGCAGAACTGCCATGGTGTTATTTTTGTGCAAAAATAAAAGTTTTTGGAATGAGCAACTTTTTGGAATTAAAAAATACTGGCGAAAGAATAAAGACCAGGGGGCCCACACCCTGTCCACGAGGGTGGGGGGCGCCCCCCCTGCCTCGTGGGCCCCTGGAGCTCCACCGACTTCAACCCCAACTCCATATATTCACGTCCGGGGAGAAAAAAAGAAGAGAGAAGGATTCATCGCGTTTTACGATACGGAGCCGCCGCCAAGCCCTAAACTGCCTAGTGAAGGCTGATCTGGAGTCCGTTCGGGGCACCGGAGAGGGAACTCCGTCACCGTCGTCATCATCAACCATCCTCCATCACCAATTTCATGATGCTCACCGCCGTGCGTGAGTAATTCCATCGTAGGCTTGCTGGACTGTGATGGGTTGGGTGAGGTTTACCATGTAATCAAGTTAGTTTTGTTAGGGTTTGATCCCTAGTATCCACTATGTTCTGAGATTGATGTTGCTATGACTTTGCTATTCTTAATGCTTGTCACTAGGGCCCGAGTGTCATGATTTCAGATATGAACTTATTATGTTTTCATGAATATATGTGAGTTCTTGATCCTATCTTGCAAGTCTATAGTCACCTATTATGTGTTATGATTCGTTAACCCAGAAGTGACAATAATCGGGATACTTATCGGTGATGACCGTAGCTTGAGGAGTTCATGTATTCACTAAGTGTTAATGCTTTGGTCCGGTACTCTATTAAAAGGAGGCCTTAATATCCCTTAGTTTCCAATAGGACCCCGCTGCCGCGGGAGGGTAGGACAAAAGATGTCATGCAAGTTCTTTTCCATAAGCACGTATGACTATTCGGAATACATGACTACATTACATTGATGAACTAGAGCTAGTTCTGTGTCACCCTATGTTATAACTGTTACATGATGAACCACATCCGACATAATTATCCATCACTGATCCAATGCCTACGAGCTTTTCACATATTGCTCTTTGCTTAGTTACTTTACCGCTGCCACTGTTACAATTACTACAAAACTGCTACTGTTACTTTTGCCACTGTTACCGTTACTTCCATACTACTTTGCTACTAAATACTTTGCTGCAGATACTAAGTTATCCAGGTATGGTTGAATTGACAACTCAGCTGCTAATACTTGAGAATATTCTTTGGCTCCCCTTGTGTCGAATCAATAAATTTGGGTTGAATACTCTATCCTCGGAAACTGTTGCGACCCCCTATACTTGTGGGTTATCAAGACTATTTTCTGGCGCCGTTGCCGGGGAGCATAGCTCTATTCTTTGTATCACTTAGGATTTATATCTGGTGATCACTATGAGGAACTTGAAAGACGAAATAACTAAGATTTTCCCTCAACTACGAGGGGAGGTAAGGAACTGTCATCTAGCTCTACACTTGATTCTCCTTCTGTTTTGAGTAAGCTTACGACACCTAAACCTACTTCTGCTATTAATTATGATATGTCGCATGTTATTTATAATGCCATTTCTGCTATGCATGATACTTATGATGAAACTACTACGTTTGATACTACTGTGCCGTTAGGTGAATTTCTTGATGAACAACTTGCTAGGGCTAGAGACAATGAAATTATTGAAACTGATAATATTGATGAAAGTGATGATGAAGATTCTCCCCCTAAATATGAATTGCCTGTTGTGCCTAAGGGTTATGTTATGGATGAAGAAACTACTAGAGATTTTCTTGCTTGCAATGATAGATCTGATCTTAAGAAGTTACTAGCTAAGCTTAAAGAAAAATCTCTGAATGCTAGAATGAAATATGACCCTGCTTTTGCTACTTCACCTATCTGTGTTACTGATAAGGATTATGGTTTCTCTGTCGATCCTGAGATAATTACTTTGGTTGAATCTCATCCTTTTTATGGTTATGAATCTGAAACTGTTGTGGCACATCTTAGTAAATTGAATGATATAGCCACCCTATTTACTAATGATGAGAAAATTCGTTACTACTATATCCTTAAGCTATTTCCGTTCTCATTAAAGGGTGATGCTAAAACATGGTTTAATTCTCTTGATCCTGGTTGTGTGCGTAGTCCCCAGGATATGATTTATTACTCCTCTGCTAAATATTTCCCCGCTCATAAGAAACAAGCCGCTTTAAGGGAAATATATAATTTTGTGCAAATTGAAGAAGAGAGTCTCCCACAAGCTTGGGGGAGGCTTCTTTGATTACTTAATGCTTTGCCTGATCATCCTCTTAAGAAAAATGAAATACTTGTTATCTTTTATAATGGACTAACCAATGCTTCCAAAGACCACCTGGATAGTTGTGCTGGTTGTGTTTTCAGGAAAGAACAGTTGATCAAGCTGAATTGCTATTGAATAATATGTTGACTAATGAAAACAATTGGACACTTCCTGAACCAACTCTGAAGAAAAGAGGTGTTCTATTTCTCAGTCCCGAAGATATGCAAGAGGCAAAGAAATCTATGAAAGAAAAAGGTATTAAAGCTGAAGATGTTAATAATTTACCTCCTGTTGAAGAAATACATGACCTTAATATACCACATACTGAAGAAATACATGGTCTTGATAACCCGACACAGGTAGTGAAGGTAAATTCTCTTTATAGATATGATAAAGTTGAAATCCCGTCTACTAAGTTTGCTAGCCAATGCTTGGATGAGTTTGATGACTTTATGACTAAACAAGAAAACTTCAATGCTTATGTTGGTAGACAATTGAAAAGTAATGCTTATATGATTGGACACTTGAGTGATTATAGGTCTAGAGTTAAGGGTGAACTTAAATTCATTAGTAAACATGCTTCTATGGTTACCACTCAAGTAGAACAAGTGCTTAAAGCTCAAAATGATTTGCTCAATGAATTAAATGATAAGAGAAATGATAATGCTGTTAGAGTTATGACTAGAGGTGGTAGAATGACTCAGGAACCTTTGTATCCCGAGGGACACCCTAAGAGAATTGAGCAAGATTCTCATAGAACTAATGTTGATGCACCTAGTCCTTCTAAAAATAATAAGAAGAAAAACGATAGGACTTTGCATGCTTCTAGTGAACCTGTTGTAGACACACCTGAGAATCCTAATGATATTTCTATCTTTGATGATGAAACACAATCTGGTGATGAACATCAACCTAGTGATAATGCTAATAATGATGTTCATGTTGATGCTCAACCTAGCAATAACAATGATGTAGAGGTTGAACTTGCTGTTGATCTTGACATTGTTGAGGAAATCGTTAACTGGTAGCTGCTCGGTTGACTGCTGAGTAGGGGATTAATCGGCTAATCGGCAAGTTAATCGGCCATTTAATCAATTAATTGGATGATTTATCGGTTTATAGGCTACTCGGTGACCCTATGAGTAGGGATTAATCGGCAAGTTAACTGGTTAATCGGATGAATTCTTGAACAGGGGATCTTGATAACCCATAATCAAAGAATCAACATTATGATAAGAGAGACTTCATTGCTAGGAAGCACGGTAAAGAAAGAGAACCATGGGTTCAAAAACCCATGCCTTTTCCTCCTAAACCATCCAAGAAAAAGGATGATGAGGATTTTGAGCGCTTTGCTGAAATGATTAGACCTATATTTTTGCGTATGCGTTTGACTGATATGCTTAAGATGAACCCTTATGCTAAGTACATGAAAGATATTGTTACTAATAAAAGAAAGATACCGAAAGCCAAAATTTTCACCATGCTTGCTAATTATACCTTTAAGGGTGGAATACCAAAGAAACTAGGAGATCAAGGAGTACCAACTATACCATGCTCCATTAAAAGAAACTATGTTAAAACGGCTTTATGTGATCTTGGAGCCGGTGTTAGTGTTATGCCTCTCTCTTTGTATCGTAGACTTGAATTGAATAAGTTGACACCTACTGAAATATCTTTACAAATGGCCGATAAATCAACCGCTATACCTGTCGGTATTTGTGAGGATGTGCCTGTTGTGGTTGCAAACGTTACTATCTTAACAGACTTTGTTATTCTTGATATTCCCGAGGATGATAGTATGTCGATTATCCTTGGTAGACCCTTTTTGAATACTGCACGGGCTGTTATTGACTGCAACAAAGGCAATGTCACTTTTCATGTTAATGGTAATGAGCATACGGTACACTTTCCGAGGAAACAACCTTCCTACTATCAAGAAGAAATATGATATTCTTATTATTGGGGATGTACATATCCTCGTTGAGGTAACCTAGTGTTATTCGAAATTTTTCCGGTTCCATGTTATTCGGAATGAGTTTGTTAACAAGACTTGATCAACCTTGTTAGTGGATTTCTTTTGATGAGCATGAGATGGATGAAGCTAGAAAGCACAACCTTCTGTATCCTCCTTTTACTTTCTGTTATTTAGAATAAATAAAGCGAAAATAGTATTTTCTGTCTGTTTTCTGATTTATCCATGCAATAAAAAATACCCCGAATATAAAAGTTCTCCAAATGCCCTAAAAATGAAATATGATTTTTTCTAGAATATTTAAAAATATTTGCCACTGAGAACATAGCAGGGGGGCAAGCATCTGGCCACGAGGGTCTAGCCCCCCCCTGGGGCGCGCCGCCTTACTCGTGGGCCCCTGGTGGCTCCCCTCCACTTATTCCTACACCCACACACTTCTTCTTCCTCTAAAAAAAAATCACCAACCAGCTCAAGCACGAGTTCTAGCTCATCTTGTTGCCATTTTCGATCTCCTTGCTCGAAACTTCATTCACGAAACTGCTTTGGGGGATTGTTCTTTGGTATGTGACTCCTCCAATGGCCCAATTAGTTTTTGTTCTAGTGCTTTATTCATTGCAAATTTTTGCTGCTGATGTGACCCTGTTCTTAAGCTTGCATGTCAAATTTATTTGGTCCCAAGTAGTTCTAATGCATGATTTAGTCTCTAGGCACTTGTGGGAGTAGTTGCTATCAATTCTGTTAAGTATGGTTCACTTTTATTTTGAGTCACTAAAAATTTCAAAAAAAATCAGAGAAAGAAAAAATGCATAGGAAAATTACCAAGGTGGTTCTTCAAGGAAGTAAGGACCAAGGCTTGCGATACGTGAGCCAGACAATGAACCACCGAGGGAAGCTCAAGTGCGGCCTTGTGATTGGCTGTCAGAAGATTTCATGGTCCAGGTAGGAATTAAGGAGGAATTTGACACATATGTGCATAATGCTGAACTCGAGGGCTTCGTGCTAGATAAGTGCCCTCAGTATTACCACTTAACTGACTCTTTTGTGAGAAGGTTCAAATTTACTTCATCACGCAATTCTCACACTGTCCTATTTGATCTTTATAATAAATCTTATACCATGGACTTAGAAGATTTTAATACTGCTTGTAAACTCCCACAATGGGGTAGTGTGCTACCTCTTGAGCAAGCGTTGGTTTTTCCCTTGAAGAGGAAAGGGTGATGCAGCAAAGTAGCGTAAGTATTTCCCTCAGTTTTTGAGAACCAAGGTATCAATCCAGTAGGAGGCTCCTCAAAAGTCCCACATACATACATAAACAAACAAGAACCTCGCAACCAACACGATAAATGGGTTGTCAATCCCTTCACGGTAACTTGCAAAAGTGAGATCTGATAGAGATAATATGATAAGATAAATATTTTGGGTATTTTTATGATATAGATTGGAAAGTAAAAGATGCAAATAAAAGTAGATGGAAAACTTATATGATAAAAGATAGACCCAGGGGCCATAGGTTTCACTAGTGGCTTCTCTCAAGATATCATGATTATTACGGTGGGTGAACAAATTACTGTCGAGCAATTGATAGAAAAGTGCATAGTTATGAGAATATCTAGGCATGATCATGTATATAGGCATCACGTCCGCAACAAGTAGACCGACTCCTGCCTGCATCTACTACTATTACTCCACACATCGACCGACTCCTACCTGCATCTAGAGTATTAAGTTCATAAGAACAGAGTAACGCATTAAGCAAGATGACATGATGTAGAGGGATAAACTCATGCAATATGATATAAACCCCATCTTTTTATCCTCGATGGCAACAATACAATACATGTCATTTCCCTTACTGTCACTGGGATCGAGCACCGCAAGATTGAACCCAAAGCTAAGCACTTCTCCCATGGCAAGAAAGATCAATCTAGTAGGCCAAACCAAACCGATAATTCAAAGAGACTTGCAAAGATAACCAATCACACATAAAAGAATTCAGAGGAGATTCAAATATTTCTCAGAGATAAACTTGATCATAAACTCACAATTCATCGGATCTCGACAAACACACCGCAAAAAGAGTTACATCGAATAGATCTCCAAGAAGAGGAAGGAGAACTTTGTATTGGGAATCAAAGAGAGATAAGAAGCCATCTAGCTAATAACTATGGACCCGAAGGTCTGTGGTAAACTACTCACAACTCATCGGAGAGGCCTTGGTGGTTGAGGGAGTCCTGGATTAGGGGGTGTCCGGATGGCCGGACTATGACCTTTGGCCGGACTCCCGTACTATGAAGATACAAGATTGAAGACTTCGTCCCGTGTCCGGATAGGACTTTCCTTGGCGTGGAGGGCAAGCTTGGCGATATGATATGTAGATCTCCTTCCAATGTAACCGACTCTGTGTAACCCTAGCCCTCTCTGGTGTCTATATAAACCGGAGAGTTTTAGTCCATAGGAGGAACAACAATCATACCATAGGCTAGCTTCTAGGGTTTAGCCTCTCTGATTTCGTGGTAGATCAACTCTTGTACTACCCATATCATCAATATTAATCAAGCATGAGTAGGGTTTTACCTCCATCGAGAGGGCCTGAACCTGGGTAAAAACATCATGTCCCTTGTCTCCTGTTACCATCCGCCTAGACGCACAGTTCGGGATCCCCTACCCGAGATCCGCCGGTTTTGACACCGACATTGGTGCTTTCATTGAGAGTTCCTCTGTGTCGTCACCTTTAGACTCGATGGCTTCTTCGATCATCAACCACGACGAGGTCCAGGGTGAGACTTTTCTCCCCGAACAGATCTTCGTGTTCGGCGGCTTCGCACTGCGGGCCAATTTGCTTGGCCATCTGGAGCAGATCGAAAGCTACGCCCCTGGCCATCAGGTTAGATTTGGAAGCTTAAACTACATGGCCGACATCCACGGGGACTTGATCTTCGACGGATTCGAGCCACGGCCAAGCGCGCCGCACTGTCACGACGGGCATGATCTAGCTCTGCCGCCGGACAGCGCTCAGAGCGCCGCTTAGGTGTCCGCTCCGACCCTTAGCTCGGAGCCGACCGCGCCAATCGGGGACGAACGGTTCGACGCCGCCCCAGAAGCTGCAATCTCTACAGCGATCGAGCCGAATACCAGCCTAGTCCTTTGTGAGGCCTGTGACTCCAAGGTGCCGGACTCCTTTCCGGACTCCGGATCTTCCACACCCCTTTCGATCGAACCCAATTGGGCTCCGATCATGGAGTTCACCGCCGCGGATGTTATTCAGCACTCGCCCTTTGGCGACATCCTGAATTCACTAAAGTCCCTCTCTTTGTCAGGAGAGCCCTGGCCGGACTATGGTCAGCAAGGTTGGGATGCGGACGACGAAGAAATTCGAAACCCACCCACCACCCACTTTGTAGCCACTGTCGATGATTTAACCGACATGCTCGACTTCGACTCCGAAGACATCGACGGTATGGACGCCGATGAAGGAGAAGAACAAGAACCATCACCTATAGGGCACTGGAAAGCCACCTCGTCATATGACATATACATGGTGGACACCCCAAAAGTAGGGAATGGCGATGAAAAAATGGAGGATGACCCCTCCAAGAAGCAACCTAAGCGCCGACGTCAGCGGCGCTGCTCTAAATCCCTCCAAAGCAAAAACGGCGAGTCTGGCACTGGAGATAACAACACCCCGGAAAGTGCCGAAGACAACCCCCTCCAGCAGGATTCAGCGCAGGAGGACGGAGAAGCCAGCCCTCATGAGAGAGCGGCAGACAGTGAGGTTGAGGACGACAATTACATGCCTCCCTCCGAAGACGAGGCAAGCCTCAACGACAACGATTTTGTCGTGCCGGAGGATCCCGCCGAACAAGAGCGTTTCAAACGCAGGTGTCGGTGTCAAAACCGGCGGATCTCGGGAAGGGGGTCCCAAACTATGCGTCTAGGCGGATGGTAACAGGAGACAAGGGACATGATGTTTTTACCCAGGTTCGGGCCCTCTCAATGGAGGTAAAACCCTACTCCTTCTTGATTAATATTGATGATATGGGTAGTACAAGATTTGATCTACCACGAGATCAGAGAGGCTAAACCCTAGAAGCTAGCCTATGGTATGATTGTTATTCGTCCTATCGACTAAAACTCTTCGGTTTATATAGACACTGGAGAGGGCTAGGGTTACACAGAGTCGGTTACATTGGAAGGAGATCTACATATCGTATCGCCAAGCTTGCCTTCCATGCCAAGTAAAGTCCTATCCGGACACGGGACAAAGTCTTCAATCTTGTATCTTCATAGTCCGGGAGTCTGGCCAAAGGTCATAGTCCGGCCATCCGGACACCCCCTAATCCAGGACTCCCTTAGTAGCCCCTGAACCAGGCTTGAATGACGACGAGTCCGGCACGTAATTTGTCTTCAACATTGCAAGGTGGGTTCCTCCTCCGAATATTTCATAGAAGATGTTGAACACAAGGATAGTGTCCGGCTCTGCAAAATAAGTTCCACATACCACCGTAGAGAGAATAATATTTACACAAATCTAATCTGCTGACGTATTCCGTAGTGCGACATCACGCTACGGCCAAGCCTTTATTTGAATCATTTTACTGTTCCACCTCAGCGCGTTTAGCGAGGCAGTTCCCTTGGCACGTCTTGTCAAAGCAGAGATCGTGTCCCCTTATTCCGGGATTCTCATCAATACGGGTGTGGGTAACCCAACCGCGCCATTAATCGCGGCTCTTGGGAGATAAGCAAGTTTTACTAGGCTGGTGGGGGCTCATAGTTTCGGCCGCCCATATAAGGGGATAAGAATCCACCCTTTACATCTACGCCTTCTTCCTCCTTTGCTTATCCATTCCTGCACACTCGAGCTCCAGCGCCCAAGTCCGCACTTCCCACCTCAACCTTCTCCAATCATGTCCGGAGCGGGAGGTAGATGGATGGCCTCCACCGTCATGGAGGGGCACATCAAAAAGTTGAGGAAGGCCGGATACTTGTCTAACGACATCACGCACCGGCTTCCAGATGAGGGGCAACTCATCCCCACCCCTAGGCCCCATGAGAGGGTCGTATTTCTCCCCCATTTCCTCCGCGGACTGGGCTTTCCTCTTCACCCGTTCGTCCGGGGGCTCATGTTCTACTACGGCCTGGACTTCCACGATCTGGCCCCGAACTTCATCCTCAACATCTCGGCGTTCATCGTCGTGTGTGAGGTCTTTTTCCGCATCCAGCCCCACTTTGGCTTATGGCTGAAGACCTTCAATGTCAAGCCGAAGGTTGTGGGCGGCCGACAAGCGGAGTGCAGAGGCGCCATGGTGGGCAAGATAGCCAACGTTACATGGCTCGAGGGCGCCTTCGTGGAAACCATCAAAGGGTGGCAATCGGGGTGGTTCTATATCACCGAGCCGCGTGACCCTGAATGGGCAGCGGCCCCCGAATTCCGATCTGGCATCCCCACACGGCTCACCTCATGGAAAGAGACGGGCCTGTCGTGGGGTAATTCGGCAGAGGTGACCGGACTTCAAACCTGTGTCAAAGACCTGATCGACAGGAAGGTTAAACTCGTCACCGTAGTCCAGGTCATGCTCTTCCGCCGGATCCTCCCGTCAACGGCGGGCTTTTAATCTGTGGGAATTCGACCCGGCCCAGCACCAAACTTTGTCCAGGCTCTTCGACACATCGCACGAAGATGCCTGGAAGGTGCTTTTCAAGAGCTCCGAGGTTCACCCTCCCATTACCGAGGATCGCGGATTCTGCGCGAAGCGTCAAGCCAGCACAGTAAGCTCAATTTTCCCATCACGGGTATTTGTTTTCCATAGTTTGACTCTATGCGGGATCTAAACTCCCATCCCTTTAACATGACTGGCAGAAGAAGGTCGGACAGATCAACTATCCAGCTCCTTTGCCCGAAGACCCAGCGGACGCCCGTTTGACAAAGCTGCTGGTTCCGGCACCACATGTGGTGCCGGAGAAGAAGGCCAAGAAGAAGGCCACGGGGACTCGAAAGAGTTCCGACGCCTGGTGGTGTCGGACTCATCGCCCGACGACCCCGAAGTGCCCTCCACCTCCGAAGATGAGGGGGAGGAAGAAGAAGCCTCTCCCCCTCCAGCGGGGGGAGGAAAGAAGAGGAAGGCCACCCCAACAGGGGAGGCCGAAGGGTCCAAGAAGGGGAAGACCCTTCTTCCGGACTACGCCTCCGACGCCGAAGACGGTGGAGAGGAATGGCCATCCAGGGTCAAGCCCCTGGCAAGATCGTAAGTATCCGGATACCAGAATAACTTATGGCGTTCGTCTTTTGTACAGTACCTTCTGACGCCGAATTCAATCATGCAGCCCCCCCAAGGCTCAGCTCGGCGATTCGTCGGATGTGAATAGCGCCTCACTCCCGATGGCCTCCTCCCCTCGCCCTACGGATGACGCTGAGGTGGAGTCCCAAAAGGGACTAAACCAGGAGGAGGTGGTCCTGGAGGCGCCGCAAGGTGACCTCCCGGACTCTAGGCCCAAAGGGGGTGAAGCCCCAGAGGGATCTAAGTCCGGCCCTGGGCCGGACACCTCTCCGGAACCTTCAGTGGTTCCGGAGTCTGGCAGGCGGCCCCTTCGTAAGAAGGGCAAGCCTACGACGCCGGCGGCCTCCGTCCAACCAGAGGCACCGAACAATTTGCTAGAGGTGCTTAACGGCGCCTCCATCGACGAGGAGCACCGCACTGTTATGAGTACAGTGATTCAGAAGGTTCAGTCCGCCAAGAGCGGGCTGACAGAAGCCTGTACCAGCCTTCTAACCGGCTTTGAGGTATGTGTTTAAAACATATAAAAATGTTACCGCATAGACAGTAGCCCCTGATGCTCAGTGTGGTGTTCGGAAAGAAAAGCCGGACTGAGGATCTAAAAAAAGATATACGCAGGAGTCTAACATAAATATGTCAATATGGGAATGCAGGCTGCGCTGCTGACCTCTGCCGCACTGACTGCGGAGGTCGATGCATTGAAGCAGAGCCTCGAGCGGTCCGAGAATGAGCTCGGCCGTGCCAAGAAGCAGCTCGAGGACAAGGAAGGTATGTAATACCTTATGTGAGTATATAAAAAAAATACCTGGTTGCAAATAATGACAGGACCAACGTGAATGTTGCAGGGGCCACATCCGAGGTGGCGACCCTGAAGGAAGCGCTGTCCAAGGCCAAAGACAATGTGGCCGTGGAGCGCACTGAGCGAGAAAAGCAAGAGGCGCGGGTGGTGGAGGTGCGGCAAGAGATCGATGCTCTCGTGAAGAAACATGAGAGTTTAGAGCTTGACTCGAAGACTCGAGAATCCGAGCTTGCCTCGGCACTTGAAAGCGCCAAATCTGCCAAGGCCGAAGCCCAAAAAGCCCTCCAGGAGATTGAGGCGATGAAAAAGATTGCGGTGGGTAAGGCATTCTTTATGCAAAGCAAGCACGTGAAAGTAAATTACCTGTTACTTACCCAAATCCGGAGCTCTCCAGGAGCATTCGCAGATCTACCCCGCAGTGTATCCGACGCCACCGCATTCTACCGGGCCGAGGAAGGGAGCTCGACCGAGAAGGTGTTCTGGTCCCAGTATGCTGAGGCCGGACACCTGGTGCCCCTGAGCGACCAGCTGAAGCAGCTGGTCGAGCTTCATAAGGCAGCCGAACAAGCCATGAAGGGCCTGATAGGCTGGCTGTGGCCTGGGGAGGCCATGCCTTTGAGCTACTTTGGGCTAGTGTGGCGGCTGGTGGATGCCTGTCCACGGCTGGAAGTCATCAAGCGCTCCGTATGCATCGAGGGCACGACTTTTGCCCATGCTAAAGTGCACCGGGGCAAGCTGGATGCTGAGAAGCTGGTGAAGGATGGGCCACCGGAGGGGAAGCAGCATCACATGCCCGAGATGTATTATGAGAGCGTCCTGAAGGGTGCCCGTCTTGTAGCGAATGAATGTACCGGGGATGTACTTTTTGAGTAAACTCGCTCGTGTTTATCCTGTGCACTGAAAACTTGTTCATATGCGCTAAGCAACGCTTTTTGAATTTAAAATATTACCTTCTGTGCGGCCGTTTATTAAATCTGAGAGATGCAAGTCGTCGGCTTCTGCCCCCATGCCACGAGTGCTGGGGTGTTCGGGATAAACCTGAGCACTCTTGTTCCCATTCTTGGGTCCGTCTAGGGAGGCGCTCAGCACAACGAACAAGGCCATCGGACTTATAATGCTTTATCACTCTCACTTAGCCATATAATTCTATAATTTTAAATTTCGGCGAAGCCCCTAGTATTCGGAAGACCGAGTTCGGGGCGCTATCCACGCCTAGGCCGGATAAATCCAGCTCCTTGCTCTAAGTGGCATAAGTCTTTAGGGACTCGAAAAACCTCTCGAACAGCGACCGGTCTCTCGCCCTATCATGACGGTCAGTTTTAGCTTTCTCTACTGAGGTGTTAACCTAGCTCAACTGGGGCACAATCGCAGTAGTTCTCCCAGCGCTACCTTAGCCGACATTGCGGAACGTAAGGTACCAAAACATGGGAGCTGGGCAAACCCAACTATTGACCCAAGACATGATTCAGAGCCGATGCATATAGTGCTATAAGTTCGGGGTGCCGCACTCATGAGAGTGTTTGGTCTTCTCACACCGTATTATGGGGTACTTAAGCCCCTGGTGTATTGGCTATACCAAAGTGTACGGTTGCATAATGTCATGACTGAACATATTTATATAAAAATAAATGAATACAATAACAGACAAGAGATATGTATTGTTTATGAAAAAGGGCTGCTATGAAAGCAGAACGATACAAATAGTGCGATAAGCAAGAGATGGGATTATTTGACATGTCCCCCTCCAGGGGCAAGCTGCGAGACTTTAAGTAAAACATGTATTTAGCTTGTTATAGAGACCACCTGGACATTTGACGTGGCTTGTTGTCCCCCTGGCTGTTGCATTGTGTATTCGTCGAGTGTATTACTGGACAGGCCTTCCGAATAGTTGGGTCCTGAAAGTATATAAAAAAAGAAACAGCAAAATCAGGAGCCCCTAGTGCGGTTGAGCCGCGTTCTGGGCGTGCCGTGGTTGTGCCCCTCCCCTTATGCCCATGGTATTTCCAGAGCGTAGTTATGTACGCGTGGTACCGCTATCGCAATCTCGCGAGGGCTGGGGTTGGGGCCGCACTGCTATGCTTGCTTGGAACGTGCCAGCCGGTTTTGTTGTAGGTTACTTCGGGCGCGCTTGACATTGCCCGGACGTTTAACAGCCGGATTGGAGAATTGCCTTGAGAGGCTACTTTGTACTTCCGCCGCCAGGGCCGCCGTGTGCTCCTCTGTTCGGAGAGAGCGTTCGGTGTTTCCATTGACCGTAATGACTCCGCAAGGACCTGGCATCTTGAGCTTGAGATATGCGTAGTGCGGCACCGCATTAAATTTTGCATCTAGTATTTCCCTGTTACTTAATTAGTATTTCCCTAAATGAAAGAGTTAGGTAGTCGAGGTATTCTGGTATCCGGATACTTACGATCTTGCCAGGGGCTTGACCCTGGATGGCCATTCCTCTCCACCGTCTTCGGCGTCGGAGGCATAGTCCGAAAGAAGGGTCTTCCCCTTCTTGGACCCTTCGGCCTCCCCTATTGGGGCGGCCTTCCTCTTCTTCCCCCCCCCCCCCCCCCCGCTGGAGGGGGAGAGGCTTCTTCTTCCCCCCCTCGTCTTCGGAGGCGGAGGGCGCTTCGGGGTCGTCGGGCGATGAGTCCGACACCACCAGGCATCGGGAACTCTTTCGAGTCCCCGTGGCCTTCTTCTTGGCCTTCTTCTCCGGCACCACGTGGGGTGCCGGAACCAGCAGCTTTGTCAAACGGGCATCCGCTGGGTCTTCGGGCAAAGGAGCCGGACAGTTGATCTGTCCGGCATTCTTTTGCCAGTCCTGTTAAAGGGATGGGAGTTTAGATCCCGCATAGAGTCAAACTATGGAAAACAAATACCCCGTAATGGGAAAATTGAGCTTACCGCACTGGCTTGACGCTTCACGCAGAATCCACGATCCTCGGTAATGGGAGGGTGAACCTCGGAGCTCTTGAAAAGCACCTTCCAGGCATCTTCATGCGTTGTGTCGAAGAGCCTGGACAAAGTTTGGTGCCGGTCCGGGTCGAATTCCTACAGATTAAAAGCCCGCCGTTGACACGGGAGGATCCGGCGGAAGAGCATGACCTGGACTACGGTGACGAGTTTAACCTTCCTGTCGATCAGGTCTTTGACGCAGGTTTGAAGTCCGGTCACCTCTTCCGAATTACCCCATGATAGGCCCGTCTCTTTCCATGAGGTGAGCCGTGTGGGGATGCCAGATCGGAATTCAGGGGCCGCTGCCCATTCAGGGTCATGCGGCTCGGTGATGTAGAATCACCCCGATTGCCACCCTTTGATGGTTTCCACGAAGGCGCCCTCGAGCCATGTAACGTTGGCTATCTTGCCCACCATGGCGCCTCCGCACTCCGCTTGTCGGCCGACCACAACCTTCGGCTTGACATTGAAGGTCTTCAGCCATAAGCTGAAGTGGGGCTGGATGCGGAGAATGACCTCACACACGACGATGAACACCGAGATGTTGAGGATGTAGTTCAGGGCCAGATCATGGAAGTCCAGGCCGTAGTAGAACATGAGCCCCCGGACGAACGGGTGAAGAGGAAAGCCCAGTCTGTGGAGGAAATGGGGGAGAAATACGACCCTCTCATGGGGCCTAGGGGTGGGGATGAGTTGCCCCTCATCTGGAAGCCGGTGCGCGATGTCGTTAGACAAGTATCCGACCTTCCTCAACTTTTTGATGTGCCCCTCCGTGACGGTGGAGGCAATTCATCTACCTCCCGCTCCGGACATGATTGGAGAAGGTTGAGGTGGGAAGTAGGGACTTGGGCGCTGGAGCTCGAGTGCGCAGGAATGGATAAGCAAAGGAGGAAGAAGGTGTAGATGGAAAGGGTGGATCCTTATCCCCTTATATGGGCGGCCGAAACTATGAGCCCCCACCAGCCTAATAAAACTCGCTTATCTCCCAAGCGCCGCGGTTAATGGCGCGGTTGGGCTACCCACACCCGTATTGATGAGAATCCCGGAATAAGGAGACACGATCTCTGCTTTGACAAGACGTGCCAAGGGAACCGCCTCGCTAAACGCGCTGAGGTGGAACAGTAAAAACGATTCAAATAAAGGCTTGGCCGTAGCGTGATGTCGCACTACGGAATACGTCAGCAGATTAGATTTGTGTAAATATTATTCTCTCTACGGTGGTATGTGGAACTTATTTTGCAGAGCCGGACACTATCCTTGTGTTCAACATCTTCTATGAAATATTCGGAGGAGGAACCCACCTTGCAATGCCGAAGACAAATTACGCGCCGGACTCGTCGTCATTGAAGCCTGGTTCAGGGGCTACTAAGGGAGTCCTGGATTAGGGGGTGTCCGGATGGCCGGACTATGACCTTTGGCCAGACTCCCGGACTATGAAGATACAAGATTGAAGACTTTGTCCCGTGTCCGGATAGGACTTTCCTTGGGGTGGAAGGCAAGCTTGGCGATACGATATGTAGATCTCCTTCCAATGTAACCGACTCTGTGTAACTCTAGCCCTCTTCGGTGTCTATATAAACTGGAGAGTTTTAGTCCATAGGACGAACAACAATCATACCATAGGCTAGCTTCTAGGGTTTAGCCTCTCTGATCTCGTGGTAGATCAACTCTTGTACTACCCATATCATCAATATTAATCAAGCAGGAGTAGGGTTTTACCTCCATTGAGAGGGCCCGAACCTGGGTAAAAACATCGTGTCCCTTGTCTCCTATTACCATCTGCCTAGACGCACAGTTCGGGACCCCCTACCCGAGATCCGCCGGTTTTGACACCGACAGTGGTGATGGAGAGGCCCTCCATGGTCGATTCCCCCTCCAACGGAGCACCGACGAAGGCTCCAAGATGGGATCTCGCGGATACAGAAGGGTGCGGCGGTGGAAATAATTTCTCTTGGTGCTCCTGGATGTTTTCGGGGTATGTAGATATATATAGGCGAAGGAAGTCTGTCAGGGGAGCCACGAGGGGCCCATGAGGCAGGGGGGCATGCCCACCCTTACTGGGCGCGCCAGCCACCCTCGTGGCCGCCTTGGCTGCTTCTTGACGTCCACTCCAAGTCTCCTGGATTGCGTTTGTTCCAAAAAGATCGCTCCCGAAGGTTTCATTCCATTTGGACTCCGTTTGATATTCCTTTCCTTCGATATACTGAAATAGGCAAAAAACTGCAATTCGGGCTGGGCCTCCGGTTAGTAGGTTAGTCCCAAAAATGATATAAAATTGTAAAGTAAAGCCCATAAACATCCAAAACAGTAATATAATAGCATGGAACAATAAAAAAATTATAGATACGTTGGAGACGTATCACAGTGCTAGTGAACCTCGCAAATCTGAATTTAAAGATTTTCTTGCTAGTATCATTGTGGAGGAATCCAGAGAAATAGCACAAGCTACCATAGGGAGCATTCATTTTCTTGGTATACATTATTTTGCTCTCTTTATAGGTAGATGCATAAATGGTGAGGACGAGGCATGTCACATGTGTGTTCTAGATCTTAGTGTCCTCAACAGTGCTGTGTTAGGAGATAAACAATATAACTTGGGGGCCATTGTTGCACATAGAATGCATAATAATAGTTTAAATGGATACTTGTTTGGTGGGATTTATGTAACCCGTGTGGCTAATTTTCTTGAGATACCCATACATGAAAACGATATGGAGTTGCTTCCTGCTTATCTAGATTATAGTGCCATGGTTAGCCATCAGTTTCTTGAGAGGAATGAACAGTTCCTCCAGTATCGACTAATCTTTGACAGACGGCGTACCATCCATATTGCTCTCCCTACTCCTACTTTCTTTGACTTTCAGGCAAAAAGGAGATGCTTTATAACCAGGGAGGAGGCGAACGAGTACGAGAGGAGGACGGAGGCAGCTCGTCTCCAATCTGCAGCTCATGAGGCAATAGTGACTGCATCTCGGTACAACCCCAGCTACAACTTTGATCCATGGGCATAGACCAACTTAGGCCAAAATCCTAAGCTTGGGGGAGTACGTATTTGTCACCGACATTACATTCATGTTCACACACTCATTCCAGTTGTCGGTGTTCATACTTTTTCATTGTACTATCCATGCTAGTTTATTTTCTTTTCTAAGTTTTCTTCTTGTGTGTTTGAAAAACCTTAAGAAAAACCAAAAAAAATAGTTATAGCTTTTAGCTAGTTTACTTTCCATGCCTGTAGCAGTAGTAATCAAAAGAAAACTCAAAAAGATTTCTCATTCTTCTTTTGCTTGTTGGGAGCTTTCCCGTGTAAATAGTTTTAATTTCTTTTCTTTTCTTTGGGAGTCAAGAGGAGAAGACCATGATGAAAATGTTGAGTGGCTCTCATATGCATTATTGTTGATTTAACCAAGAGCCCATATTACCTTGTCTTCTCCCTTGAATTGAATGCTTGCAGATTCCAGCTTAGTCCAATGCATGTGCACTATTATTATTATCCACACCTTTCAGTCGTGCGAGTGAAAGGCAATAATGACGATATATGATGGACTGATTGAGATGGGAGAAGCTGGTATGAACTCAACCTCTCTTGTTTTTGTAAATATGATTAGTTCATTGTTCCCGATTCAGCCTATTATGAATAAACATGTTTGCAATGACAATTAGAGATTATAGTTGCTCATGCCATGCTTAATTAGCTAGGAGTTTATAATGGTTTACCTTGCGTGCCAACATGCTATTAAAATGATTGTGATGTGGTATGATAGGGTGGTATCCACCTTTGAACGATTCGAGTGACTTGACTTGGCACATGTTCACGCATGTAGTTGAAACAAAATCAACATAGCCTCCATGATATTTATGTTCATGCACTACAAAAAAATACACTTCCGTGATGATACGTGTTTGTCACAGTAGGTCGCATTTTTTGTCATGCATGTACATCCATGACAAATTTATGACAGAATCAAGATAGTCATACCTGTGCTGTCGTAGAAGTGTTCGATGACATTACCAAAATTATCATCACGGAAGTGTCCACTTCCATGACGATAAATCGCGCGTCATAGAACTGCTTTCGTCAAGGGTGACCGACACGTGGCATCCACCGTAACGGAACACCGTTAAGCTATCGGGTCGGGTTTTGGATCTGATAACCTGTTAACAGCCCCGACTAATGGGGATTTTCCACGTGTAAAATCATCATTGGCTGGAGGAAACACGTGTCGGCTCACCGTTGGGACAGATGTCATCCACTCATTGGACAGAAGGCGCCTATGATACGTCGACACGTGGCACGGCCCAACAGAGGCCCATTCCTGTGAAAAGGCCGACCCGTTTGACTTGGTCAAAAGGTGGCGGTCCGGCCCATGGAAAGCCTGTTAACGGCCTGTTCGCATATAGCCCATTCACAGCCCGCTAACCCAAGGCCCGTTATGCCCTATCCGAATTAGGCCCAGTAGCGTCATCTGGGCCATCCAATATGATTCCAGCCCATTTTCACTTCTGGCCCATGTATGGCCCATGACGTCTTTCGGCCCATATGAGGCCCTATGTAACTCTTGGCCTATTAACGACCTATGGTGAAACTGGCTCGCAATGAACAGTGTATCACTTTACACCCACTAACGGCCCATGGTGAAACTGGCCCGTAATGAACAGTATATCACTTTATACCCATTAAGGGCCTGTTATTCAGTTGGGCCGTTTCCAGCAAATGTTATCTTTCGGCCTTCTCAGAGCCCATTTATTCTTGGGCTCATTTCCAGCATTCGTTTACTTACGGCCCGTTACTGTCATTTTCTGCTTGTGGGCCAAATTCAGCCCGTGGTTACATCGGCCCGTTTGTGGTCCGTTAATACGTTGGGCCGTTTTCATAGCGTCATCAAATACGGCCTATTAACAATGGCCCGTTATGGTCATACGTCCCGTATAAGGCCCATTGATGATACAGCCCGTAGAAGGCCCATTGTTTCTATGGCCCGTAGAAGGCCTATTGTTTCTACGGCCCGTAGAAGGCCCATTTTTTGTACGGCCCGTAGAAGGCCCATTGTTTCTACGTCCCGTAGAAGGCCTACTGTTTCTACGGCCCGTAGAAGGCCCACTATTTCTATGGCCCGTAGGAGGCCCAGTGTCACTACAGTAAATATTAGCCCATGGTTATTGTGGCCTAGTTTTAAAAAGAACTGCACTGACTACAAGCAAACAAATAAACAAGACAACAAGGAAATAAATAAGCAAGCAACTTATGCTAGGCTATCACGGCTGTTACACATATTACATCCATTGGGCATCAAAGTTCGCCACCAGTGCAAATATAGGGAACAAAGCAGCATATCATATACACTGGTTGTCAAAGTTGGCGACCAGCGCAAATAAACGCCGCAGCAAAACAAATCCAGAACTGAAACCACTTCAAAAGATCTCAAGAAACAATATCCTGGGTACCCATAATGCTGGCAAGATGCTTAGCAAGCTTATTAACTTTCTCTTGTTTGGCGCTTAAATCCTCCAGCGCTTGCTGTTGCACCAGAAAATATGCATCTGAATTCTGCAGGGACTTCCTCAGTCCTTCAGCTTCCTATTGCAGCACATCTGATCGATGTCTTTCAACTTGAAGTTGAGACTCAAGAAGATGAACTGATTCAGGCAGCGAGTTCGAAGAGCTTGTGCCAACAGTAGTGGCCAGTAACTCGAACACTACATCAAGACATGACTTTTGGGTTCACTCACTGTCGTCAAGATAGTTTTTATCAGCTTTCTTGGAGACCAACAGGGATGTCTCACTATCTTGAACCTTATCTGCATTACTTCCTTTACCATTGGATAACGCGGTACTGTTCTCCAATATTTTGTCCGCATTCTAAAAGAGAAACAAGCAGACACATCACATGTTTACCATGTTGTATATGAAACTCATTTTGGTAAATGAGTTCAGTAGTAAAGTGGACAGGATAACAGCATGAAACAAACATATATCTATGTGCCATGGTCACTTTATGGTCTATATCATTATAGTTTTTGTTGCCAAATCAAGATAGAGACACAGTTCAAATAATATTTGTTCAAGACAAAGCAGAATAGACAGAATATAAGTGTGGGTAACTATAGAGAATAACAACACTTGTAATGTGCATGACATGAGAACATAACTATTTATTCAATTGAAACTGAAATCAACATAGAGCAGGTTACAACAGCAAACCAGTTAAAGAAACAGGTTTAAAACATACCTGTTGCGCCATTGGAGTTTCAATTCCATCCTTCAAATTTGAAAATAGTTGGTATGAGTAAATACAGTAATGCAAGAGCAAAGGAGTATGAACCATAGGTATAGAACTTGACCTGAGAACAAATCTTCTTCTCCTTTAAGCGTTGAGTTGGGATTCGGAGTGGTGGTCCTCGTGCTTTGGGCACTGCAGTTCCCTTACTAAGCGCTCGTGTTTGGGTGCTCTGTGGTGGAGATGGTGCTGTGTCAACTGGAACTGGATTACTATCTGCCGGGGTTGGGGTTAAAAGGGGTGTAGTTGGTTCTCTGTCCAACTGGGTAGGGGTACAATCTGCGAGAGTCTGGGGTATGTGTGGTGGATCTGGTCCTTGGGCAAGTACAACCGTGGTTCTATCTGCATCAACTAGTAGCACTATCTTTTCTGAAGACCGTGTTGTTACTCCCTTAGATACTGCCATCACGCTCTCCAATTCAAATGGCTGATAAACAAGAAAAGTAATTGAAAGTATAGACATTGTATGATAGACAGGTGCAATGGATAGTGGGGAATAAAAGAGGGCATGAAATAATTCATATTTATGTTGTCTAACCAAACATGATAGCATGACACAATTTCACATATATGATGGCTAACTAAACAGGATAGCATGACACAATTTCACATTATGATGGCTAACTAAAAAAGATGGAAATACATAGTTCAAAATACGAGACTATGTAAACAGGATGACATGACATAACTATATAATGTGTTTATTAAATAGGTTGGCATGCCATAATTCACATACATTCATGGATAGAATGCCATAATTCTAAATATGATGACTGTAAACACTAAACAAGATGAGATGATATAACTATATGATGTGTTTATTAAATGGGTTGCCATGCCATAATTCAGATAGATGATGTGTATGTACTATGTAAACATGATGGCATGATATAATTCAAATATATGATTTATATAGTAAGCAAGTAGGCAGATGGCAATCTATATATGATGTAAAAACTAAGCAATGCAAGACAACATGCATGACATGGGTAATATAACCCTGCCAAGTTTGAGCATAGACCTCAGGGGGGAAATAGGACTGGTCATCAGTCTCTGAATCCTCCTCTGAGGAGTCTGTAGCCAGCAAGATGTCTGCTTCAGCAGGTAGCATTGTCTGCTCTGAATACCTTGTTTTCACTCCAGATACTTCCATCACCGCTTCAAATGGCCAATGCACAGGAAGAGTAGTTGAATATACAAACATTGTCGACAACTGGAACACGTAATACAAAAAAATGATAGCATGATATAATTCACATACATGATGATTGGCTAAACAGCATGGCACCGGCGGAGCTACGTGCAGGCAAAAGCGTGCCGTGGCCCGCCCTGCCCAAAAGCCAAAAGGTAAATTACTATGCCCGGTGAGTGTGAGGCGTCATGCGTCAGCAGCCTGAACGCGTATGAGAGGCTGACTTTTCCTCGTGAATATGCAGGAGGGACTTGTTCCCGTTACAGCCTAGTCTGGTTTACAGTGAGCATAGATTAATATACCTAGTAGCATCCAAGTAGTATGGCTTAAGTTGTGATTTTTGTGTGTGTTCTCTTTTACGTTGGCCTGCCCAACTATTTGGTTGTAACTCCGCCACTGCATCATGGCATTGCATAATTCACATATATAATGCCTTTGCAACAAGATAGCATTGTATAATTCACATATATAATGTCTTGCAACAAGATGGCAATGCATAATTCACATATATGGTAATTAGACACTGAACATGTGGCATTCACACAAAGCATGTCTAAACTAATCAAATGGCATAGCAATGCGAGACACCATACGCACGATATGAGCAACATAACCATGCGAAGTTAGAGCATACACCTCGGGGGGGGGGGGGGATAGGACTGGTCATCTGTCTCTGAATCCTCCTCTGAGGAGCTATCCATAACCAGCGAGATATGCGCTTCGTCAGATATCATAGTCTGTTCAAAAGACCTTGTTTTCACTCCAGAATTTGCCGTCACCATGTCAAATGGCTGATGCACACGAAGGGCAGTTGAATGTACTAACATTGTTGACGAATGTAATATGTAACGAAAAAAAGATGGCCTGATATAATTTACATATAAGATGACTGGCTAAGCAGGATGGCATTGCAAAATTCACATATATGATGCCTGGCTAAACAAGGTGGCATTGCATAATTCACATAAACGATGAATAAACTAAACAGATGGCATTCGCACAAAGGATGTCTAAACTAAGCAGATGACATATTTGATGTATAAAGTAAGCAATGCAAGACACCATATGCATGATATAACCAACATCAGCATGCCAAGTTAGAGCGAAGACCTCAGGGGGTAAATAGGAGTTATCTTCTCCTTCTGAATCCCCCTCAAAACAGATATCTTCCTCTCGATTACAATCCGAAATGCGTGGAGGGGGGGCTGCCTTTGCGCCTACCATGGAGACCGTCTGCATGAAATTATATTGCCACACAAGGCTCGTCTCTTTTGCTCTACATGTTCAGTTCCATTGTTTACAATAACTATCATGCATAGGAATAAAACATAGTGAGATTATGTAAGGAGTGCATGCAGAAATCCAGAGTGATGGTAGCAACCTGTGGATAGACCCAAAACCAATAATAGCAGGCAGATAATGGCTTCAGTTAATAAATACAGATAATGGCTTCTTTATTGTTTGTTTCCCACCCAACATGAAACTCATAGTAGACACCGGAGATTAAGCAGATAGTAGATAGATACTATTGATAGCGGCCCCGATATGTACCCCACAACCATTTAAAAACTCAAGTTTGACCATTAGTTTGGAGCTGACTCAGAGTCTAATCGGTGAACAGGACGATAAAGTAGCATGTAATATTAAGCGATACATAACGTAAGCAGACACGAAAGAGTGCGACCTCTCTTGCGGACCCGTGTAGTCCTCGAGGTCATCTGCTCGGTTAATGATGGTAATGCAGTTTTCATGGCTGCCAGCGGCGGGGAAGAATATCTGAGGCGGCGAAAGACAGTCTGGAGGCCGGATCCCTGCTCTGTTGGACCCTTCTGTCGTTGGAGCAGCTGAGCTGGGGTGGACGATGGCGCATCAGGACCGGGACAAACCACACAAGGTTTTCTTTGACAACTATCTGTAAGAGAAGTAATTCTGTAAGGGCTCGTTTGAATTGGAGGATTCCAACAATGCAGGGATAGGAAATAGACAGGAATAGGATAGGAATGCACGTGCAAAACGGAGAATTTAAAAACACAGGATTTCTGCCAATCTGGGTGTTTGATTCACAACAATAGGAAGATCACATGATGCAAAGAAGCATGGTGAGATTAAGTCAAACCACAAGAAAATGTACGGTTATAATGCTATTATGCTACTATCTCTTAGTCTTGTGCTGCATGAATAGGAATTTGAAAAGGAGGACAAGTGAAAATTAAAATTCCTACGTTTTTTCTTTCAAGGAGACACTAAAGGAACAAATCTGTGTGCTCAGTGGACAATATATATAACATGTAGAGTCAAAAAGAGATGCAACAAGTGTACAACCTCTTTGGCGAAGCCATGTCGATCTCAGCATGATTGGGTTGGCCAGTGAGGATGCTCCGGCTGACTTTGCTGTCGGAGGAGGGGAAGAAGATCTTAGGCATCTGGAGATGGAGCCCGAGGTACTGCTCCACTGTGATGGAGGGTTTCGTCGTTGGAGCAGCTCTTGTGAGTTGTACAACACCGAGGCTGAAGCAGGACAAGAGAGACAACGAACAACGTTAACCTGAGTGGAATTCTAATAGCATCTCCAATACATGACGTAAAATACATAACCAAAAAGTGCTAGATGTAAAATACATCAGCCACTCATCTCTGAACTTAACTGTCAAAACTGAACTTAACTGTCGAAACTGAATTTTGCTGTCGAAACTGAATTTTGCTGTCGAAACTGAACACACTAGCAAGGTGAGGCTACACGTCGGTCGACTGACTTTTTCATCTCTGGTCAGTCGATTTTGCAGCCGTTGGATACGAAATCAAGGGCCTGCGGTTCATATTCAACCTCCACCCCCCCTGAGTCGCCAGCCACCACCGGCCAAACAGCAGCCCCCCGCCGCCCGCGGCCGGCGGTGCGCTGCCCGCGGCCGGCGGTGCGCCGCCCCACCCACCCCGAAAACACTCCCCACCGCCGGTCTGCCGCCGCCCCAGCCATCCCTCTAGCCCCCCCCTTGCCGAGCTTTTTCTCCGGCGATCCCCACGCCACCGCCCCGCCAACGCCCCGCCACCACCGGCGACCACCACCCCCATCCTGAACCCTAAGATAGATAGTGGGGTACCTCTTCGGCGAGACCCCCTCCCCGCTGCGGCTGGTTCTTCCTTCACCCAAGCGAGCCCATCCCCTTGGAAATCGACTGACCCAAAAGTCGATTCAGTCGACTGAAGTGTAGCCAAATTGGAGCAGCATCGCAAGCAATAGCAAGAGCGAGAGCAGCAGCGCGAGCAAGAGCAGACTAGGCAGGGGACCGAGAGCAAGAGCAGAGCAGCAGCGCGAGCGAGAGCTAAAGCAACAACAGCTCCTACTGATGTGGACGTCGCCACCGAGGGAGCGACGCCGTGGAGGAAGTGGCCGGCGACGCCGCCGTGGATGGAGCCGCGCCGTGTCGGCTCGGGGCCGAGCGCCGGCAGGACCGTGAGATCGAATCAAGAAGAAAATGCGGCGATTAGTGTACAACCTCTTTGGTGGCGCCGATTAGGCCGTAACTTCATCCAAGGAAACGATGATGATGATGCTCTTCCGGTGGTGCATGTGAAGACAACGGTGTGGGAATGGAGGTGGCACGAAAGACGAGGGGAACGTCGGGGCAGCTCCTTGGAGGTGAAGGACGGGGTGGCTGAACCGGCGGGACGATGAGATCGACGACGGATCCTCATCCGGTACGGTGGATGAGGGATGTCGAGGTGTTGCTGTGGACGACGTCGTCGGGGAAGAAGCTCCGGCTAGGTGGCGGACGGAGCAGGGTGTGGGGTTTTGTCGTGGGTTTTTGCGGCCTCGGTGTACGAATGGGTGGGCGGATGGGATGGCAGTGGGGAACCATGGCTTAGAGATGCACTTGTCCGAAATGTGGGGTAAGTTATGAAAGTACCCCCCCCCCACCGATTTGAGGCGGTTCTTTCGGTTCAAGGGTACGACGGGCATTTCGCGTGTTGGGATTTCACAGGAGGTGGGAGTTTTCGCGCGCGTTGTAATTTTGGAATAGCAAGGCGCGGGTTGAGATGGAGGGAGTTGTCAGAGCACAACGAGACAAAGATATATCTTAAATATTTCGGGCTAAAAAGGCGCGGGTTGAAATTTCCGGACAAGCCTAACGTGTACTGTACCAAATCAATGCGCACTACAAATGTCATTCAAAACTTTGAATTCATGTTATGTTCAATTAAAATATTTCGCTACGTGTATAATGCATGCAACCTACTACTCAAATGAACGTTTTAGTGCATTCCAAACGTATATACTACCGCTTCAATATGAACTAAATTTGAATAAGATCTACAGTAATGATTGTTGTGAAGTCAAAGCATTTGAATTTGTTTCTCTGTTTTAATAAGATCTACAATCATCATTATTGTCAAGTTAAACCATCATTTGTGTATTATCTTCACAGCACACCACATGATCAGTATCGAGTTACATATGAACTATGTGTACTATATGAACTCGAACTAGATTTTTCGAATCCACTTTATTTTTTTTGACCATGATCCACTTTATTTTGATTTCAAATCACATTACATTTCTAGCTCTAGCTAGATCTTCATAATCTAAACCATGTCTCATATGTATAATGTGTTTATCACGTTATGTATGGTGCCCCGCCCCCTACGCCTACAAGTATTTAGATGTGAGTTGCAAACACCACACATTATCACAAATTCAAATAAAATGTGAGAATGTTCGATATATAGTATTGTTTAGATTGCTCGATATTTAGTTGTAAGCTGCAAACGCCGCACATTATCACAAATTCAAATAAAATGTGAGATTGTTTGATGTATAGTATAGTTTAGATTGTTCGGCATTTAGCTGTGAGTTGCAAACGCCATGCATTATCACATTATGGTATAACATGTGCACAACACGTGTATCACCGCTATATTCATGCATGTAATGTTTAAAACACTATGATCTCCTATTCAAATATATGAATCCGCTTTCATATCAAATTATGATCTTTATTAGTCTCTTACACCCACACAGTCCTCTAACCTTTGTAGCTACCACTAAATTTCTCTCGTGCATGCACACGCCCTCCTCGCCCTCCCCCTCCATCGGCATTCTATCCACCGGGCAAATTCATTTTTTCCTTTAGGTCGTTCTCCCAGAGTCTCCACAACTCCTTTCCGACACACACCGATCGATAAACCTCTCCAGCGATGCCTGCCTACAGCATACACACATACCTTCAATCTCCTCCTTTATGTGTCCTTGCCTCGTGTCTCTCATATGGTCAAACACACGTGTAAACTCTCACCCCTCTTTTAATCGATCTCACAACCGCACACTCCTTCCCCTATCCAGCTAGTAGTTGGGCCTCTCGCACCACCTCCTAGCTCCATTCTCTCTGTCTATCCGTCTCGCTGGGCCTTATTTGCCTCTAACAAATGGACGTAGACCGACCGATCTCTCGCTATACATATAGCCAGCTAGGTCCTTATAACTCGTTTTTACCCACACATCGATCGATCTACCTCATTAGCTGTGTCTCTCCCTTCCTCCGACAAACAACAATTGATCTACCGATCTAGTTAGGTTTGCTTACCAAACACATGGTTCCCCTTCATCATCCATGGATGCATCCCGACAGATCTATCACGCACAGGCACACACAGAAACACATCCCCACTCTTATTGATAACATTGTAGTTCCACCCTCAGTTTGTCTAGTAGGCCTCTCCCAACATCTCCGAGAAGCAACTCCATCACCCATCCAGCACTCTACCCCTCTCCCTCCCTCTCCCTCCCTCTCTCTCTCTCCTCTCTCTCTCTCTCCCATCATATTTCCCATCCTTCAGTTATGTATGGATGTCGACCGATCTCCCTCATGACATAGCTGGGTCTCTCCTTCTCAACACATATTCGAGTCGTTCTACCTCTATAGTTAGGCCTCTGCCTACCCCCCCCCCCCCACTCCCTACCCCCATACACGTCCATACATCAAGCGCTCTAGTCATGTCTCCCTGCTACACACAAACTTGACATGTGCCCTCTAACGTTCCGGTAGGCCAGTTGCCCTATATCTTTGACTTGCACACACACACGCAATTTCGATGGCTCTCTTCATCGATCTTGCACCCACCCGTACTTGAGCCTCTCTTCGACTCTATCGATAGCTATGACCCCTCCCTCTCTTCTCGTGGGTTGCCCGACCCTCTACGTATGATATGGATAGGCCTCCATTTCACACACATTTCATGCAAAATTTTGTTTGAGATGTCATCGACACATATTCCCACAAATAATTCACGAAATCAACCCCCCACCCCACCCCCACCCCCACCACAAAACAAAAAACACTCACGAACGCGGTTTGTATCTCTCTCACACACCCACGTAGGTGGGGGACATGCACGAAGAGAAGAGGTGCATGCACGGCGCACGTACTCCCGTCTCTTTCCCAACCACACCCGCTCGGGTACACGGTGGAGCTCATTTCTGTATGAAAAAGGCAGCCCATGTGGTAATTTGGCACGTGTACTGGTTGTCCACTTAGTGGAGGGAGGATCGTCTACCACGGGTGAACAAACAAATTGCGACTTGACGCGTTATGTTAAATTAAAAAAAGAGGCAAACCATGTGGGGCCTACCTTAGAGGCAAGGCTCTATACACTGGAGTACTTTTGATGTGTCCCGTCAACTCGCAGAACGAGGAGAAGCTTGCTTAGTACGCCGTCTCCCCCGCCCACGGGCGCGGTGGCTCGCAGGATGAGGTGAAGCTTGCTCCTCCCTCGCCCATGCGCGCGGTGGCTCGCAGGACGAGGAGAAAAATTTAGTACTCCCTCCGTTTACTACTCGTCCCTACTCCCTTGGTTATAGAGATTATATCATATTGTTTGGAATATATATGTCCTTAGTAGATTTCAATATGAACTACTAGTACATACTCCAAACACTGATGTATATAGACGTATTTTAGAGTGCACATTCACTAATTTTGCTTCATATGTAGTAGCACTCTCCCTCGCCCCTCGACCCTCGCCCACGTGGTGGACGTGCAGCAATTCATTCGTCTCATATAGCCAGAACGATATATACTGCACTACCATTATTGCTCGACTTCCCGAAGAGGCGAAGAGCCAATCGCAAGGTTAATATTTTGGAGATGCCAAGCGCAAGGTTATAGGAGAATGAGTAGTAGGTGCCACGTCATTTATAAATATTTTTTTCTTCAGTGGCACGTACGCAATATGATAGGTTCATATGGAGAGAAAAGGAAACCGCTCCACTATATACATAGTCAGGACGGGCCAGCCTACACAGTTGCGTGTTGGGGTTGCTCTCTTCACACTCTCTCGCACAAAACAACTGTGGCCACATCTCTAACATCCCGGCGGATCACGTACGCTTGGGGAAGGGGTGGATGCTTAGTGTAGATGCGGTGTCCGTCGCCGACGGCGAAAACCCACTGTTGGCACGTCCCGACCAGGGGTCCCCGCCGTTCTCTCTCACAAAGCCGGTGAGGTTGCCCTCGTCCCTTGCTCACTACCGCGACGTGGGCAGTTGCCGCCTCCCGCTGCCCTCCTCAAGGTCGAGCCATGTCCCTCAGGTACAACTCCCTTTACAGCCGGCTTGCACCACTGCTCCAGCTGCCTACATCACTCCCTGTGAATATTTCTCTACTTCTTTGCCCCGCACATACCTGATACCTCTACTGGCTTCTACATACTGTATTTGTGATGAGTTTATGTCTCATCAACTAGTCCTAGTAATCTTATTCTAATCACGCTTCTTAAATTTCTTTGCCACAGGGATGCTCATCTCGATTTTGGTGAAACTGCACAAAATGATCCGATGGTCAAAAGGTTTCAAACTTCATTTATTAGGAAGCTCGAACGTTGCCAGCAAATTGAAGCCTGGTCAGGGTTCACGGTTCAAGGGCTAGGGACTGCATGGATCTTTTTTTCTTTAGCTGCCTCTGTTCCAAAATAAGTGTCAACTTTAGTAGTAGTACAACTTTGTACTAAAGTTTGCACAAAGTTGAGACACTTATTTTGGAACGGAGGGAGTACATATTTGCTATGATCTGTCAATCATTGAGATGCAATAGCATGCATGTTAGTCTCCTTTGTATTTGATGAAATGTTGCAACGGGCAACCTTGGACGCAAGATACATGTAACAGGAGCTGGAAGCTTCATAGCATTGTACAAATTTATCTCGCCGATAAATTACAGTACGTACTAGTACTATACTAGTACTTCCTCCGTTCCTAAATATAATTCTTTGTAGAGATTTCACCATTAACCACATGCAGATGTATATAGATGCATTTTAAGTGTAGATTCATTCATTTTGTTCCATATATAGTTCACCTAGTGGAATCTCTACAAAGACTTATCTACTAGTAATAGCTAGCCCCCACTACTAGGAATTCTCTATCCTCTCCTTGAGCCACATCATAAAAATTGACGTATCCGTTAGATGAAGTAAATTAGTCATAATAGCCGTCTGATCTAGACGTTGAGAGGCTCAACACTAAGCCACATGCAAGCATGCAGAAATACCGTGGCACATGCATGTGAGTGGGTTTTAAATCACATCAACATGTCTGCATGCAATCATGCACCGGTAGCATGCATGTAAGTGAGCTTTTAAGTCCCATTAACATGTCAAAAAGAAAAATATAATCCCATTATGTAGTAGGAGTTGGCTGATCTTTTTTCCTTATGTGGGATGATCTAAATGATGATGGGAGTTTATTTAGTTTGGCTACCACATTTGTCATGCGGTTATAGATTTTTTTTAGTTCCATGAAATCGATAATTTTGCGCAAAGAGATATACCGCTGTTCTGCGGCAACTAGCGGGGACTCATCTAGTAATATTTAGGAACGGAGGGAGTACTATGTAAAGAGTTAGGTGTCGCACAGTGATAGTGTGAGGTGGGCCATGTAATCAGTGAGCCTGCGTGTTTTCACTGCTCTTGCACTCCTTCGCTGTAAGAATGGAGAAAATTGTAATCTACTACCTCCTTTCGCCGAAAGCGTGGGACATCCAGCAGTCCTACCACCTCAGTAATAAAGACCAATGAGCCATCAAATCACATAGACCCAACAGTAAGTTGGACGGACGAAGCAACCATCACTCTTGCGCCAGTGAGAGGTCGCGTCCACTCTACCCGGGCATGAATGTGGCACCGATTCTTTGGAGCGGCGCTGATCGTTTCGGGCAGGAAGCGCGCGCGGGCGGTGGAGGGGCTTTGGGTGGGCCAGGCTGGTCAGGAGTGGGCGTGGCAGCTGTCGGCATGTCCCTACCGGACATGCCCGGAAACGAGAGGATGCACCAACTCTCGCGGCTAAAATCGTACACTACACACCATATCTCTGTAGGAGTAGGTCGATCTGTCGCACTCTCTAACACACACATGCTGTTAAACACACACACGCACACGCACGCACCTTGGTCCCATTGCACCTTCTAACGTGACGTATTACACCTAGATAGAGGGAGTAGTAAGTATACGAGATACGGTGGCACACTGACTTAAGTCTTATACAAGTGCCCAAAATTTGTGTGCATGTTATAATAAGGATTCACTTAAAATAGTACGTGAGCGAACAGAGGGATCAATTGGACAGTGTTCCCGAGCAGTAGCGAGATGTGTGAGGTAGTAAGATACACCGCTGGCACTTTTAATTTTTCTTATTAATTTGTTTGTTTCACCCTCTGACTGGTGGGACCCAACGTACTACGTGGAGAGAGGTAAGGTGACTAAGGTTGCATTATTTCTGCACCACTGTGGATAGTCTTACCACCAAAGCCACATGACACGATTATGATTGAAATCCTAACGACTCCCACACACACACACACACACACAAAAACACAGCATGCCTGTCACACGAATGCAGGAATGTATAAAAGGTTATTTTCCTCTCGTTGAACATAACGGGAGGGTTGTGTAGCCGGTTAGCCTGTTCGCTCATCAAACTTGAGGTCTCGGGTTCGATAACTACACTTGAGCATAATTTTTGCCAGGAGGATTCTTTGACTGGTCAAAATGTTATCTAGGGCATGCACGCTTCACACTCTCTTTCCAGTATATATATACATGCTGGAGCCTCAACGCTTGTAGTTTCTCTCTTCACACTCTCTCGCCCTCTCCCGCTGGATCCTCAGCGCTTGTAGTTGATCTCTACACACTCTCTCGCCCTCTCCAGATCTAAACAAGACTTCATTGGCCTCTCTCTCCCCTCACTGCTGCTCAAAGAGCCGGCAGGATCCGTCCGCCAGGAAGGGAAGGAGGCTTAATGCTGTCGCCGTCGGCGAGGGAGGGAATCCACTACCGGCGCTGCTATTCACTTTCCACCCAGCTGCGGCACGGGAGGGCCTCTGACCCTTCTTCTTCGCCGCCGTCCCGTCGCCCACCGAACCACGCCCCAAGAACCTTAAGGTATATTTTACTTACTCCACATGCATTGCTCTAGCTGCATGTATACCATGAATCTAGGACGTGGTTCAAAGAGGAAAGGAGTGGGGGAAAGTAGTGGGAAAAGTTGTATATAGCATGAATCTAGGACGTGGTTCAAAGAGGAAATGAAGGGGGGAAGTTGTATAGCATGAATCTAGGACGTGGTTCAAAGAGGAAAGGAATGGGGGAAAGTAGTGGGGAAAGTTGTATCGCATAAATCTAGGATGTGGTTCAAAGAGGAAAGGAAGGGGCGAAAGTACTAGTTCAAAAAGGAAAGGAAGGGACAAGGCTGTAGAGTTTGAGCAGGACTAGATTTGCTGCGCTCACATAGGGAAAGGTGTCTAAAGATAATAAAACTGGCACCAACACAAATATGCTCCTTGGTTGTTTGTTCTTTGTTGCAACAGACTGTGCATGAACATAGTACATCGGTAGATGCACATGGTGCTGGTGCGTCCACTGTCCCGTGCAACTCATTAGCTGTTGTTAATCTATGGCCCTGTTTGGTTAAAAACTCCCTAGTCCCTACCTACTTGGTTCCAGGGACTAAACATGGACTAGAGGTTATTAAATGACATGATAAAAGACCATGTTACCCCTAGTAATGAACTAATAGAAACAAGGTGCAATGTGTGGCAGGGGCAACTGTTGGAAAAAGTCCCAAAAAGACTCCCTCGGGGTCTTCTTTCTTTAGTCCCAAATGCCCACTTTTAGTCCCGAAAAGTCCCTCCTGTTTGGTTTAGATGTGACTGACACGGAGTTTTTTTAGTCCCTACACCAAAATGTCCCTGTAAACAAACACCCTCTAATAATGCCGCTGGAAAATTGATGCAATGCCACAGTTAAAAGCAAATTACATGTTTAACGAATTTTATTGTTAATATAATCTCTATGTTAATATTAATCAATGCCACTGTTTGAGAAATGCTATTGTCTTGCTTTCATTCCCATTTCGATAAGGTAGATGCTTCTTTTTGTTGGCTTCTGTGTCATCCACCGTTATTGACCACTAATTGTTTCCTTTGCACCTCTGTGTAAACAGGGTTATCTACTTCACCTCGTTGCCATTGTGACCTTTTGTTGCACTGCACAAAACACTTTTGTTTTAAGACTGTTTTGTGCAGTTCAACCAAAATGTCACACCGACAACGTTGCTTGATTGCTTGATCTTAGTGGAACTGCACAAGAGGAGATCTTACTTCCTATCCGTTAAGGCGAATTTGGTTCAGATCTTCTTCTTGTGAGTTGTTTGAAGTCCGCATCATGAGAGGTCAGTACTAGCCTTCTTTCACATGATTCTGCAGTGTGCTTTCATATGTTGTGCTACTTGTACGGTAATGTTGCTTGATTTTAGTGAACTGCACAAATGGAGACAAGACTTCCAATCTGTATGTGCACCGTAATATCCCATTGAGGTAAGATAAGGATATTTCACAACTGCTGGCCTGTATTTTGCCACTTTCATCAGAAAATTAAGTTTAGTACTATACTTGTGCTCCCTAATTGACATGTCAAATCTTACATTGAAGGCGAAGCTTGTCTGTTATTGAACCAAGTGATGAAGGGAAAGAACAAGCGGAAGAAAAACAAAAATCAACTCCCGGTGCTGTAATGAAGCACTGGAACTGTGATGACACAAGTAATGATATAGTTTTGCATCTTAATTTATTGCTATGGCTGGAACGAGCAATTGTTTTGCCACTGATTTGATGCCATACGTAATTATCTCTACTTGTGCAAACAGGGATCTTCTTTGAAGATACCATATATTTTAGTTGAACTGCACAAAAAGATATAGTAAGCATGGCCACCATAGTAGATAGCAACAGATGGTTCCGGAGAAGTGCTTCATTTGTATGCTCTACACAATCAGCCTCCTGACAAAGGTTGGTACTCGCCCACTAATTCATCCATATGATTGAGCTTTGTCATCTCTATTAGCGTTGTGCTACTGTTTAGATACTGTCATGAAAAAGTGGTATTGTCCTTGAGAAGTGCTTCATCTGTGCTGTTTTAAATATTTCCTTTCCTTTTTTTCGAGCAAATAGGGATGCTAGCATTTAGTTGTCCTCTTGTCTTTGCACAATAGGATCATCTTCCTCTGAAGAAGAATATGGAGTACGTGAAGTGACGGGTTCCGATTATGCCAGGATGAAGAAGCACTATATCTTCTCATCAGAAGGAGCAGTTGAAGGATGGTTACATTACTCCCCACAAGGCCAAACTAACTTTAGCTCAGAAGGACTGACAAATCTCTATTTTTTTGCTGTGATACGCGAGTACAATGTTGTTCTAGGATTCTCATCAGAAGGAGCAGTTGAAGGATGGTTACATTACTCCCCACAAGACCAAACTAACTTTAGCTCAGAAGGACTGACAAATCTCCATTTTTTTGCTGTGATGCGCGAGTACAATGTTGTTCTAGGATTCTTTCTGGTGAGTTCCATTTTTCTAAAAGTGTGCTCTACATGGACCATGTAGGTGCCTATTTAAACTGTCAATTCATAGTACATTTTGCTTTATACTAATCACTTTTTTGTATTTGTGCAAACAGGGGTGATCGGCTTGATTTCAATGGGAACTGCACAAAATGTTCATGAATACATTGAATCATTCATTTCCACCACAAGAAAGGAGGTGCCGATAAGTTCAAGGCATTGCAACATATAAGGGTGAAATCGTACAAGCTACGCGTGAATTTGGTTGATTTTGGTGGAACTGCACAAAAAGAACAGTTGGTTTATTTAGCACGAGGTGCCATGTCAATGTCCGAACTGATGGCAAACTCTGCCCATTCCACAATCGTAGGCATTTGATATTTTGGAATGGGACAACCTTGTCAAAATTTTCTCATTGATTTTAAGACATGCATTTGATATTTTCGAACGGGACGCCCTTGCTGTCAGCAGCATCGATCAATTTTTTCTTTATTCTTTAGTTGTGAAGTAAATATTGCCTCTAACATGTGAGTCGCTGAGATGCATAATCATCGATTGTTTTGAATGTTCTCTATGAATTGCCAGCCCTGTGTGTTTGATTGCAATGTACAGAAACGCTAAAAAGCTGCTCAAACTCTTTGTACTCCTTCTGTTCCTTTTTACTTCGCACATTGTGAAAGTGCATACTTTTTTGTATAAGATTGGTCAAAGTAGAGATACTTTGACTGCACACAAAACTTGTATAGAAAGGACCGCAGGGAGTACATGTGAAACTGCTACAAACGAGGTGATCACCCTGGGAATAATGCTAGTACGTATTGTTTTGCATGTTCATCCAATGCCAGCGATACAGGAATTCGAACTAATCGAAATAAATTCATTCATACATGGTCGGATTTCATATAAACATGCCGGATTTAATTACATTTCATACATTCTTCAACTAAAAAGGGGTGTTTGTGGCCGCATGCATCTCCCAGATGCAGAGGCCGGGGGTCATCCTCCTTTTTCTAAAAAAAAGTAAAAAGGGGTGCGCTGGAGGTATAATTAATTAACCGAAGCTACCCACCTGTGTCCCGCTGAGCCGAACAGAAGCTTAAGTGACTTAACTGCAGGTGCAGTTGCGTAACTGACATGTGGCCTATTGGGCCCACGTGTCAGTCAGCCAACTGCACCAGCAGTTAAGTAGAAGCAGCGTTCTTCTCCAGCGCAGCTCCCTGACTCCACGTCACCGCCAAGAAGCTAACCGGCCGTCAATGGTCAACCCGCCTAGCTTGGCTTCAACCGGAGGGTAGCAGCGGTGGCCTTACTTGGACCCGAGCGGTGGCGACCTACCGTGTTCTACTCTTCCTCGTTTTCTGTGTGGCGCGGCCTCGTTGGCAGCGGGGCGGGGCCTCGGCGGAGCCAGCGATGTCCTGTGTCTCGTTGCCGGCGGGCGGCGCCTCAGCGAAGCGGTGGAAATCCTCCCCCAGTTGCCGGCAGGATGGGGCCTCTACTGAGCCAGCGATGTCCTCTGCCTCGTTGCTGGTGGGGCGGGGCCTCGGCGGAGCCGGCGGTGTCCTCTGCCTCGTTGTTGGGGCCGCGGGGCCTCGGCGGAGTCGGCGGTGTCCTCTGCCTCGTTGTTGGCGCTGCGGGGCCTCGGCGGAGCCGGCGGTGTCCTCTGCCCCGTTGTTTGTGCCACGGGGCATCATCGACGCCAACGGAGCGGGGACTCGTAGGAGCCGACATTGTCCTCTGCCTCGTCCTCGGTCTCGCCAAACAGCGCCTCGCCCGCTTCATCGCCCTCTTTGCTAGCCTCTTTGTAGGCGGCCGCAGCCTCCACCACCCGCATGCGGTACCGCCAACGCTCGAGGCGGCCCTTGCAAGCGGAGCGGTACAAGTCGAGCAGCACCTCCTGCTTCGCCCGCTCCGCGGCGATCTGCTCCTCTGCCTGCAGGTGCTCCTGGAGGAGATGGTGGTTGTAGGCGGCGTCGGCCTGCACCTCCCGGAACTAGTCCTCACGCATCTGCCTCACCCTGTCCATATATTGGCACGGGCCTCGCCGATGGTCATGGTGCAATGCACCAGCGAGGATGGCGCGGAGGAGGGGTTTGGCGCCGGATCATCGACTACCATGTTCTCCATTGGGACGTCGTCGTCCTCCGGCTGCCTGTCGGCCAGTCGGTCGGCAGCAATGGCTGCTATCTCCTTGTGGTCTGTTGTCCGCCCGTCCCGAAGAGCGCTGGAGCACGAGGAAGCCATGGTGGGCAGTAGTGGTGTGGACAGGAGAAAGGCAATGGATGCGGATGACTGCGGCTATGGCCGGCGCAACAGTTTATATAGCAATGGTGGGCGGGCGGAGGGACGGACGTGTGACGCCGGAGTAGCCGCCTCGGCAACCGCGTATCATTAATGTGTGTGGCAGATGGACGGACGGACGACACTTGTGTTGTTTGAAGGCGGAGCAATAGCCTGCACCGGGAAGCGGGGCAGCCGGCGCTGACTGTTTCGGGCGGAAAGCGCGCACGGGCGAGGAGATCACTTTACTTGGATAGGATGACAATGGAGACCCACCAGGTCCATAGCCTCACGTACGCAAGTGCCTCCTTATTATATATATAACTATAATTTGTTTTGCTTCCTCCTGGTTTCCTGACATCACGGCCCCACACCATTGTATACCTATGTACTCCCTCCTTTCCTGTTTATAGGGCTTATCTCAAAATTTTAGTTTTTCCATTTTATAAGGCTCAATTTGGTTGCTTTCCATCACATGTTCAGATTCCAAGGTGCATTAAATCATTGCATGCAAGTATTAAGAGAAAATTGAGCAATGCATGTACTTTATGCATGCATGCATTGCAATTAATGCATTGATAAACATAATTTTTTGAGGATAACAAGAGCATTAATTAGGTGCTTTTGCAAAACTAGAAAAAGTATTCCACCACTCGCCATCTACCTTGATTGGTGAGATTTTTGAATTGAGCATTATAAACTGGAAAGGAGGGAGTAGTCAATAAACGAGAGAATTGCACAAGAAGCGGCCGACAGCTGAGACCAAGCAGCTCGAGCAGTATTTGTGTTTTTGAGGTGTGAGCACTGCAGAGTTTTTCGATGTTTACCTCAGATATTAATTTTTCTCCTCTGAATAACAACGAAGACATCGCTGCAGGTATTAACTGAGCGGGCTGTGGCCCCTCTAGCCCAGGCCAGATATCCAGCCCAGATATTAATTTTTTTTCAAGTTGAAAATGGCTAGCCCATCTATACTTTTTTTAGGAATACCCAGGCAAGGTCAAGTTGTTATTCTCCGCCTCGCTGGGCTGCAAATCTTTCCTAGGAGGGATGCATTAGGCTTAACAAGAAAATGGGCTTTAAGAAATAATAAATGGGATGTAATTATAAAAACTAGGTAGTAACTATAAAAAAATGCACCAAACAGTGATTACTTTATAGAATATTATTTTTGGAATATTAAAAATTTTAATTTCATTAATTGTTGCGAGCGGAATGTTTCGTTGAATTTTTATCCAATATAAATTTATATTGAAATTGTATTTAATCTGACTAAAATTTCGGGATAAAAATATTCAGATCCCATCAAAATGTGGGAAATTTTATTGAATTCTGTTTTGAACGGTTGGTTGAAATGGGCTGTACTTTTAACAAACTGTAAATGGGCTGTAGTAAATTCCATTAGAATTTAAAAATGGGCTACACATTCTTACAAATCTCAAATGGGCTATAAGTTCTCTGCCACACACTTCTGGCCTTAGTAAGTTGACGCGTACCCTAAAAAAACAGAGTTGACGGGTATGCAAGGCTTTGTCAACTTATAGTCAACACACGGTTCTAGCAGCAGTGGCCGTTGGATGTCCATCCAACGGATGCCGTGCTTCTTCTTCAATCTCGGATATTCTAGCTTCACCCGCCCAAAAAATGATTCACCCCCTGACATCTAGGGCGCACCGTTTCTGTGGGCCTACTAAGTTGACGTACCAAGGGCTTTGTCAACTTAGTCAATATAAACGATTCTAGCTGCAGTGACCGTACGATGTCCATCCAATGGTCGTCGTGCCTCACCGCCCCCTACTACTCCCACCGCTGGCTAGGCCATCCCTCCACTCACCCACTGACCCACACACCCTGTTATTCTGCGGCGACGGCAGCGCAGCCGAACCAGTGAACCCTCGTACTCCTCTCCGCGTGTGCATCCACTGCCGCGTCTTCCTCGGCTCCGCGTCGTCCCCTTCCTAGGCCTTGCCGTCGTCCACCGCCGTGGTGCTCTCGGCGCGGCATGGTCAATGTGGTCAAGGAACGACTTCCATCGGACGTGGACTGTACGTGGAGAGGCTCACAGCTGGGTCCACGGCAGCCGCAAGGAAGTGCCTCCTTATTACGTGCAAAATAATTATTCCTCCACCTGACAGCGGGGACCCACCGGACGGGCCACCATATTTCACGAAAAAATGATTTGCCCCCTGACTGCTGGGACCCACGAGCTACATCTTCGCACGCAAGGAAGTGCGTCCGAAAAAAAACGATTCACCCCCCTAACTGCTGGGACCCACCAGCTACATCTTCGCACGCAAGGAAGTGCGTTCGAAAAAAAACGATTCGCCCCCGACTGCCGGGACCCACCAGCTACACCTTCGCACGAAAGGAAGTGCGTCCGGGCAAAAAAAATGATTCGCCCCCTGACTGCTGGGACCCAGCAGCTACACCTTCGCACGCAAGGAAGTGCGTTCGGGCAAAAAAAAAACGATTCGCCCCCCTGACTGCTGGGACCCAGCAGCTACACCTTCGCACGCAAGGATGTGCGTCCGGGCAAAAAAAAACGATTCGCCCCCCTGACTGTTGGGACCCACCAGCTACATCTTCGCAGGCAAGGAAGTGCCTGACAGTCGGGACCCACCTGGTCGAAGCGTACGTAGCGTTGTCATCCTGGTCGCGAACGTGTACGTACATACTGGTCGATGTAGAGGCGCGCACGTGTCGTAGTAGAGGCGCGCATGTGTCGTAGTAGAGGCGCGCACGTAGCATGTACACGTACGTACAGCGGCGAGGGTGCAAGAAAGAAAATGCGGCCACGTACGTACATACGGTCAGGGTCTCTAACGCCTACTCGCGCATACGTACATGGCTAAACAACGTCGTCGTCGTGTTCATGGGGAGCCAACCGGCTGGGTCGGAACGAAATGCGTGGTCGTGTTCATCGGGAGGGCTTGGACGGAACATGCGATGGAAACGAGGCCTGGCGTACCGCACAACGGAGGAAACGGCCTTGTGTTAGACCGGCCACGTTCGAAACAGGGTCCTGTTGATCGGGAGGGGCCTGGCGTACCGCAAAACGGAGGAAACGGACCTCCTACGGTCGAAACAGGGGTCCTATTGATCGGGAGGGGTGTGGCGTACCGCAAAACGGACGAAACGGACTTGTGTTGGAGCGCTACAGTCGAAATGGGGGGGGGGGAGGGGAGGGGTGTGGCGTACCGCAAAACGGGACTCCACGGGATACTGTTCATCTCCACCGTCGATCTCCTCCAGCCTCCACGGGCTCCTGTTCATCCAGCCTCCACCGCGCGTTACTCCACCGGCTACTGTTCAACCACCCCTCCACGGGCACCCCTCCACCGTCTACTGTTCATCCAGCCCTCCACACCACGGGGTCCTGTTCAACCACCCCTCCACGGTCACCCCTCCACCGTCTACTTTTCATCCAGCCCTCCACACCACGGGTTCCTGTTCATCCAGAGGCAACGCCACCGCTCACTGTTCATCCAACCCCCCGACAACGCTCACTGTTCATCCCAGAGGCAGCATCGATCAGCTTCAGTTAGCAGCAGTAGCAAGGAATCGCTCCATCGGGTTCAGTTAATAGCCATCGATCGATCGCTCGGGTTCAGCAACACGTAGCCTGCAGTGCAATCGCTCGGCTTCAATTAGAGCCCAACGCCTCGCTCGGCTTCAGTTAGAGCCAACGCCTCGCACACACACGCGTACGTACGAGAGAAACGCGCATCGCTCCGCCCCCGACCTCCCACCATAACCGGCAACTCCCCGAAAGTTTCCTCCCCCTTGCTTCTACCACGGTTTTTTCCGTCATGGACGGCCCAAAGAATGTCATGCAACTGCCTCTCCGGCCCGCCCAGGACGAAAAGCCCATTTTCTGTCATGATTTTTTGTCATAGAAGTAGGAGCCCACCACATCTATGATGATACCAGGTTTTGTCACAATTATCATCATAGAAGTGTCATATGTATGACATAATTTTTTTCGTTCGGCCCAAAATGTCACGGATGTGTCTTTTTTTTGTAGTGATGGTGATTATATCCTACTCATGCTTGCACTCATTGTCTATTAATTTTAATGCATGTTCATGACTGTTGTCGCTCTCTAGTTGGTCGCTTCCCAGTCTTTTTCTAGCCTTCACTTGTACTAAGAGGGAATACTGCTTGTGCATCCAAAATCCATAAACCCCAAAGTTATTCCATATGAGTCCATCATACCTTCCTATCTGCGGTATTTACCTACTGTTCCAAGTAAATTTGTATGTGCCAAATGATACGTCCATTTTGCATCATGCTTTTATATCAATATTTGTTGCATAATGGGATGTTATTACACATTATATCTCAATACTTAGGGCTATTCTCTCTTATTTTACAAGGTTTACCATGAAGAGGGGGAATGCCGACAGCTGGAATTCTGGCGGGAAAAGGAGCAAACATTGGAAACCTATTCCGCACTGCTCCAAAAGTCCTGAAACTCCGTGAAACATATTTTTGGATTTATTAAGAATTATTGAGCGGAAGAAATACATCAGGGGGCCCACACCCTGGCCAGGAGGGTGCCCCCCCTACTGGGCGCGCCCCCTGTCTCCTGGGCCCCTGGTGGCCCTCCGGTGTCCATCTTCCGCTATATGAAGGATTTTACCCTAGAAAAAAACGTGGGCAAGCTTACGGGACGAAACTCCGCCGCCACGAGGCGGAACCTTGGCGGAACCAATCTAGGGCTCTGGCGGAGCTGTTCTGCCGGGGACACTTCCCTCCGGAAGGGGGAAATCATCACCAACGTCATCACCAACGATCCTCTCATCGGGAGGTGGTCAATCTCCATCAACATCTTCACCAGCACCACCTCCTCTCCAAACCCTAGTTCATCTCTTGTATCCAATCTTGTATCAACACCACAAATTGGTACCTGTGGGTTGCTAGTAGTGTTGATTACTCCTTGTAGTTGATACTTATTGGTTTACTTGGTGGAAGATCATATGTTCAGATCCTTAATGCATATTATTACACCTCTGATTATGAACATGAATATGCTTTGTGAGTAGTTACATTCGTTCCCGAGGACATGGGTGAAGTCTTGCTATTAGTAGTCATGTGAATTTGGTATTCGTTCGATATTTTGATGAGACGTATGTTGTCTTCTCCTCTAGTGGTGTCATGTGAACGTCGACTACATGACACTTCACCATTATTTGGGCCTATAGGAAGGCATAGGGAAGTAATAAGTAGATGATGGGTTTCTATAGTGATAGAATCTTAAACCCTAGTCTATGCGTTGCTTCGTTAGGGGCTGATTTGGATCCACATGTTTCATGCTATGGTTAGGTTTACCTTAATAATTTTTTGTAGTTGTGGATGCTTGCAATAGGGGTTAATCATAAGTGGGATGCTTGTCCAAGTAAGGGCAGTACCCAAGCACCGGTCCACCCACATATCAATTTATCAAAGTACCGGACGCGAATCATATGAACGTGATGAAAACTAGCTTGACGATAATTCCCATGTGTCCTCGGGAGCTCCTTTCTTATTATTAGAAATTGTCCAGGCTTATCCTTTGCTACATAAAGGATTGGGCCACCTTGATGCACTTTATTTACTTTGTTTACTTATTACTTGTTACTATTTATCTTATCACAAAACTATCTATTACCTACAATTTCAGTGCTTGCAGAGAAAACCTTACTGAAAACCGCTTATCATTTCCTTCTGCTCCTCGTTGGGTTCGACACTCTTACTTATCGAAAGGAATACGATAGATCCCCTACACTTGTGAGTCATCAAGACTCTTTTGTGGCGCCATTGCCGGGGAGTGTAGCGCTTTTGGTGAGTGGAACTTGGTAAGGAAACATTTATATAGTGTGCTGAAATTTTCTGTTACTTGTTACTATGGAAACTAATCCTTTGAGGGGCTTGTTTGGGGCATCTTCGCCCCGACCAGTAGAGCAAAGAGTTGCTCCTGAACCTACTGAACTTTATGAAAATGTTTATTTTGAGATTCCTTCGGGTATGATAGAGAAACTGCTAGCTAATCCATTTACAGGAGATGGAACATTGCATCCCGATTTGCACCTTATCTTTGTGGATGAAGTTTGTGGATTATTTAAGCTTGCAGGTATTCCCGATGATGTTGTCAAAAGGAAGGTCTTCCCTTCATCTTTGAAGGGAGATGCATTGACATGGTATAGGCTATGTGATGATACGAGATCTTGGAATTATAAGCGATTGAAGTTGGAATTTCACCAGAAGTTCTATCCTATGCATCTTGTTCATCGTGATCGTAATTACATATATAATTTCTGGCCTCGCAAAGGAGAAAGCATCACTCGAGCTTGGGGGAGGCTTAAGTCAATGTTATATTCATGCCCCAATCATGAGCTCTCCCGGGAAATGATTATTCAAAAATTTTATGCTCGGCTTTCTCTTAATAATCGCAACCTGCTCGATACTTCCTGTGCTGGTTCTTATATGCTGAAGACTATTGATTTCAAATGGGACTTATTGGAAAGAATTAAATGCAACTCTGAAGATTGGGGTTCCGACGATGGTAAGGATTCAGGTATGACACCTAAGTTCGATTGTGTTAAATCTTTTATGGATACCGATGCTTTTCATGGATTTAGCGCTAAGTATGGACTTGACTCTGAGATAGTAGCTTCTTTCTGTGAATCTTTTGCTACTCACGTTGATCTCCCTAAAGAAAAGTGGTTTAAATATAATCCTCCTGTTGAAGTGAAAGTAGTTGCACCTATTACAGTTGACGAAAAGACTATCACTTATAGTGATCCTATTGTTCCTACTACTTATGTTGATAAACCACCTTTTCCTGTTAGGATAAAGGATCATGCTAAAACTTCGACTGTTGTTCGTAAGAGTAATACTAGGACTTATACACCTCCTGAGAAAATAAATGTTGAACCTAGTATTGCTATGGTTAAAGATCTCTTAGATGATGATTTAGATGGGCATGTTATTTATTTTTGTGGCGAAACTGCTAATATTGTTAAACCAGATGCCAAAACACATAGACCCGTTGTAGGCATGCCTGTTATTTCTATTAAAATAGGAGATCATTGTTATCATGGCCTATGTGATATGGGTGCTAGTGCTAGTGCAATACCTATTTCCTTATACCAAGAGATTATGCATGATATTGCACCTGTTGAGTTAGAAGATATTGATGTCACAATTAAGCTTGCCAATAGAGATAATATTAAGCCTTTTGGGATTGTTAGAGATGTTGAAGTCTTGTGTGGGAAGGTCAAACACCCTGCTGATTTTCTTGTTCTTGGTTCTCCACATGATGCCTTTTGTCCCATTATATTTGGTAGACCCTTCTTAAACACTGATAATGCTAGGATTGATTGCAAAAAGGATGTTGTTACGACTGGCTTAGATGATATGACTCATGAGTTTAATTTTGCTAAATTTCATAGACAACCCCGTGATAAAGAATTATCTAGTAAAGATGAAATAATTGGTCTTGCTTCTATTGCCGTGCCTCCTACTGATCCGTTAGAACAATATTTGCTGGACCATGAAAATGATATGTTTATGAAAGAAAGAAGGGAAATAGATGAAGTATTCCTTAAACAGGAACCTATTTTGAAACATAACCTTCCTGTTGAAATTCTTGGGGATCCCCCTGTTGGAGAACGTTGCAGAAAATAAAAATTTTCTACGCTTTCACCAAGATCAATCTATAGGGTTCATCTAGCAACGAGAGAGGAGTGCATCTACATACCCTTGTAGATCGCGAGCGGAAGCGTTCAAGAGAACGGGGTTGAGGGAGTCGTACTCGTCGTGATCCAAATCACCGATGATCCTAGTGCTGAACGGACAGCACATCCGCGTTCAACAACACGTACGGTTGGGGAAGACGCCTCCTCCTTCTTGATCCAGCAAGGGGGAAGGAGAGGTTGATGGAGATCCAACAGCACGACGGCATGGTGGTGGATGCAGCAGCGATCTCGATAGGGCTTTGCCAAGCTCTACGAGAGGGAGAGGTGTAGCAGAGGGAGAGGGAGGCGCCAAGAGCATGGGAGCAGCTGCCCTCCCCCCTCTTTATATAGGACCCCTAGCGGGAGGGCGTCGGCCCTAGGAGATGCAATCTCCACGGGGGGGGGGGGGGGGGTGGGGGGGGGGCGGCCAAGGGGGTGGCTTGCCCCCCAAGCCAAGTGGAGGCGCCCCCACCCCTAAGGTTTCCAACCCTAGGCGTAGGGGGGCCCAAGGGGGGGGGGGACGCACCAGCCCACCAGGGGCTGGTTCCCCTCCCACTTCAGCCCATGGGGCCCTCCGGGATAGGTGGCCCCACCCGGTGGACCCCCGGGACCCTTCCGGTGGTCCTGGTACAATACCGGTGACCCCCGAAACTTTCCTGATGGCCGAAACTTGACTTCCATATATAATTCTTTACCTCCGGAGCATTCCAGAACTCCTCGTGACATCCGGGATCTCATCCGGGACTCTGAACAACTTTCGTGTTACTGCATACTCATATCTCTACAACCCTAGCATCATCGAACCTTAAGTGTGTAGACCCTACGGGTTCGGGAGACACGCAGACATGATCGAGACGACTCTCCGTTCAATAACCAACAGCGGGATCTGGATACCCATGTTGGCTCCCACATGCTCCTCGATGATCTCATCAGATGAACCACGATGTCGAGGATTCAAGCAACCCCGTATACAATTCCCTTTGTTAATCGGTACGTTACGTGCCCGAGATTCGATCGTCGGTATCCCAATACCTCATTCAATCTCATTACCGGCAAGTCACTTTACTCGTACCGTAATGCATGATCCCGTGACCAAACACTTGGTCACTTTGAGCTCATGATGATGCATTACCGAGTGGGCCCAGAGATACCTCTCCGTCATACGGAGTGACAAATCCCAATCTCAATCCGTGTCAACCCAACAGACACTTTCGGAGATACCCGTAGTATACCTTTATAGTCAACCAGTTACGTTGTGACGTTTGGTACACCCAAAGCACTCCTACGGTATCCGGGAGTTACACGATCTCATGGTCTAAGGAAAATATAATTGACATTGGAAAAGCTCTAGCAAATGAACTACACGATCTTGTGCTATGCTTAGGATTGGGTCTTGTCCATCACATCATTCTCCTAATGATGTGATCCCGTTATCAACGACATCCAATGTCCATAGTCAGAAAACCATGACTATCAGTTGATCAACGAGCTAGTCAACTAGAGGCTCACTAGGGACATGTTGTGGTCTGTGTATTCACAAATGTATTACGATTTCCGGATAACACAATTATAGCATGAATAACAAACAATTATCATGAACAAGGAAATATAATAATAATCTTTTATTATTGCCTCTAGGGCATATTTCCAACAGTCTCCCACTTGCACTAGAGTCAATAATCTAGTTACATTGTGATGAATCGAACACCCATATAGTTCTGGTGTTGATCATGTTTTGCTCGCGGAAGAGGTTTAGTCAACGGATCTGTGACATTCAGATCCGTATGTACTTTGCAAATATCTATGTCTCCATCTTGAACATTTTCACGAATGGAGTTGAAACGACGCTTGATGTGCCTGGTCTTCTTGTGAAACCTGGGCTCCTTGGCAAGGGCAATAGCTCCAGTGTTGTCACAGAAGAGAGTGATTGGCCCCGACGCATTGGGTATGACTCCTAGGTCGGTGATGAACTCCTTCATCCATATTGCTTCATGTGCTGCCTCTGAGGCTGCCATGTACTCCGCTTCACATGTAGATCCCGCCACGACGTTTTGCTAGCAACTGCACCAGCTACTACCCACCATTCAAAATATACACGTATCCGGTTTGTGACTTAGAGTCATCCAGATCTGTGTCGAAGCTAGCGTCGACGTAACCCTTTACGACGAGCTCTTCGTCACCTCCATAAACGAGAAACATATCCTTAGTCCTCTTCAGGTACTTCAGGATATTCTTGACCGTTGTCCAGTGTTCCTTGCCGGGATTACTTTGGTACTTTCCTACCAAACTTACGGCAAGGCTTACATCGGGTGTGGTACACAGCATGACATACATAATAGACCCTATGGCTGAGGCATAGGGGATGACACTCATCTCTTCTATATCTTCTACCGTGGTCGGACATTGAGCTGAGCTCAATCTCACACCTTGTAATACAGGCAAGAACCCTTTCTTGGACTGATCCATATTGAACTTCTTCAATATCTTATCATGGTATGTGCTTTGTGAAAGACATATGAGGCGTCTCGATCTATCCCTATAGATCTTGATGCCTAATATGTAAGCAGCTTCTCCAAGGTCCTTCATTGAAAAACACTTATTCAAGTAGGCCTTAATGTTGTCCAAAAGTTTTATATCATTTCCCATCAAAAGTATGTCATCTACATATAATATGAGAAATGCTACAGAGCTCCCACTCACTTTCTTGTAAACGCAGGCTTCTCCATAAGTCTGCATAAACCCAAACGCTTTGATCATATCATCAAAGCGAATGTTCCAACTCCGAGATGCTTGCACCAGCCCATAAATGGATCGCTGGAGCTTGCATACCTTGTTAGCATTCTCGGGATCGACAAAACCTTCCGGCTGCATCATATACAGTTCTTCCTTAAGATAGCCGTTAAGGAATGCCGTTTTGACATCCATTTGCCTTATCTCATAATCATAGTATGCGACAATTGCTAACATGATTCGGACGTACTTCAGCTTCGCCATAGGAGAGAAAGTCTCATCGTAGTCAACCCCTTAAACTTGTCGATAACCCTTAGCAACAAGTCGAGCTTTATAGATGGTAACATTACCATCCGCGTCCGTCTTCTTCTTAAAGATCCATTTGTTTTCTATCGCTCGCCGATCATCGGGCAAGTCTGTCAAAGTCCATACTTTGTTTTCATACATGGATCCTTTTTCGGATTGCATGGATTCAAGCCATTTGTTGGAATCTGGGCCCGCCATCGCTTCTTCATAGTTTGAAGGTTCACCGTTGTCTAACAACATGATTTCCAGGACAGGGTTGCCATAGCACTCTGGTGTGGAAAGTGTCCTTGTGGACCTACGAAGTTCAGTAGCAACTTGATCTGAAGTACCTTGATCATCATCATTAATTTCCTCTCCAGTCGGTGTAGGCACCACATGAACATTTTCCCGAGCTGCACTACTTTCCGGTTCAAGAGGTAGTACTTCATCGGGTTCTACTTTCCTCCCACTTACTCCTTTTGAGAGAAACTCTTTCTCCAGAAAGGATCCGTTCTTGGCAACAAAGATCTTGCCTTCGGATCTAAGGTAGAAGGTATACCCAATGGTTTCCTTAGGGTATCCTATGAAGACGCATTTTTCCGACTTGGGTTCGAGCTTTTCAGGTTGAAGTTTCTTGACATAAGCATCGCATCCCCAAACTTTTAGAAACGACAGCTTAGGTTTCTTCCCAAACCATAATTCATACGGTGTCGTCTCAACGGATTTAGATGGTGCCCTATTTAAAGTGAATGTAGCTGTCTCTAGAGCATATCCCCAAAATGATAGCGGTAAATCGGTAAGAGACATCATAGATCGCACCATATCCAATAGAGTGCGATTACGACGTTCAGACACACCGTTATGCTGAGGTGTTCCAGGCGGCATGAGTTGTGAAACGATTCCACATTTCCTTAAGTGCGTACCAAATTCGTGACTTAAATATTCTCCTCCACGATCTGATCGTAAGAACTTTATTTTTCGGTCACGTTGATTCTCTACCTCATTCTGAAATTCCTTGAACTTTTCAAAGGTCTCAGACTTGTTTTTCATCAAGTAGACATACCCATATCTACTTAAGTCATCAGTGAGAGTGAGAACATAACGATATCCTCCGCGAGCCTCAATGCTCATTGGACCGCACGCATCAGTATGTATGATTTCCAATAAGTTGGTTGCTCGCTCCATTGTTCCGGAGAACGGAGTCTTGGTCATTTTGCCCATGAGGCATGGTTCGCATGTGTCAAATGATTCATAATCGAGAGACTCTAAAAGTCCATCAGCATGGAGCTTCTTCATGCGCTTGACACCAATGTGACCAAGGTGGCAGTGCCACAAGTATGTGGGACTATCGTTATCAACCTTACATCTTTTGGTATTCACATTATGAATATGTGTAACATTACGTTCGAGATTCATTAACAATAAACCATTGACCAGCGGGGCATGACCATAAAACATCTCTCATATAAATAGAACAACCATTATTCTCGGATTTGAATGAGTAGCCATCTCGCATTAAACGAGATCCAGATACAACGTTCATGCTCAAAGCTAGCACTAAATAACAATTATTGAGGTTTAAAACTAATCCCGTAGGTAAATGTAGAGGTAGCGTGCCGACGGCGATCACATCGACCTTGGAACCATTCCCGACGCGCATCGTCACCTCGTCCTTCCCCAGTCTCCGCTTATTCCGCAGCTCCTGCTTTGAGTTACAAATATGAGCAACGACACCGGTATCAAATACCCAGGAGCTACTACGAGTACTGGTAAGGTACACATCAATTACATGTATATCACATATACCTTTAGTGTTGCAGGCCTTCTTGTCCGCTAAGTATTTGGGGCAGTTCCGCTTCCAGTGACCCTTCCCTTTGCAATAAAAGCACTCAGTCTCAGGCTTGGGTCCATTCTTTGACTTCTTCCTGGCAACTGGCTTACTGGGCGCGGCAACTTCCTTGCCGTACTTCTTGAAGTTCTTCTTACCCTTGCCCTTCTTGAACTTAGTGGTTTTATTGACCATCAACACTTGATGTTCCTTTTTGATTTCCACCTCTGCTGACTTCAGCATTGAAAATACTTCAGGAATAGTTTTCTCCATTCCTTGCATATTGTAGTTCATCACAAAGCTCTTGTAGCTAGGTGGGAGCAACTGAAGGATTCTGTCAATGACCGCCTCGTCCGGGAGGTTAATGTCCAGCTGGGACAAGCGGTTGTGCAACCCAGACATTTTGAGTATGTGCTCACTGACAGAACTATTTTCCTCCATCTTACAACTATAGAACTTGTCGGAGAATTCATATCTCTCGACCCGGGCATGAGCTTGGAAAACCATTTTCATCTCCTCGAACATCTCATATGCTCTGTATTGCTCAAAACGCTTTTGGAGCCCCGGTTCTAAGTTGTAAAGCATGCCGCACTGAACGAGGGAGTAATCATCAGCATGTGACTGACAAGCGTTCATAACGTCTTGGTTCTCTGGGATGGGTGCTTCACCTAGCGGTCCTTCTAGGACATATGCTTTCTTGGCAGCTATGAGGATGATCCTCAGGTTCCAGACCCAGTACGTATAGTTGCTGCCATCATCTTTCAGCTTGGTTTTCTCTAGGAATGCGTTGAAGTTGAGGTTGACATGAGCGTTGGCCATTTGATCTACAAGACATTTTTGCAAAGGTTTTTAGACTAAGTTCATGATAATTAAGTTCATCTAATCAAATTATTTAATGAACTCCCACTCAGATTAGACATCCCTCTAGTCATCTAAGTGTTACATGATCCGAGTTGACTAGGCCGTGTCCGATCATCACGTGAGACGGACTAGTCACCATCGGTGAACATCTCCATGTTGATCGTATCTTCCATACGACTCATGTTCGACCTTTCGGTCTCTGTGTTCCAAGGCCATGTCTGTACATGCTAGGCTCGTCAAGTTAATCTAAGTGTTTTGCATGTGTAAATCTGTCTTACACCCGTTGTATGTGAACGTTAGAATCTATCACACCCGATCATCACGTGGTGCTTCGAAACAACGAACTTTCGCAACGGCACACAGTTAGGGGGAACTCTTTCTTGAAATTATTATGAGGGATCATCTTATTTACTACTGTCGTTCTAAGTAAACAAGATGCAAAAACATGATAAACATCACATGCAATCAAATAGTGACATGATATGGCCAATATCATATAGCTCCTTTGATCTCCATCTTCGGGGCTCCATGATCATCTTCGTCACCGGCATGACACCATGATCGCCATCATCATGATCTCCATCATCGTGTCTCCATGAAGTTGCTCGCCAACTATTACTTCTACTGCTATGGCTAACGGTTTAGCAATAAAGTAAAGTAATTACATGGCGTTTAATCATTGACACACAGGTCATACAATAATTAAGACAACTCCTATGGCTCCTGCCGGTTGTCATACTCATCGACATGCAAGTCGTGATTCCTATTACAAGAACATGATCTCATACATCACATATATATATCATTCATCACAACTTTTGGCCATATCACATCACAAAGCATATGCTGCAAAAACAAGTTAGAGGTCCTCTAATTGTTGTTGCATGTTTTACGTGGCTGCAATAGGGTTCTAGCAAGAACGTTTTGTTACCTACGTAAAAGCCACAACATGATATGCCAACTTCTATTTACCCTTCATAAGGACCCTTTTCATCGAATCCGCTCCAACTAAAGTGGGAGAGACAGACACCCGCTAGCCACCTTATGCAACTAGTGCATGTCAGTCGGTGGAACCTGTCTCACGTAAGCGTACGTGTAAGGTCGGTCCGGGCCACTTCATCCCACGATGCCGCCGAAGCAAAATAAGACTAGTAGTGGCAAGAAAGTTGACAACATCTACGCCCACAACAAATTGTGTTCTACTCGTGCAAAGAGAACTACACATAGACCTAGCTCATGATGCCACTATTGGAGAACGTTGCAGAAAATAAAAAATTTCTACGCTTTCACCAAGATCAATCTATGGAGTTCATCTAGCAACGAGAGACGAGTGCATCTACATACCCTTGTAGATCGCGAGCGGAAGCATTCAAGAGAACGAGGTTGAGGGAGTCGTACTCGTCGTGATCCAAATCACCGATGATCCTAGTGCTGAACGGACAGCACCTCCGCGTTCAACACACGTACGGTTGGGGAAGACGTCTCCTCCTTCTTGATCTAGCAAGGGGGAAGGAGAGGTTGATGGAGATCCAACAGCACGACGGCGTGGTGGTGGATGCAGCAGCGATCTCGACAGGGCTTCACCAAGCTCTACGAGAGGGAGAGGTGTAGCAGAGGAAAAGGGAGGCGCCAAGAGCATGGGTGTGGCTGCCCTCCCTCCCCCCACTTTATATAGGACCCCTAGGGGGGGCGCCGGTCCTAGGAGATGCAATCTCCAGGGGGGGGGGGGGCGGCCAAGGGGGGGGGGCTTTCCCCCCAAGCCAAGTGGAGGCGCCCCCACCCCTAGGAATTCCAACCCTAGGCGCAGGGGGGCAAGGGGGGGGGGCGCACCAGCCCACTAGGGGCTGGTTCCCCTCCCACTTCAGCCCATGGGGCCCTCCGGGATAGGTGGCCTCACCCGGTGGACCCCCGGGAACCTTCCGGTGGTCCCAGTACAATACCGGTGACACCCGAAACTTTCCCGATGGCCGAAACTTGACTTCCTATATATAATTCTTTACCTCCGGAACATTACGGAACTCCTCGTGACGTTCGGGATCTCATCCGGGACTCTGAATAACTTTCGGGTTACTGCATACTCATATCTCTACAACCCTAGCGTCACCGAACCTTAAGTGTGTAGACCCTACGGGTTCGGGAGACATGCAGACATGACCGAGACGACTCTCCGGTCAATAACCAACAGCGGGATCTGGATACCCATGTTGGCTCCCACATGCTCCTCGATGATCTCATCAGATGAACCACGATGTCGAGGATTCAAGCAACCCGGTATACAATTCCCTTTGTCAATCAGTATGTTAGTTGCCCGCGATTTAATCGTTGGTATCCCAATACCTCGTTCAATCTCGTTACCGGCAAGTCACTTTACTCGTACCATAATGCATGATCCCGTGACCAAACACTTGGTCACTTTGAGCTCATGATGATGCATTACCGAGTGGGCCCAGAGATACCTATCCGTCATACGGAGTGACAAATCCCAGTCTCGATCCGTGTCAACCCAACAGACACTTTCGGAGATACCCGTAGTATACCTTTATAGTCACCCAGTTACGTTGTGACGTTTGGTACACCCAAAGCAATCCTACGGTATCCGGGAGTTACACGATCTCATGGTCTAAGGAAAAGATACTTGACATTGGAAAATCTCTAGCAAACAAACTACACGATCTTGTGCTATGCTTAGGATTGGGTCTTGTCCATCACATCATTCTCCTAATGATGTGATCCCGTTATCAACGACATCCAATGTCCATAGTCAGGAAACCATGACTATCAGTTGATCAACGAGCTAGTCAACTAGAGGCTCACTAGGGACATGTTGTGGTCTGTGTATTCACACATGTATTACGATTTCCGGATAACACAATTATAGCATGAATAACAGAAAATTATCATGAACAAGGAAATATAATAATAATCTTTTATTATTGCCTCTAGGGCATATTTCCAACACCCCCTTCACCCAAGGGTGATCCCATGTTTGAACTCAAACCTTTACCTGATAATCTTAAGTATGCTTATCTTAATGAAAAGAAAATATATCCTGTTATTATTAGTGCTAACCTTTCAAGCAAGAAGAAGAAAGATTATTGAAAACTCTGAAGAAGCACCAAGCTGCTATTGGATATACTCTGGATGATCTTAAGGGCGTTGTCCCACGTTATGCCAACACAAAATTAAATTGGAGGATGATGCCAAACCAGTTAGAGATCCTCAACGACGACTAAATCCCAAGATGAAAGAAGTGGTAAGAAAGGAGATACTAAAGCTCCTTGAGGCAGGTATAATTTATCCCGTTGCTGATAGTGATTGGGTAAGCCCTGTCCATTGTGTTCCTAAAAAGGGAGGTATTACTGTTGTTCCTAATGATAAAGATGAATTGACCCCGCAAAGAATTATTACAGGTTATAGGATGGTAATTGATTTCTGTAAATTAAATAAGTCTACTAAGAAAGATCATTACCCTTTACCTTTTATTGATCAAATGCAAGAAAGACTATCCAAACACACACATTTTTGCTTTCTAGATGGTTATTCTGGTTTCTCTCAAATACCTGTGTCAGCGGGAGATCAATCAAAAACTACTTTTACTTGCCCTTTCCGTACTTTTGCTTATAAACATATGCCCTTTGGTTTATGTAATGCACCTGCTACCTTTCAAAGATGCATGATGGCTATATTCTCTGATTTTTGTGAAAAGATTTGCGAAGTATTCATGGATGACTTCTCCGTTTATGGATCCTCTTTTGATAATTGTTTGAGCAATCTTGATCGAGTTTTGTAGAGATGCGAAGACACTAGTCTCGTTCTGAATTGGGAAAAGTGTCACTTTATGGTTAATGAAGGCATTTTCTTGGGGTATAAGATTTTTGAGAGAGGTATTGAAGTTGACAAATCCAAAGTTGATGCTATTGAAAAGATGCCATGTCCCAATGACATAAAAGGTATAAGAAGTTTCCTTGGTCATGCCGGTTTTTATAGGAGGTTCATTAAGGACTTTTCTAAGATCTCTAGGCCTCTGACTAATTTATTGCAAATAGATACTCCTTTTGTCTTTGATGATGATTGTGTAGAAGCATTTGAAATACTTAAGAAAGCTTTGATCACTGCACCTGTTGTTCAGCCACCTGATTGGAATTTACCTTTTGAAATTATGTGTGATGCTAGTGACTATGCTGTAGGTGCTGTTCTAGGGCAAAGAGTTGATAAGAAATTGAATGTTATCCAGTATGCTAGTAAGACTCTTGATACTGCCCAAAGGAATTATGCTACTACTGAAAAAGAATTCTTAGCAGTTGTGTTTGCATGTGATAAGTTTAGACCTTATATTGTTGATTCCAAAGTCACTATTCACACTGATCATGCTACTATTAAATACCTTATGGAAAAGAAAGATGCTAAGCCTAGACTCATTAGATGGGTTCTCCTGCTCCAAGAATTTGATTTGCATATTATTGATAGAAAGGGAGCCGAGAACCCCGTTGCAGACAACTTGTCTAGGTTAGAGAATGTTCTTGATGACCCACTACCTATTGATGATAGCTTTCCTGATAAACAATTAGCATTCATTAATGCTTCTCGTATTGCTCCATGGTATGCTGATTATGCTAATTATATTGTTGCTAAATTTATACCACCTAGTTTCACATACCAGCAAAATAGAATGTTCTTTTATGATTTAAGACATTACTTTTGGGATGACCCACACCTTTATAAAGAAGGAGTAGATGGTGTTATTAGACATTGTGTACCTGAGCATGAACAGGAATAGATCCTACGCAAGTGTCAATCTAAATCATATGGAGGACACCACGCTGGAGATAGAACTGCACATAAGGTACTACAATCTGGTTTTGATTGGCCTACTCTCTTCAAAGATGCTCGTAAGTTTGTCTTATCTTGTGATGAATGTCAAAGAATTGGTAATATTAGTAGACGTCAAGAAATGCCTATGAATTATTCTCTTGTTATTGAAGCGTTTGATGTTTGGGGCTTTGATTATATGGGACCTTTTCCTGCCTCTAATGGTTATACACATATTTTAGTTGCCGTTGATTACGTTACTAAGTGGGTAGAAGCTATTCCAACTAGTAGTGCTGATCATAACACTTCTATTAAAATGCTTAAGGAAGTTATTTTTCCGAGGTTTGGAGTCCCTAGATATCTTATGACTGATGGTGGTTCACATTTTATTCATGGTGCTTTTCGTAAGATGCTTGCTAAGTATGATGTCAATCATAGAATCGCATCTCCTTATCATCCGCAGTCTAGTGGTCAAGTAGAGTTGAGCAATAGAGAGCTCAAGTTAATTTTGCAAAAGACTGTGAATAGATCTAGAAAGAATTGGTCCAAAAAACTTGATGATGCATTATGGGCCTATAGAACTGCATACAAAAATCCTATGGGCATGTCTCCATATAAGATGGTTTATTGAAAAGCATGTCATTTACCTCTTGAACTTGAACATAAAGCATATTGGGCTATTAAAGAGCTCAATTATGACTTCAAACTTGCCGGTGAGAAGAGGTTGTTTGATATTAGCTCACTTGATGAATGGAGAGCCCAAGCTTATGAGAATGCCAAGCTATTCAAAGAAAAAGTCAAGCGCTGGCATGATAAAAGGATACAAAAGCGTGAGTTTAATGTAGGTGATTATGTGTTATTGTTCAACTCTCGTTTAAGATTTTTTGCAGGAAAGCTTCTCTCTAAATGGGAAGGCCCCTACGTTATCGAGGAGGTCTATCGTTCTGGTGCCATAAAAATCAACAACTTTGAAGGCACAAGCCCGAGGGTGGTAAACGGTCAAAGAATTAGACATTATATTTTAGGTAATCCTATTAATGTTGAAACTAATATTATTCAAACCGTAACCCCAGTAGAATACATAAGGGACACTTTCCAGAACGTTCCAGACTCCGAAAAGGAATAGGTATGTGGTACAGTAAGTAAACCGACTCCAAAAGAACTCCAATGGCATTTTTATCAGTTTTGGATTATTTAAGAATTTTAGGAAGAAAGAAGTAGTCTAAAAGGGACACGAGGCCCCCACGAGAGTGGAGGGCGCCCCCTGTCTCGTGGGCACCTCGTGTGCCTCCCGGACTCCGTTTTTCTTGCACATTACGTATTTTGGTCGGTAAAAATTCATTATTTATACTCCCGAAGGTTTTGACCACAGTATCACGCAAATATCCTCTGTTTCGTTTTGAGCTGTTTTCTGTTGCAGATCTAGAGCATTATGGCATCTCCAAGCGCTCCCAATGACAAGTTTTTTGAGAGGGTTATTGCTACCTCTTGAGCATTGTGTTGGATTTCCTCGAAGAGGAGAGGATGATGTAGTAAAGTAGCGTAAGTATTTCCCTCAGTTTTTAAGAACCAAGGTATCAATCCCATAGGAGATCACGCACGAGTCCCTCGTACCTACACAAAACGATAGCTACTCGCAACCAACGCGATTAGGGGCTGTCAATCCCTTCACGGTCACTTACGAGGGTGATATCTGATAGAGATGATAAATAATATTTTTGGTATTTTTGATATAGAGATGCAAAGTAAAAAGTAAAAGGCAAAGTAAAAACAAAGCAAGTAATAAAGTAATGGAGATTGATATGATGAGAATAGATCCGGGGGCCATAGGTTTCACTAGTGGCTTCTCTCAAGAGCATAAATATTCTATGGTGGGTGAACAAATTACTGTTGAGCAATTGACAGAATTGAGCATAATTATGAGTATATCTAGGTATGATCATGTGTATAGGCATCACGTCCGAGACAAGTAGATTGAAACGATTCTGCATCTACTACTATTACTCCACTCATCGACCGCTATCCAGCATGCATCTAGAGTATTAAGTTAAAAATAGAGTAACGCCTTAAGCAAGATGACATGATGTAGAGGGATAAATTCATGCAATATGATAAAACCCCCATCTTGTTATCCTCGATGGCAACAATACAATACGTGCCTTGCTGCCCCTGCTGTCACTGGGAAAGGACACCGCAAGATTGAACCCAAAGCTAAACACTTCTCCCATTGCAACAACTACCAATCTAGTTGGCCAAACCAAACGGATAATTCGAAGAGACTTGCAAAGATAACTCAATCATACATAAAAGAATTCAGAAAAGATTCAAATATTATTCATAGATAAGCTGGATCATAAACCCACAATTCATCGGTCTCAACAAACACACCGCAAAAAGAAGATTACATCGATTAGATCTCCACAAGAGAGGGGGAGAACATTGTATTGAGATCCAAAAAGAGAGAATAAGCCATCTAGCTACTAGCTATGGACCCAAAGGTCTGAAGTAAACTACTCACACTTCATCGGAGAGGCTATGGTGTTGATGTAGAAGCCCTCCGTGGTAGATGCCCCCTTCCGACGGAGCTCCAGAATAGGGCCCAAGATGGGATCTCGCGGATACAGATAGTTGCGGCGGTGGAATTAGGTTTTTGGCTCCGTATTTGATCTGACGGGGGTACGTAGGTATATATAGGAGGAAGGAGTACGTCGGCGGAGCAACAGGGGGCCCACGAGGCAGGGGGTGCGCCCTAGGGGGGTGCCCCCCACCCTCGTGACCGCCTCTTTTGTTCCTTGGAGTAGGGTCCAAGTCTCCTGGATCACGTTCAGTGAGAAAATCACGTTCCCGAAGGTTTTATTCCGTTTGGACTCCGTTTGATATTCTGTTTCTTCGAAATACTGAAATAGGCAAAAAACAGCAATTCTGGGCTGGGCCTTTGGTTAATATGTTAGTCCCAAAAGATAATATAAAAGTGGAAAATAAAGCCCAATATAGTCCAAAACAATAGGTAAAGTAGCATGGAGCATTAAAAAATTATAGATACGTTGGAGACGTATCAAGCATCCCCAAGCTTAATTCCTGCTCGTCCTCGAGTAGGTAAATGATAAAAAAGAATTTTTGATGCGGAGTGATACTTTGGCATAATTTCAATGTAAATCTTCTTAATTGTGGTATGAATATTCAGATCCGAAAGATTCAAGACAAAAGTTCATATTAACATAAAAGTAATAATACTTCAAGCATACAAATTAAAGCAATCATGGCCATGCTATTTTGAGAAGACATAGAAAGTTATCCCTACAAAATCATATAGTCTGGCTAAGCTCTATCTCCATCACACAGAGTATTTAATCATGCACAACCCCGATGACGAGCCAAGCAATTGTTTCATACTTTAATAATTTCAAACTTTTTCAAGTTTCACGCAATACATGAGTGTGAGCCATGGACATAGCACTATAGGTGTAATAGAATGGTGGTTGTGGAGAAGACAAAAAAGGAGAAGATAGTCTCACATCAACTAGGCGTATCAACGGGCTATGGAGATGCCCATTAATAGATATCAATGTGAGTGAGTAGGGATTGCCATGCAACGGATGCACTAGAGCTATAAGTATATGAAAGCTCAACAAAAGAAACTAAGTGGGTGTGCATCCAACTTGCTTGCTCATGAAGACCTAGGGCACTTTTGAGGAAGCTCATCATTGGAATATACAAGCCAAGTTCTATAAATAAAAATCCCCACTAGTATATGAAAGTGACAACATATGAGACTCTCATTCATGAAGATCATGGTGCTACTTTGAAGCACAAGTGTGGTAAAAGGATAGTAGCATTGTCCCTTCTCTCTTTTTCTCTCATGTTTTTTTTATTTGGGCCTTTTTTTATGGCCACTCCTTTTTTTTATATATTTAGTCTGGAGTCTCATCCTGACTTATGGGGGAATCATAGTCTCCATCATCATTTCCTCACTGGGACAATGCTCTAATAATGATGATCATCACACTTTTATTTTTCTTACAACTCAACAATTACAACTCAATACTTAGAACAAGATATGACTCTATATGAATGCCTCCGGCGGTGTACCGGGATATGCAATGAATCAAGAGCGACATGTATGAAAATTATGAAGGTGGCCTTGCCACAAATACAATGTCAACTACATGTTCATGCAATAAGCAATATGACAAAAGTAATGTGTGTCATATGAATGGAACGGTGGAAAGTTGCATGGCAATATATCTCGGAATGGCTATGGAAATGCCATGATAGGTAGGTATGGTGGCTGTTTTGAGGAAGGTATATGGTGGGTGTATGATACCGGTGAAAAGTGCGCGGTATTAGAGAGGTTAGCAATGGTGGAAGGGTGAGAGTGCGTATAATCCATGGACTCAACATTAATCAAAAGAACTCATGCACTTGTTGCAAAAATTTAGAAGTCATCAAAAACCAAAGCACTACGCGCATGCTCCTAGGGGGGTAGATTGGTAGGAAAAGACCATCGCTCGTCCCCGACTGCCACTCATAAGGAAGACAATCAATAAATAAAATTGTGCTCCGACTTCATCACAAAGCGGTTCACCATACGTGCATGCTATGGGAATCACAAACTTCAACACAAGCATTCTTTAAATTCATAATCACCCCAACTAGCATTTCTTTGATATTATCACCTCCATATCTCAAAACAATTATCAAGCATCAAACTTATCTTAGTATTCAACGCACTCAAAAGAAAGTTTCACATATCTTGAATACCAAGTATATTATCCTTAAGCAAATTACCATGCTATAACGACTCTCAAAATAATCTAAGTGAAGCATGAGAGATCAATAGTTTCTTTAAAACAAATCCACCACCATGCTCTAAAAGATCTAAGTGAAGCACTAGAGCAAAAATTATCACGCTCAAAAAGGTATAAGTGAAGCACTATGAGCAAAAATTATCAAGCTCAAAAGATATAAGTGAAGCACTATGAGCAAAAATTATCACGCTCAAAAAGGTATAAGTGAAGCACTATGAGCAAAAATTATCACACTCAAAAAGGTATAAGTGAAGCACTATGAGCAAAACTATCAAGCTCAAAAGGGTATAAGTGAAGCACTATGAGCAAAACTATCAAGCTCAAAAGATATAAGTGAAGCATATAGAGTATTCTAGCAAATTCCAAATCATGTATGGCTCTCTCAAAAGGTGTGTACAGCAAGGATGATTGTGGTAAACTAACAAACAAAGACACAAATAATACAAGATGCTCCAAGCAAAACGCATAACATGTGGTGAATAAAAATATAGCTCCAAGTAAATTACCGATGGAAGTAGACGAAAGAGGGGATGCCTTCCGGGGCATCCCCAACCTTTGACTTTTTGGTGTCCTTGGATTATCTTGGTGGTGCCATGGGCATCCCCAAGCTTAGGCTCTTGCCACTCTTTGTTCCATAATCCATCAAAAGAATTCACCCAAAACTTGAAAACTTCACAACACAAAACTCAATAGAAATCTCGTGAGCTCCGTTAGTGAAAGAAAACAAAAGACTACTTTAAGGTACTGTAATGAACTCATTCTTTATTTATATTGGTGTTAACCCTACTTTATTCCAACTTCTTTATGGTTTATAAACTAATTTATTAGCCATAGATGCATTGAAATAAGCAAACAACACACGAAAAACAGAATCTGTTAAAAACAGAACAGTCTGTAGCAATCTGTAACTAACGCAAACTTATGGAACTCTAAAACTTATACCAAAGTAGGACGTACTGTAAAATTTGTTTATTGGTCAGCAGCAAAAAGAATCAATGCAAAATCACGCTTCTGTGATTTATTGAATTTTTTCTCGTGAGCGCAAAGTTTCTGTTTTTCGGCAGAATCAAATCAACTATCATCATAGCTTATCCTATAGGTTCTACTTGGCACAAACACTAATTAAAACATGAAACCACATCTAACCAGAGGCTAGATGGATTATTTATTCCTAAACAGAAGCAAAAACAAAAAACAAAAAATAAAATTGGGTTGCCTCCCAACAAGCGCTATCGTTTAACGCCCCTAGCTAGGCATAAAAGCAAGGATAGATCTAATGAGTGACATAATAGTAAGATAGATCTTGAAAACTCATCTCATATTCTCTACGTTCGGCAGAAAGCTTTCTTTGAGGCAAGCAAAAGTAATCAAAAGGGCTAAATTTGGTGGGACAAAGGTCCCCAAGATCAATCAAAGGAGGAATAGGTTCCTCCTTCGGCCCTTCATAGTGCACAACTATTTCATCACTAAAAGCATTCTTTTGGCAAAATTTTGGGAGCCTATACTCAAGAGAGTATCCTAGCTCATTGTTTCGAAGAGCAAAATCATTATTAAGTTTGTTAATGCAATCGATCAAGACTTTGGTAGGAACCTTTTTTCTAAGGTTTTCATTAAAAGCGACGTAGTCAGAAGATTGAAAACGTCTAAATTCCTCTTGATCATAAAGGATCGCTTCTATGGGAGGACGACCGGCGTCCACCCTATAGTGCGCAAAAGTTTCCTTGGCCTCTCTAATGATAAATCTAAACTCATGAGCCAAAAAGATAGTAACAGCGCGCTTAACAGAAGAATGCTCAATATTAGAAAATTATAGAAAAATTCTTTGTATGCAAGGATGCATATGCATAAATTGTCTTTCAAGTTCAAATACAAGCATAGCGATAGCATCCGCAAGACTACTAGTTCTATGAAGAATAGAACAACCCAAGGAAGGTAAAGCACCAGCACAAGTAAAGAAATCTTGAATAACACCTTTTCCAATAATGTTACCACTGCCGATTCAAAACTTTTTAGTATGCAAGATAGGGGGTTCATCAGCTGGAGCCTCGGGATTTTCCATGTTATCATTATTGTCCATATTGAGGATAATCTCCCCAATTTCAGACATAGCGGCAAACAAAAAGGCAATGAGAAAAAGGCGAAAGGGAAAGAGAGGAGGAGATTGGGAAAGAGAGGGCAAATAAAACGGCAAGGGTGAAGTGGGGGAGAGGAAAACGAGAGGCAAATAATGTAATGCGAGAGATAGGGATTGTGATGGGTACTTGGTATGGTTGACTTTTGTGCAAACTCCCCGGCAACGGCGCCAGAAATTCTTCTTGCTACCTCTTGAGCACTGCGTTAGATTTCCCCGAAGAGGAGAGGATGATGCAGTAAAGTAGCGTAAGTATTTCCCTCAGTTTTTGAGAACCAAGGTATCAATCCAGTAGGAGATCACGCACGAGTCCCTCGTACCTACACAAAACGATAGCTACTCGCAACCAACGTGATTAGGGGTTGTCAATCCCTTCACGGTCACTTACGAGGGTGAGATCTGATAGAGATGATAAATAATATTTTTGGTATTTTTGATATAGAGATGCAAAGTAAAAAGTAAAAGGCAAAGTAAAAGCAAAGCGAGTAATAAAGTAATGGAGATTGATATGATGAGAATAGACCCGGGGGCCATAGGTTTCACTAGTGGCTTCTCTCAAGAGCATAAATATTCTACGGTGGGTGAACAAATTACTGTTGAGCAATTGACAGAATTGAGCATAATTATGAGTATATCTAGGTATGGTCATGTGTATAGGCATCACGTCCGAGACAACTAGATCGAAACGATTCTGCATCTACTACTATTACTCCACTCATCGACCGCTATCCAGCATGCATCTAGAGTATTAAGTTAAAAACAGAGTGACGCCTTAAGCAACATGACATGATGTAGAGGGATAAATTCATGCAATATGATAAAAACCCCATCTTGTTATCCTCTATGGCAACAATACAATACGTGCCTTGCTGCCCCTGCTGTCACTGGGAAAGGACACCGCAAGATTGAACCCAAAGCTAAACACTTCTCCCATTGCAAGAACTACCAATCTAGTTGGCCAAACCAAACGGATAATTCGAAGAGACTTGCAAAGATAACTCAATCATACATAAAATAATTCAGAAAAGATTCAAATATTATTCATAGATAAGCTGGATCATAAACCCACAATTCATTGCTCTCAACAAACACACTACAAAAAGAAGATTACATCAAATAGATCTCCATAAGAGAGGGGGAGAACATTGTATTGAGATCCAAAAAGAGAGAAGAAGCCATCTAGCTACTAGCTATGGACCCGAAGGTCTGAAGTAAACTACTCACACTTCATCGGAGAGGCTATGGTGTTGATGTAGAAGCCCTCCGTGGTAGATGCCCCCTTCCGGTGGAGCTCCGGAACAGGCCCCAAGATGGGATCTCGCGGATACAGAAAGTTGCGGCGATGGAATTAGGTTTTTGGCTTTGTATTTGATCTGACGGGGGTACGTAGGTATATATAGGAGGAAGGAGTACGTCGGTGGAGCAACAGGGGGCCCACGAGGCAGGGGGGCGCGCCCTAGGTGAGGGACGCCCCCACTCTCGTGACCACCTCTTTTGTTCCTTGGAGTAGGGTCCAAGTCTCCTGGATCACGTTCGGTGAGAAAATCACGTTCCCGAAGGTTTTATTCCGTTTGGACTCCGTTTGATATTGTGTTTATTCAAAATACTGAAATAGGCAAAAAAAACAGCAATTCTGGGCTGGGCCTCCGGTTAATAGGTTAGTCCCAAAAATAATATAAAAGTGGAAAATAAAGCCCAATATAGTCCAAAACAGTAGGTAAAGTAGCATGGAGCAATCAAAAATTATAGATACATTGGAGACGTATCAGTTATCAACCCCTATCTCGCGGAGGTGCTGCAACACCCTCAAACCATTGAGATGCATGAGGGGGTGCTGCACATCCGTGACGTGGAGGGACCAAGGCGTACCGGAAGCATGGAGACAAAGCTCGAAGCTGTGGAGCAGCAAGTCTTCAAGTGCCAAGGGATGGTGGAGCGTGGACTCAACGCCAACCAGATGATGATCACAGAGTTCACCAACAACCACAAGCTAGATGCCAAAGTCATTGGGGAAACCATCTTCAAGCTTCAAGAGAAAATCGAGCACCTCCAAGCCCAGATCTATGACCTGCAAAACCAGAACTGTGAGTATGAATATAGATTCAAGAGGATGAGTTTGGCTGCAGATTTAAGGATCCCGGAGACTCGATCATCCTTCTAGGATGGTGAGCCTATGCCTTGGAAGATGGACGACAAGCCTACATCATCAATAGCTCCTACTTCACCACCTCCGAGGACATAATCACATGGGTATGGGCACTCCCCTTGGCAACTTCCAAGCTTGGGGGAGGTGCCCCGGTATCGTATCACCATCACACCCCTACCTTTACCGTTTTATTTAGTTTGATCCTTTTAGTAGTATCTTGATCTAGTAGATTGAAGTTTTGATATGAAGTAGTTTTGAGTTTGCTTTGTGATCTCTTTTTGTAATCGAGTCCGTGAGCTATCTATAATAAAGATTAGGATTGAGTCAAGGGCTTTGCTTTCCTGCTATGATCTTGAGAAAGTAGAAAGAATTAAAGAGTTCTTATTGATCTTATGCTTAGTGATAACTTCACATATAGAAAGTATGAGCCATGAAAATTGTTGAGAGTTGATAAACGTAGTTTTGGTCATTGTTGCAATTAATAGGAAGTGATAAGGAAAGAGAGGTTCACATATAAATATACTATCTTGGACATCTTTTATGATTGTGAGCACTCATTAAGTATGACATGCTAAAAGAGTTGACGATGGACAAGGAAGACAACGTAATGGTTTATGTTTTCTCACATCTTAGTTAAAGTATGTTGTCATTGACCTTCCAAACATGTTGAGCCTGCCTTTCCCCCTCATGCTAGCAAAATTCCTAGCACTAAGTAGAGATACTACTTGTGCTTCCAAATACCCTTAAACCCAGTTTTGCCATGAGAGTCCACCATATCTACCTATGGATTGAGTAAGATCCTTCAAGTAAGTTGTCATCGGTGCAAGCAATGAAAATTGCTCCTTAAATATGCATGACTTATTAGTGCGGAGAAAATAAGCTTTATACGATCTTGTTATGGAAGCAATAAAAGCGACGGACTGCATAATAAAGGTCCATACACAAGTGGCAATATAAAGTGACGTTCTTTCGTACTAAGATTTTGTGTATCCAACCCTAAAAGCGCATGACAACCTCTGCTTCCCTCTGCGAATTGCCTATCTTTTACTTTATGTTCTTACTTTATGTTTTTATTTTATACTTGAGTCAAGGTGATCTTCACCTTTCCCTTTTTCATTTTATCCTTTGGCAAGCTCCTCGTGTTTGAAAGATAATGATATATATATCCAATTGGATGTTCGTTAGCATGGGCTATTATTGTTGACATCACCTAAAGGTGAATACATTGGGAGGCAACACAATAAGCCCCTATCTTTCTTAGTGTTTGGCTGAAACTCCAAAACCACAAGTATTGCGTGAGTGTTAGCAATTGTAGAAGACTATATGATAGTTGAGTATGTGGACTTGTTGAAAAGCTCTATTGTTGACTCTTTCTGATGTTATGATAAATTTCGATTGCTTCAATGACTGAGATTATAGTTTATTAGTTCTCAATGAAGTTTTTGAACCATACTTGATATTGTGAATGGATTGTTACTTGAGCATAAGAAATCATATGATGCAATCTATATATGTTGTTGTTATAAGAATGATCATGATGCCCTCATGTCCGTATTTTGTTTTTATCAACACCTCTGTCTCTAAACATGTGGACATATTTTTCGATATCGGCTTTCGCTTGAGGACAAGCGAGGTCTAAGCTTGGGGGAGTTGATACGTCCATTTTGCATCACGCTTTTATATCAATATTTATTGCATAATGGGCAGTTATTACACATTATATCTCAATACTTATGGCTATTCTCTCTTATTTTACAAGGTTTACCATGAAGAGGGGGAATGCCGGCAGCTGGAATTCTGGCTGAAAAGGAGCAAACATTGGAAACCTATTCTGCACTGCTCCAAAAGTCCTGAAACTCCACGAAACATATTTTTGGATTTATTAAGAATTATTGAGCGGAAGAAATACATCAGGGGCCCCACACCCTGGCCAGGAGGGTGGGGGCGCGCCCCACCCCTACTGGGCGCGCCACCTGCCTCCTAGGCCCCCTGGTGGCCCTCCGGTGTCCATCTTCCGCTATATGAAGGCTTTTACCCTGGAAAAAATCGTGGGCAAGCTTACGGGACGAAACTCCGCCGCCACGAGGCGGAACCTTGGCAGAACCAATCTAGGGCTCTGGCGGAGCTGTTCTGCCGGGGACACTTCCCTCCGTAAGGGGGAAATCATCACCAACGTCTTCACCAACGATCCTCTCATCGGGAGGGGGTTAATATCCATCAACATCTTCACCAGCACCATCTCCTCTCCAAACCCTAGTTCATCTCTTGTATCCAATCTTGTATTAAAACCACAAATTGGTACCTGTGGGTTGCTAGTAGTGTTGATTACTCCTTGTAGTTGATACTTATTGGTTTACTTGGTGGAAGATCATATGTTCAGATCCTTAATGCATATTATTACACCTCTGATTATGAACATGAAAATGCTTTGTGAGTAGTTACGTTTGTTCCTGAGGACATGGGTGAAGTCTTGCTATTAGTAGTCATGTGAATTTGGTATTCGTTCGATATTTTGATGAGATGTATGTTGTCTTCTCCTCTAGTGGTGTCATGTGAACGTCGACTACATGACACTTCACCATTATTTGGGCCTATAGGAAGGCATAGGGAAGTAATAAGTAGATGATGGGTTGCTAGAGTGACAGAAGCTTAAACCCTAGTTTATGCGTTGCTTCGTTAGGGGCTGATTTGGATCCACATGCTTCATGCTATGGTTAGATTTACCTTAATACTTTTGTTGTAGTTGCGGATGCTTGCAATAGGGGTTAATCATAAGTGGGATGCTTGTCCAAGTAAGGGCAGTACTCAAGCACCGGTCCACCCACATATCAAATTATTAAAGTATCGAACGCGAATCATATGAACGTGATGAAAACTAGCTTGACGATAATTCCCATGTGTCCCCGGGAGCTCCTTTCTTATTATTAGAAATTGTCCAGGCTTATCCTTTGCTACATAAAGGATTGGGCCACCTTGCTGCACTTTATTTACTTTGTTTACTTATTACTTGTTACTATTTATCTTATCACAAAACTATCTATTACCTATAATTTCAGTGCTTGCAGAGAAAACCTTACTGAAAACCGCTTATCATTTCCTTCTGCTCCTTGTTGGGTTCGACACTCTTACTTATCGAAAGGACTACGATAAATCCCCTACACTTGTGGGTCATCACCAAACTCCAAACCTTCAAATGAAATTCTGCTTTGTATGCTCGCACATCTCATGTATCAACTAGGGCTCTCTGTATCTTCCAAGCTAGGCGGGTTATTCTCAAGAGGAGTGGACTCCGCTCCTCACTCACGAGAAAATGGTTGGTCACCGGGATGCCTAGTCCCATGCTCAAATCAAATCAAAATAATTGCAAACAAAACTCCCCCAGGATTGTTGTTAGTTGGAGGCACCCGTTGTTTCGGGCAAGCCATGGATTGATGATTGTTGGTGGAAGGGGAGTATAAACTTTACCATTCTATTTGGGAACCGCCTATAATGTGTGTAGCATGGAAGATATCGCGATCTCTTGGTTGTTATGTTGACAATTAAAGTATGCCGCCCAAAATATTATTTATCTCTATTTCAAAATCGAGCTCTGGCACCTCTACAAATCCCTGCTTCCCTCTGCGAAGAGACTATCTATTTACTTTTATGTTGAGTCATCATCCTCTTATTAAAAAGCACCAGTTGGAGAGCACCGTTGTTATTTGCATGCATTACTATTAGTTTATATTGAGTATGACTGACTGGATCTCTTTTAACATGAATTACAATGTTTAGTCAGTCCTTGATCTTCAGGGGTGCTCTGCATTTATGTTTTGCGGTCTCAGAAAGGGCTAGCGAGATGCCATCATGTTATATCATATTATGATTGTTTTGAGAAAGTGTTGTCATCAGAGTTTTATTATTATTGCTCGCTAGTTGATTATGCCATTGATATGAGTAAACATGAGACCTAAGTGTTATTGTGAATATGGTTAGTTCATAATCTTTGCTTAAAACTTGAATGCTGGCTTTACATATTTACAACAACAAGAGCAAACAGAGTTTGTAAAAGTTTTTCTTTATCACTTTCAGTTTATGAACTGAATTGCTTGAGGACAAGCAAAGGTTTAAGCTTGGGGGAGTTGATACGTCTCCATCGTATCTGCTTTTCGAAACACTTTTGCCCTTGTCTTGGACTCTAACTTGCATGATTTGAATGGAACTAACCCGGACTGACACTGTTTTCAGCAGAACTGCCATGGTGTTATTTTTGTGCAGAAATAAAAGTTCTCGGAATGACCTGAAAATCCACGGAGCAACTTTTTGGAATTAAAAAATACTGGCGAAAGAATAAAGACCAGGGGGCCCACACCCTGTCCACGAGGGTATGGGGCGCGCCCCCTGCCTCGTGGGCCCCTGGAGCTCCACCGACCTCAACCCCAACTCCATATATTCACGTTCGGGGAGAAAAAAAGAAGAGAGAAGGATTCATCGCGTTTTACGATACGGAGCCGCCGCCAAGCCCTAAACTGCCTCGGGAAGGCTGATCTGGAGTCCGTTCGGGGCTCCGGAGAGGGAAATCCGTCGCCGTCGTCATCATCAACCATCCTCCATCACCAATTTCATGATGCTCACCGCTGTACGTGAGTTATTCCATCGTAGGCTTGCTGGAATGTGATGGGTTGGATGAGGTTTACCATGTAATCAAGTTAGTTTTGTTAGGGTTTGATCCCTAGTATCCACTATGTTCTGAGATTGATGTTGCTATGACTTTGCTATTCTTATTGCTTGTCACCAGGGCCCGAGTGCCATGATTTCAGATATGAACTTATTATGTTTTCATGAATATATGTGAGTTCTTGATCCTATCTTGCAAGTCTATAGTCACCTATTATGTGTTATGATCCGTTAACCCTGAAGTGACAATAATCGGGATACTTACCAGTGATGATCGTAGCTTGAGGAGTTCATGTATTCACTAAGTGTTAATGCTTTGGTCCGGTACTCTATTAAAAGGAGGCCTTAATATCCCTTAGTTTCCAATAGGACCCCGCTGCCACGGGATGGTAGGACAAAAGATGTCATGCAAGTTCTTTTCCATAAGCACGTATGACTATATTCGGAAGACATGCCTACATTACATTGACGAACTGGAGCTAGTTCTGTGTCACCCTATGTTATAACTGTTACATGATGAACCACATCCGACATAATTATCCATCACTGATCCAATGCCTACGAGCTTTTCACATATTGCTGTTTGCTTAGTAACTTTACCGCTGCCACTGTTACAATTACTTCAAAACTGCTACTGTTACTTTTGCCACTGTTACCGTTACTTCCATACTACTTTGCTACTAAATACTTTGCTGCAGATACTAAGTTATCAAGGTGTGGTTGAATTAACAACTTAGCTGCTAATACTTGAGAATATTCTTTGGCTCCCCTTGTGTCGAATCAATAAATTTGGGTTGAATACTCTTCCCTTGAAAACTATTGCGACCCCCTATACTTGTGGGTTATCAGTGTTCTATTTATTATTATACTTGTATTTAAAAAAGCAAAAAAAAAAGAAGAAGAAGAAGGAAGAAACCAGCACTGGTTGATGTGCCGATGACCTGCGAGGCCCACACCGCTGGCCGGTCTGATCTGGTTTTGGTTTGGTTTGGAGGCAAAAGAGAGGCAAGAGTCACTTAGTTTGGATGAAACAAAGAGGTGGGATTTCCATAGCATGAAGTTTATATAGTGCAGTAAAACTCCAGACACAAAAAAAATTGCTCCAAAAAGGCAAGACTCATAAACAATGATTATGAGTCTAAGTGGTGTGTTTCATCTCAATCTGATTGTCAACTACTACCTCCATTTCGATTTACTCGTCGTGGTTTTAGTTCAATTGTTCAAATTGAACTAAAACCACAACGAGTAAATCGGAATGGAGGGAGTAGTTTCTTCGTTGAGTCAAAGCATCACATTGGTTTTGGTTTTGGTTTGGTTTGTCTCATCTTGGACCGCTGGTTGATGTCCGATGACCTGCGGGGCCCACACCGCTGGCCGGTCCGATCTGGTTTTGGTTTCGTTTGGAGGCAAAAGAGAGGCAATAGTCACTTAGTTTTGATGAAACAAAGAGGTGGGATTTCCATAGCATGAAGTTTATATAGTGCAGTAAAACTCCAGTCACAAAAAAATTGCTCCAAAAAGGCAAGACTCATAAACAATGATTATGAGTCTAACGACTAGTCGTGGTGCGTTTCTTCACAATCTGATTGTCAACTACTCCCTCCGTTTCGATTTACTCGTCGTGGTTTTAGTTCAATTGTTCAAATTGAACTAAAACCATAAGGAGTAAATCGGAATGGAGGGAGTAGTTTCTTCGTTGAGTCGAAGCATCGCATTGGTTTTGGTTTTGGTTTGGTTTGTCTCATCTTGGACCGCTGGTTGATGTGCCGATGACCTGCAGGGCCCACACCGCTGGCCGGTCTGATCTGGTTTTGGTTTGGTTTGGAGGCAAAAGAGAGGCAATAGTCACTTAGTTTTGATGAAACAAAGAGGTGGGATTTCCATAGCATGAAGTTTATATAGTGCAGTAAAACTCAAGTCACAAAAAAATTGCTCCAAAAAGGCAAGACTCATAAACAATGATTATGAGTCTAACGACTAGTCGTGGTGCGTTTTGTCTCAATCTGATTGTCAACTACTCCCTCCGTTTCAATTTGCTCATCGTGGTTTTAGTTCAATAGTTCAAATTGAACTAAAGCCACAATGAGTAAATCGGAATGGAGGGAGTAGTTTCTTCGTTGAGTCGAAGCGTCATATTGGTTTTGGTTTTAGTTTGGTTTATCTCATCTTGGACCGCTGGTTGATGTGCCGATGACCTGCGGGGCCCACACCGCTAGCCGGTCTGATCTGGTTTTGGTTTGGTTTGGAGGCAAAAGAGAGGCAATAGTCACTTAGTTTCGATGAAACAATGAGGTGGGATTTCCATAGCATGAAGTTTATATAGTGCAGTAAAACTCTAGTAAAAAAAATTGCTCCAAAAAGGCAAGACTCATAAACAATGATTATGAGTGTAACGACTAGTCGTGGTGCGTTTCGTCTCAATCTGATTGTCAACTACTCCCTCCGTTTTGATTTACTCGTCGTGGTTTTAGTTCAATAGTTCAAATTGAACTAAAACCATGATGAGTAAATCGGAATGGAGGGAGTAGTTCATTCGGTGAGTCGAAGCGTCACATTGGTTTTGGTTTAGGTTTGGTTTATCTCATCTTGGACCGCTGGTTGATGTGCCGCTGACCTGCGGGCCCCGCTCCTCTACTGGCCGTTCTGATCTGGTTTTGGTTTGGTTTGGAGGCAAAAGAGAGGCAAGAGTCACTTAGTTTCGATGAAACAAAGAGGTGGGATTTCCATAGCATGAAGTTTATATAGTGCAGTAAAACTCCAGTCACAAAAGAAATTGCTCCAAAGGGGGAAGACTCATAAACAATGATTATGAGTCTAACGACTAGTCGTGGTGCGTTTCGTCTCAATCTGATTGTCAACTACTCCCTCCATTTTGATTTACTCGTCGTGGTTTTAGTTCAATAGTTCAAATTGAACTAAAACCATGATGAGTAAATCGGAATGGAGGGAGTAGTTCATTCGGTGAGTCGAAGCGTCACATTGGTTTTGGTTTAGGTTTGGTTTATCTCATCTTGGACCGCTGGTTGATGTGCCGCTGACCTGCGGGCCCCGCTCCTCTACTGGCCGTTCTAATCTGGTTTTGGTTTGGTTTGGAGGCAAAAGAGAGGCAAGAGTCACTTAGTTTCGATGAAACAAAGAGGTGGGATTTCCATAGCATGAAGTTTATATAGTGCAGTAAAACTCCAGTCACAAAAGAAATTGCTCCAAAGGGGGAAGACTCATAAACAATGATTATGAGTCTAACGACTAGTCGTGGTGCGTTTCGTCTCAATCTGATTGTCAACTACTCCCTCCGTTTTGATTTACTCGTCGTGGTTTTAGTTCAATAGTTCAAATTGAACTAAAACCATGATGAGTAAATCGGAATGGAGGGAATAGTTCATTCGGTGAGTCGAAGCGTCACATTGGTTTTGGTTTAGGTTTGGTTTATCTCATCTTGGACCGCTGGTTGATGTGCCGATGACCTGCGGGGCCCACACCGCTAGCCGGTCTGATCTGGTTTTGGTTTGGTTTGGAGGCAAAAGAGAGGCAATAGTCACTTAGTTTCGATGAAACAAAGAGGTGGGATTTCCATAGCATGAAGTTTATATAGTGCAGTAAAACTCCAGTCAAAAAAAAATTGCTCCAAAAAGGCAAGACTCATAAACAATGATTATGAGTGTAACGACTAGTCGTGGTGCGTTTCGTCTCAATCTGATTGTCAACTACTCCCTTCGTTTTGATTTACTCGTCGTGGTTTTAGTTCAATAGTTCAAATTGAACTAAAACCATGATGAGTAAATCGGAATGGAGGGAGTAGTTCATTCGGTGAGTCGAAGCGTCACAATGGTTTTGGTTTAGGTTTGGTTTATCTCATCTTGGACCGCTGGTTGATGTGCCGCTGACCTGCGGGCCCCGCTCCTCTACTGGCCGTTCTGATCTGGTTTTGGTTTGGTTTGGAAGCAAAAGAGAGGCAAGAGTCACTTAGTTTCGATGAAACAAAGAGGTGGGATTTCCATAGCATGAAGTTTATATAGTGCAGTAAAACTCCAGTCACAAAAGAAATTGCTCCAAAGGGGGAAGACTCATAAACAATGATTATGAGTCTAACGACTAGTCGTGGTGCGTTTCGTCTCAATCTGATTGTCAACTACTCCCTCCGTTTTGATTTACTCGTCGTGGTTTTAGTTCAATAGTTCAAATTGAACTAAAACCATGATGAGTAAATCAGAATGGAGGGAATAGTTCATTCGGTGAGTCGAAGCGTCACATTGGTTTTGGTTTAGGTTTGGTTTATCTCATCTTCGACCGCTGGTTGATGTGCCGCTGACCTGCGGGCCCCGCTCCTCTACTGGCCGTTCTGATCTGGTTTTGGTTTTGTTTGGAGGCAAAAGAGAGGCAAGAGTCACTTAGTTTCGATGAAACAAAGAGGTGGGATTTCCATAGCATGAAGTTTATATAGTGCAGTAAAACTCCAGTCAAAAAAAATTGCTCCAAAGGGGCAAGACTCATAAACAATGATTATGAGTGTAACGACTAGTCGTGGTGCGTTTCGTCTCAATCTGATTGTCAACTACTCCCTCCGTTTTGATTTACTCGTCGTGGTTTTAGTTCAATAGTTCAAATTGAACTAAAACCATGATGAGTAAATCGGAATGGAGGGAGTAGTTCATTCGGTGAGTCGAAGCGTCACATTGGTTTTGGTTTAGGTTTGGTTTATCTCATCTTGGACCGCTGGTTGATGTGCCGCTGACCTGCGGGCCCCGCTCCTCTACTGGCCGTTCTGATCTGGTTTTGGTTTGGTTTGGAGGCAAAAGAGAGGCAAGAGTCACTTAGTTTCGATGAAACAAAGAGGTGGGATTTCCATAGCATGAAGTTTATATAGTGCAGTAAAACTCCAGTCACAAAAGAAATTGCTCCAAAGGGGGAAGACTCATAAACAATGATTATGAGTCTAACGACTAGTCGTGGTGCGTTTCGTCTCAATCTGATTGTCAACTACTCCCTCCGTTTTGATTTACTCGTCGTGGTTTTAGTTCAATAGTTCAAATTGAACTAAAATCATGATGAGTAAATCGGAATGGAGGGAATAGTTCATTCGGTGAGTCGAAGCGTCACATTGGTTTTGGTTTAGGTTTGGTTTATCTCATCTTGGACCGCTGGTTGATGTGCCGATGACCTGCGGGGCCCACACCGCTAGCCGGTCTGATCTGGTTTTGGTTTGGTTTGGAGGCAAAAGAGAGGCAATAGTCACTTAGTTTCGATGAAACAAAGAGGTGGGATTTCCATAGCATGAAGTCTATATAGTATAGTAAAACTCCAGTAAAAAAAATTGCTCCAAAAAGGCAAGACTCATAAACAATGATTATGAGTGTAACGACTAGTCATGGTGCGTTTCGTCTCAATCTGATTGTCAACTACTCCCTTCGTTTTGATTTACTCGTCGTGGTTTTAGTTCAATAGTTCAAATTGAACTAAAACCATGATGAGTAAATCGGAATGGAGGGAGTAGTTCATTCGGTGAGTCGAAGCGTCACATTGGTTTTGGTTTAGGTTTGGTTTATCTCATCTTGGACCGCTGGTTGATGTGCCGCTGACCTGCGGGCCCCGCTCCTCTACTGGCCGTTCTGATCTGGTTTTGGTTTGGTTTGGAGGCAAAAGAGAGGCAAGAGTCACTTAGTTTCGATGAAACAAAGAGGTGGGATTTCCATAGCATGAAGTTTATATAGTGCAGTAAAACTCCAGTCACAAAAGAAATTGCTCCAAAGGGGGAAGACTCATAAACAATGATTATGAGTCTAACGACTAGTCGTGGTGCGTTTCGTCTCAATCTGATTGTCAACTACTCCCTCCGTTTTGATTTACTCGTCGTGGTTTTAGTTCAATAGTTCAAATTGAACTAAAACCATGATGAGTAAATCAGAATGGAGGGAATAGTTCATTCGGTGAGTCGAAGCGTCACATTGGTTTTGGTTTAGGTTTGGTTTATCTCATCTTGGACCGCTGGTTGATGTGCCGATGACCTGCGGGGCCCACACCGCTAGCCGGTCTGATCTGGTTTTGGTTTGGTTTGGAGGCAAAAGAGAGGCAATAGTCACTTAGTTTCGATGAAACAAAGAGGTGGGATTTCCATAGCATGAAGTTTATATAGTGCAGTAAAACTCCAGTAAAAAAAATTGCTCCAAAAAGGCAAGACTCATAAACAATGATTATGAGTGTAACGACTAGTCGTGGTGCGTTTCGTCTCAATCTGATTGTCAACTACTCCCTTCGTTTTGATTTACTCGTCGTGGTTTTAGTTCAATAGTTCAAATTGAACTAAAACCATGATGAGTAAATCGGAATGGAGGGAGTAGTTCATTCGGTGAGTCGAAGCGTCACATTGGTTTTGGTTTAGGTTTGGTTTATCTCATCTTGGACCGCTGGTTGATGTGCCGCTGACCTGCGGGCCCCGCTCCTCTACTGGCCGTTCTGATCTGGTTTTGGTTTGGTTTGGAGGCAAAAGAGAGGCAAGAGTCACTTAGTTTCGATGAAACAAAGAGGTGGGATTTCCATAGCATGAAGTTTATATAGTGCAGTAAAACTCCAGTCACAAAAGAAATTGCTCCAAAGGGGGAAGACTCATAAACAATGATTATGAGTCTAACGACTAGTCGTGGTGCGTTTCGTCTCAATCTGATTGTCAACTACTCCCTCCGTTTTGATTTACTCGTCGTGGTTTTAGTTCAATAGTTCAAATTGAACTAAAACCATGATGAGTAAATCAGAATGGAGGGAATAGTTCATTCGGTAAGTCGAAGCGTCACATTGGTTTTGGTTTAGGTTTGGTTTATCTCATCTTCGACCGCTGGTTGATGTGCCACTGACCTGCGGGCCCCGCTCCTCTACTGGCCGTTCTGATCTGGTTTTGGTTTTGTTTGGAGGCAAAAGAGAGGCAAGAGTCACTTAGTTTCGATGAAACAAAGAGGTGGGATTTCCATAGCATGAAGTTTATATAGTGCAGTAAAACTCCAGTCACAAAAGAAATTGCTCCAAAGGGGGAAGACTCATAAACAATGATTATGAGTCTAACGACTAGTCGTGGTGCGTTTCGTCTCAATCTGATTGTCAACTACTCCCTCCGTTTTGATTTACTCGTCGTGGTTTTAGTTCAATAGTTCAAATTGAACTAAAACCATGATGAGTAAATCGGAATGGAGGGAATAGTTCATTCGGTGAGTCGAAGCGTCACATTGGTTTTGGTTTAGGTTTGGTTTATCTCATCTTGGACCGCTGGTTGATGTGCCGATGACCTGCGGGGCCCACACCGCTAGCCGGTCTGATCTGGTTTTGGTTTGGTTTGGAGGCAAAAGAGAGGCAATAGTCACTTAGTTTCGATGAAACAAAGAGGTGGGATTTCCATAGCATGAAGTTTATATAGTGCAGTAAAACTCCAGTCAAAAAAAAATTGCTCCAAAAAGGCAAGACTCATAAACAATGATTATGAGTGTAACGACTAGTCGTGGTGCGTTTCGTCTCAATCTGATTGTCAACTACTCCCTTCGTTTTGATTTACTCGTCGTGGTTTTAGTTCAATAGTTCAAATTGAACTAAAACCATGATGAGTAAATCGGAATGGAGGGAGTAGTTCATTCGGTGAGTCGAAGCGTCACAATGGTTTTGGTTTAGGTTTGGTTTATCTCATCTTGGACCGCTGGTTGATGTGCCGCTGACCTGCGGGCCCCGCTCCTCTACTGGCCGTTCTGATCTGGTTTTGGTTTGGTTTGGAAGCAAAAGAGAGGCAAGAGTCACTTAGTTTCGATGAAACAAAGAGGTGGGATTTCCATAGCATGAAGTTTATATAGTGCAGTAAAACTCCAGTCACAAAAGAAATTGCTCCAAAGGGGGAAGACTCATAAACAATGATTATGAGTCTAACGACTAGTCGTGGTGCGTTTCGTCTCAATCTGATTGTCAACTACTCCCTCCGTTTTGATTTACTCGTCGTGGTTTTAGTTCAATAGTTCAAATTGAACTAAAACCATGATGAGTAAATCAGAATGGAGGGAATAGTTCATTCGGTGAGTCGAAGCGTCACATTGGTTTTGGTTTAGGTTTGGTTTATCTCATCTTCGACCGCTGGTTGATGTGCCGCTGACCTGCGGGCCCCGCTCCTCTACTGGCCGTTCTGATCTGGTTTTGGTTTTGTTTGGAGGCAAAAGAGAGGCAAGAGTCACTTAGTTTCGATGAAACAAAGAGGTGGGATTTCCATAGCATGAAGTTTATATAGTGCGGTAAAACTCCAGTCAAAAAAAATTGCTCCAAAGGGGCAAGACTCATAAACAATGATTATGAGTGTAACGACTAGTCGTGGTGCGTTTCGTCTCAATCTGATTGTCAACTACTCCCTCCGTTTTGATTTACTCGTCGTGGTTTTAGTTCAATAGTTCAAATTGAACTAAAACCATGATGAGTAAATCGGAATGGAGGGAGTAGTTCATTCGGTGAGTCGAAGCGTCACATTGGTTTTGGTTTAGGTTTGGTTTATCTCATCTTGGACCGCTGGTTGATGTGCCGCTGACCTGCGGGCCCCGCTCCTCTACTGGCCGTTCTGATCTGGTTTTGGTTTGGTTTGGAGGCAAAAGAGAGGCAAGAGTCACTTAGTTTCGATGAAACAAAGAGGTGGGATTTCCATAGCATGAAGTTTATATAGTGCAGTAAAACTCCAGTCACAAAAGAAATTGCTCCAAAGGGGGAAGACTCATAAACAATGATTATGAGTCTAACGACTAGTCGTGGTGCGTTTCGTCTCAATCTGATTGTCAACTACTCCCTCCGTTTTGATTTACTCGTCGTGGTTTTAGTTCAATAGTTCAAATTGAACTAAAATCATGATGAGTAAATCGGAATGGAGGGAATAGTTCATTCGGTGAGTCGAAGCGTCACATTGGTTTTGGTTTAGGTTTGGTTTATCTCATCTTGGACCGCTGGTTGATGTGCCGATGACCTGCGGGGCCCACACCGCTAGCCGGTCTGATCTGGTTTTGGTTTGGTTTGGAGGCAAAAGAGAGGCAAGAGTCACTTAGTTTCGATGAAACAAAGAGGTGGGATTTCCATAGCATGAAGTTTATATAGTGAAGTAAAACTCCAGTCACAAAAGAAATTGCTCCAAAGGGGGAAGACTCATAAACAATGATTATGAGTCTAACGACTAGTCGTGGTGCGTTTCGTCTCAATCTGATTGTCAACTACTCCCTCCGTTTTGATTTACTCGTCGTGGTTTTAGTTCAATAGTTCAAATTGAACTAAAACCATGATGAGTAAATCAGAATGGAGGGAATAGTTCATTCGGTGAGTCGAAGCGTCACATTGGTTTTGGTTTAGGTTTGGTTTATCTCATCTTCGACCGCTGGTTGATGTGCCACTGACCTGCGGGCCCCGCTCCTCTACTGGTCGTTCTGATCTGGTTTTGGTTTTGTTTGGAGGCAAAAGAGAGGCAAGAGTCACTTAGTTTCGATGAAACAAAGAGGTGGGATTTCCATAGCATGAAGTTTATATAGTGCAGTAAAACTCCAGTCACAAAAGAAATTGCTCCAAAGGGGGAAGACTCATAAACAATGATTATGAGTCTAACGACTAGTCGTGGTGCGTTTCGTCTCAATCTGATTGTCAACTACTCCCTCCGTTTTGATTTACTCGTCGTGGTTTTAGTTCAATAGTTCAAATTGAACTAAAACCATGATGAGTAAATCGGAATGGAGGGAATAGTTCATTCGGTGAGTCGAAGCGTCACATTGGTTTTGGTTTAGGTTTGGTTTATCTCATCTTGGACCGCTGGTTGATGTGCCGATGACCTGCGGGGCCCACACCGCTAGCCGGTCTGATCTGGTTTTGGTTTGGTTTGGAGGCAAAAGAGAGGCAATAGTCACTTAGTTTCGATGAAACAAAGAGGTGGGATTTCCATAGCATGAAGTTTATATAGTGCAGTAAAACTCCAGTCAAAAAAAAATTGCTCCAAAAAGGCAAGACTCATAAACAATGATTATGAGTGTAACGACTAGTCGTGGTGCGTTTCGTCTCAATCTGATTGTCAACTACTCCCTTCGTTTTGATTTACTCGTCGTGGTTTTAGTTCAATAGTTCAAATTGAACTAAAACCATGATGAGTAAATCGGAATGGAGGGAGTAGTTCATTCGGTGAGTCGAAGCGTCACAATGGTTTTGGTTTAGGTTTGGTTTATCTCATCTTGGACCGCTGGTTGATGTGCCGCTGACCTGCGGGCCCCGCTCCTCTACTGGCCGTTCTGATCTGGTTTTGGTTTGGTTTGGAAGCAAAAGAGAGGCAAGAGTCACTTAGTTTCGATGAAACAAAGAGGTGGGATTTCCATAGCATGAAGTTTATATAGTGCAGTAAAACTCCAGTCACAAAAGAAATTGCTCCAAAGGGGGAAGACTCATAAACAATGATTATGAGTCTAACGACTAGTCGTGGTGCGTTTCGTCTCAATCTGATTGTCAACTACTCCCTCCGTTTTGATTTACTCGTCGTGGTTTTAGTTCAATAGTTCAAATTGAACTAAAACCATGATGAGTAAATCAGAATGGAGGGAATAGTTCATTCGGTGAGTCGAAGCGTCACATTGGTTTTGGTTTAGGTTTGGTTTATCTCATCTTCGACCGCTGGTTGATGTGCCGCTGACCTGCGGGCCCCGCTCCTCTACTGGCCGTTCTGATCTGGTTTTGGTTTTGTTTGGAGGCAAAAGAGAGGCAAGAGTCACTTAGTTTCGATGAAACAAAGAGGTGGGATTTCCATAGCATGAAGTTTATATAGTGCAGTAAAACTCCAGTCAAAAAAAATTGCTCCAAAGGGGCAAGACTCATAAACAATGATTATGAGTGTAACGACTAGTCGTGGTGCGTTTCGTCTCAATCTGATTGTCAACTACTCCCTCCGTTTTGATTTACTCGTCGTGGTTTTAGTTCAATAGTTCAAATTGAACTAAAACCATGATGAGTAAATCGGAATGGAGGGAGTAGTTCATTCGGTGAGTCGAAGCGTCACATTGGTTTTGGTTTAGGTTTGGTTTATCTCATCTTGGACCGCTGGTTGATGTGCCGCTGACCTGCGGGCCCCGCTCCTCTACTGGCCGTTCTGATCTGGTTTTGGTTTGGTTTGGAGGCAAAAGAGAGGCAAGAGTCACTTAGTTTCGATGAAACAAAGAGGTGGGATTTCCATAGCATGAAGTTTATATAGTGCAGTAAAACTCCAGTCACAAAAGAAATTGCTCCAAAGGGGGAAGACTCATAAACAATGATTATGAGTCTAACGACTAGTCGTGGTGCGTTTCGTCTCAATCTGATTGTCAACTACTCCCTCCGTTTTGATTTACTCGTCGTGGTTTTAGTTCAATAGTTCAAATTGAACTAAAATCATGATGAGTAAATCGGAATGGAGGGAATAGTTCATTCGGTGAGTCGAAGCGTCACATTGGTTTTGGTTTAGGTTTGGTTTATCTCATCTTGGACCGCTGGTTGATGTGCCGATGACCTGCGGGGCCCACACCGCTAGCCGGTCTGATCTGGTTTTGGTTTGGTTTGGAGGCAAAAGAGAGGCAATAGTCACTTAGTTTCGATGAAACAAAGAGGTGGGATTTCCATAGCATGAAGTCTATATAGTGCAGTAAAACTCCAGTAAAAAAAATTGCTCCAAAAAGGCAAGACTCATAAACAATGATTATGAGTGTAACGACTAGTCATGGTGCGTTTCGTCTCAATCTGATTGTCAACTACTCCCTTCGTTTTGATTTACTCGTCGTGGTTTTAGTTCAATAGTTCAAATTGAACTAAAACCATGATGAGTAAATCGGAATGGAGGGAGTAGTTCATTCGGTGAGTCGAAGCGTCACATTGGTTTTGGTTTAGGTTTGGTTTATCTCATCTTGGACCGCTGGTTGATGTGCCGCTGACCTGCGGGCCCCGCTCCTCTACTGGCCGTTCTGATCTGGTTTTGGTTTGGTTTGGAGGCAAAAGAGAGGCAAGAGTCACTTAGTTTCGATGAAACAAAGAGGTGGGATTTCCATAGCATGAAGTTTATATAGTGCAGTAAAACTCCAGTCACAAAAGAAATTGCTCCAAAGGGGGAAGACTCATAAACAATGATTATGAGTCTAACGACTAGTCGTGGTGCGTTTCGTCTCAATCTGATTGTCAACTACTCCCTCCGTTTTGATTTACTCGTCGTGGTTTTAGTTCAATAGTTCAAATTGAACTAAAACCATGATGAGTAAATCAGAATGGAGGGAATAGTTCATTCGGTGAGTCGAAGCGTCACATTGGTTTTGGTTTAGGTTTGGTTTATCTCATCTTGGACCGCTGGTTGATGTGCCGATGACCTGCGGGGCCCACACCGCTAGCCGGTCTGATCTGGTTTTGGTTTGGTTTGGAGGCAAAAGAGAGGCAATAGTCACTTAGTTTCGATGAAACAAAGAGGTGGGATTTCCATAGCATGAAGTTTATATAGTGCAGTAAAACTCCAGTAAAAAAAAATTGCTCCAAAAAGGCAAGACTCATAAACAATGATTATGAGTGTAACGACTAGTCGTGGTGCGTTTCGTCTCAATCTGATTGTCAACTACTCCCTTCGTTTTGATTTACTCGTCGTGGTTTTAGTTCAATAGTTCAAATTGAACTAAAACCATGATGAGTAAATCGGAATGGAGGGAGTAGTTCATTCGGTGAGTCGAAGCGTCACATTGGTTTTGGTTTAGGTTTGGTTTATCTCATCTTGGACCGCTGGTTGATGTGCCGCTGACCTGCGGGCCCCGCTCCTCTACTGGCCGTTCTGATCTGGTTTTGGTTTGGTTTGGAGGCAAAAGAGAGGCAAGAGTCACTTAGTTTCGATGAAACAAAGAGGTGGGATTTCCATAGCATGAAGTTTATATAGTGCAGTAAAACTCCAGTCACAAAAGAAATTGCTCCAAAGGGGGAAGACTCATAAACAATGATTATGAGTCTAACGACTAGTCGTGGTGCGTTTCGTCTCAATCTGATTGTCAACTACTCCCTCCGTTTTGATTTACTCGTCGTGGTTTTAGTTCAATAGTTCAAATTGAACTAAAACCATGATGAGTAAATCAGAATGGAGGGAATAGTTCATTCGGTGAGTCGAAGCGTCACATTGGTTTTGGTTTAGGTTTGGTTTATCTCATCTTCGACCGCTGGTTGATGTGCCACTGACCTGCGGGCCCCGCTCCTCTACTGGCCGTTCTGATCTGGTTTTGGTTTTGTTTGGAGGCAAAAGAGAGGCAAGAGTCACTTAGTTTCGATGAAACAAAGAGGTGGGATTTCCATAGCATGAAGTTTATATAGTGCAGTAAAACTCCAGTCACAAAAGAAATTGCTCCAAAGGGGGAAGACTCATAAACAATGATTATGAGTCTAACGACTAGTCGTGGTGCGTTTCGTCTCAATCTGATTGTCAACTACTCCCTCCGTTTTGATTTACTCGTCGTGGTTTTAGTTCAATAGTTCAAATTGAACTAAAACCATGATGAGTAAATCGGAATGGAGGGAGTAGTTCATTCGGTGAGTCGAAGCGTCACATTGGTTTTGGTTTTGGTTTGGTTTATCTCATGTTGGACCGCTGGTTGATGTGCCGCTGACCTGCGGGCCCCGCTCCTCTACTGGCCGTTCTGATCTGGTTTTGGTTTGGTTTGGAGGCAAAAGAGAGGCAAGAGTCACTTAGTTTCGATGAAACAAAGAGGTGGGATTTCCATAGCATGAAGTTTATATAGTGCAGTAAAACTCCAGTCACAAAAGAAATTGCTCCAAAGGGGGAAGACTCATAAACAATGATTATGAGTCTAACGACTAGTCGTGGTGCGTTTCGTCTCAATCTGATTGTCAACTACTCCCTCCGTTTTGATTTACTCGTCGTGGTTTTAGTTCAATAGTTCAAATTTTATTGAACTAAAACCACAACGAGTAAATCGGATTGAAGGGAGTAGTTTTTTCTTTGTTTAGTCGAAGCGTCACATTGGTTTTGGTATCTCATCTTGGACCACTGGTTGATGTGCCGCTGACCTGCGGGCCCCGCTCCTCTGCTGGCCGGTCTGATGTGGTTTTGGTCTGGTTTGGAGGGGGGAAAAAAGCCACCTTTCCCTTCTCCCCCCATCCCATTCCGTCCGTCCGTCCGCACGCACCCTCGCCGTCGCCATGGGCTCCTCCCCGCCGCCGCCCTCCGCCGCCACCGACGACGACCGCTACCAAGGTACCTCCCCCTCCTCCTCCTCCCTCCCATCAGGTGTCTTTCCCCCCTTTCTTCTCCGACCGCTACCAAGGCCGGCGAGCCGAGCCGAGCCTGGACGGCCCCCCTCCCGCTCCGACGATGCCCTCCTCTCCTCTCCTCTCCTATCCTACCACCCTCGCATTCCCCACCCTCTGCTCTGCTTCGCTCCGACGAGGGTTTTGCGAGGGCTTTACTCTTCAAATCAAATTAATCTCCAATCCATGGTGATGGGGATTGCGCAGACCCGATGTGGGAGAGGCGGACGCACGCGAGGATCCTCGTCCGCGACGCCGACGCCGGCCGCATCATCGGCAGCGCGGGGTCCTCCATCGCCGCCATGGAGAAGGAGGCCGGCTCCGGCGCCCGCATCACGCTCTCCGCCAGGGACCAGATCCTCGCCGGCACCGACCGCCGCGTCGTCTTCCTCTCCGGCCCCTTCCGCGCCGTCATGGACGCCGCCGACCTCCTACTCCACAAGATCCCCCGCTACCAGGTTCTCTATATGTACCGTACAAGAAAAAGGCTCAACATTTCTTTTCTTCAGAGTTACTTCTTTTACAGTTGGTTTGATTCAGAGACTCCAATCCTCTGATGTGGTCTTCTGTGGTTGTGGTTGTGGTTGCAGGGCGAGCATGCCGACAACACGGTGGTGCTGGTGGTGCCCTACGCCTGCTGCGGCGCGCTCATCGGCAAAGGAGGCACCCTCATCAAGTATGCTCTCCTCTCCTCTCCTCTGTTTTTCCCCCTTTCCCCACATTCCTCTTCTCATCTAACTGTTCACCTAGTGGCATCTGATTGATTGATTGATTGTGTTCCCCTTTTTTGTTTTTGTTCATCATCTATACTAGGTCCTTAGCTGAAGCGTCAAATGCTGGGATCACGGTCTCGCACCACCGACTCTGCTACGGTTTCAATGACAGACTCGTTAACATCACTGGGCACTTGGAAGATCAGCTGCAGGCCATATTCCTTATACTCTCCGAGCTGCTTGACGATGTCCACTACTTGTCCTCCTATCAGAGTACCAACTTTCATTTCTCTTCTTTTATCCATTCCATTGCCTGCTGCTCAATTCGTTGCATCTCTTCTCTCTGCCTTGTTGACGCATTTTTGGTTTACTGTACTATCTGTCAACGGCTTGGCTTGCAGTAAGGTTGAACCTGATCGGGGTTCCTAATCGTTTCTGCTATGCTTTCGTATTGATATGATCAATTACTATTACACTTCAGTTTGCTGGCTACTAGTAGTTGTAGTTCATACCGCATTGCCTTTGCAGTAACTAATTGGCTAATCCCATTTCTGAAACTCAGGAGTTGGTTTTCCACGTTATCATGTTTCAAGCGTTGAGCGTGATGGCGATGGGCAAGACGAGTATGTCCAAAGATACCACAGCAGGGTAAGAAATACGTGCTGTGATTCCATCACCCTTTAATCTGGACTGCTTTATCTTCATGCATACTTGGTCCACCGTTTAAATGAAGCTTGTTGGTACATGTCGTGTCAACAAGTGATTTAATACAACATAAATAGAAAGAGACGGGGGTTTAGGAGAGTACAAGACAAGAAAAGAAATGGGTTCTCTATTGTTGCTCTTATTCTCTAGCTAGTAATGTTATCTTGATATTCTGTGACAAGGTAGTAAATGGACAACCTTTCCATGCAGAAAATCATACTCCTTATTATAGTGTTGTTTGTAAAATATGGTAGTGTCTCTATTGTATTTGATTGATGCTTCATCAGTCAGCAAATACAAGGAATATGAAATATTGCCAGTAAGCAATCTACTGAATAAGCTGAGATGAAACCGTCGGCTTGATTCCAACCAACCTGTTACTAATATGATTTGAATATGCAAATCGTGTGCCTGCAACCAGTTAACCAAGCGAACCATCTTCTTCTCCTTGGATTTCTCCAGCCTGACACGCCCGTGGGGTCACCTGACATCGACGACGGCAGACACGTAGAAGGGACTCTGACCATCGCTGTCGCGAATGAGTACGTGGGCGCCGTCGTTGGCCGTGGTGGGAGGGTCATCAAGGAGATCGAGCAGGTATGATGCATTATATGATGATATATACTGCCCTGCCCGCATCATCGAAACGCTTCTCTCCTAGTACATGATGATCCATTCCATTCCATTCCATTGGGTACTGAGTACTGATTGACTGACTGCAGACTAGTGTTTCGCCTAATAACTGTCTGTCGGTGATGGTTTGGAACGCAGGCTACGGGCGTGTGGATCACGGTGTTCAAGGGGAAGCTCTTACCTGGGATGAGGGAAAGGTGGGTGGGTATGAACAACATACAGAAGAGAAAGGTTTCGGTCAGTGCTAGCTGCGCCTGTTGCCTGTCTGTGTATGTAATCTGACTTGCAATGTGTGTGGGGGGCATGCAGGGAGGTGGTGATCAAAGGGACGCGGGGGGCGGTGGATGCCGCGGAGGCGATGATCGCGGAGCACATCTCGTACGCCATGGATCGCCACAGGCGGAAGCAGGGTGGCGAGGGGAGGACTTTTGTGGAGTAGCCTCAGCAGGAGCAATGCAGCAAAGCAGAGCAGAGTAATGGTAGTGGTAGTAGGGCAGGAAGGAGATGTTGCAAGTGTTTTTTGGTGGGTTGCGTTGCTTTGCTGGAGTAGTTAACTAGCAGCAAAAATTACTAGTGTACTTGAGTACTTGGGAGGGGTTTGATGAAACCCAAGGTGAGAGGATTTTTGGAAGAGAGTTTTGCACGATTTCATTTCATCTCATCTCATCTCATCTCTATGGTTTTCATAGTAGAATCATCTTAATTACGTCTCCGGTGACGAATGAAGAATTGAAATTCATTCATCTTTGGTTTTCATGAATGAATCGATGAATAAACCCTATGCACGTCACTGGAATGCATGGATCAGAAGCTTTTTTGCATCTTGGTGCATAGGGTTGTGAGTGAGCCCAACGCTGGACCCCTTAATGGTAGGAATCGTCCAGTGATGAAACTTACTTGCACACACGTGAGAAGAAGAATAGTCAATGTACCATACTGTATCATGTTATCGCTTCAAGGTCCTCTTCATTAAGGGGCATTTGCTTTTTAAGAGCAATTGACGTAATCATCAACCTAGCAAGGTAAAAGAATGCAAACAAAAACAAGTTAAGAGGTCTGGAGGGTCATGCTGTGATTATGTAACGCCCCGAATCCGATGCGCCAAGTGTCCTCCAGTCATTTGCTGTCGTTGCCACGTCGTTTGCTTGCGTGTTGCACTTTGCCACGTCATCATATGCATTTCATCTACATGTTTTTCAAAACTTGCATCCGTCCGGGTCCTCCCAGTTCTCTCTGTTGTCCGTTCAGAGTCCAGACCACACTCGCACGCGCCCGTGGCACCCTGAAATATTATTTTATAAGCGGCATAAAACGTTCTCGGAATGGTGTGAAAGCGGGCGTGCGGTCTTATTGTAGTGTAGGTAGACCGCCTGCCAAGTTTCGCCGCATCCGGAGTCCGTTTGATAGCCCTACCGTTAAACATATGGCCGCGACATAGCCGGTATATTCGTCGGATGTTTCGGTCTCCGAAACTCCCGCCGGGCTGCACTTCTCTTCTTTCCCCTCAGCCCAAGTCATTCTACACAGCCCACCAACCCCTCACCTAAGCCCCCTCCAATCCGGACCGTTGGATCGTGATCCGAGGGTCTGAAAACGGAGCAAAACCCCCAACCCTAGCCCTTTTTGCTATATATAGACCTCTCCTTCCAAATTTGGTCTAATATAGCCCTCCACCTACCTCCTGCCGCAGCCTCCACCCTCCTCCTCGCAATCCGTAGCCGGCCGCTCCCTCTCCGCCACTTGGCCTCCTCCCGCGCCCCACCTCGCCGCCCAGACGCGCCCGCGGCCAACTCGGACGCGCCACGTCGCCCCCAACCAGCTCCCACCGCCGCGGCCCGCGAAGCCCACAGGGAGCCCGCCCCGAGCCGCGACCGGGCCCGACCCCGTGCGCCCCTGGCTCCCTCGCCCGCTTGCCCGCTTCCTCGCTTGATCCCCTCGCCACCGCCTCGTCCTTGCGCTCCGGCCACCAGGGGCCTCGCCGGAGCAAGAGCGCCCGACCCCGCCGCCTTGCAGCCTCGTAGCCTGCGAGCAACCCAGGCCGACCCTGCCTCCTCTCTCCCGGTCCTCCTCCATTTTCCCTCTCTCTCTCTCTAGATCTCAAGCTCTCTCTCTCTCTCTTCCCCACAAGTACCCACGCCGTCCCGCCCCCAGCTCGCCGTGCTCCGCCGCCGCGGCCAGATCCGGCCGAGATCTGCCGATCCGGCCATGTGCGCCCCGTTCCCGGCTTCCTCCGTTCGCCGGAGTCGCGCCGTCACCGCCCTATTTCCCTGCTCGTGCGAGCGCATGAGGAGGCCGACCTCCAGCCACGTGGGCCTCGACCCAACAGCGCCACATCGCCAGGCCCAGTCCAGCCTCCACACCGGCCCGCCTCATCCTCTGTTTTTTTTCGCGAGGTGAAAAAACTGCTAAGCCCCAGATTTTTGCATCTCATGTGTGCATGTTTGACTTGTGATAACTTGATGCATGTTGCTCCGATTTGCGTGTGTAATATGTCAAAATGTTCATCTCAGAGTGCTCTTTATGATGGTCTAGTTTGCATTCATGTTCCTGTTCATATTGATGCTTTAATCTTCGTTGCAAAACTGGTATGTGATATATACTGCTGGAATCTGCTGATTGTTAACATCATTTGTGCATCTTGTGAGTGCCACAACTTTGTCCCTGTTGATGCTATGATGATGATCTTGATATGCACATGTTTTGCTCCTCATGCTCTACATGTGGGTGCACTTTTCATTCATTTTAGGGTGCATTTTGATATCTTAATCCCTGTTGCAAAAGTGCATGTTGCTGTTAACTGCTGAAAAGCTGCTGTAACTTGCTGATTTGTCATTTTTGTTGCATTTTGTGTGTGCATCCTATGGGCATGATGTCTACATATTTTAGGAGCATTTTCGGGGTGCAATCCATGTATTTTTATATTCCCTGTAGTGAGTGCCTCAAGCTTGTGAAGTGGGCTACTTGCTGTTAATGTTCTGTCAATGCTGAAACTGCTATATCATGTTGCCATGTTTGGTTGATGCTACCAATTAATCCATGCATAATCTGGAGATGCTTAGTTGACATGTTTTGATTTCTATATTATGCTATATCATTCCATGCCTTTTGATTCCCTATATATCTCCTGTAGCATATGTTTTCATTGCCATGAAAATGCCTATATGCTATTCCAGATTTCTGTTAACTTCATGATGCTATGTTGTGAGCTGGCTATTGATTGATCCATGCCTCTTTTGGAGATGTTCCAATTACATTTTTTGAAGTATGACATGATTACTTTGTTCACATGCCATGTTTGTTAATTTTGGTCTTCCTATGCCTCTGTTCCAGGCTGGCAAACATGCTATCATAATGTTATTGTTTTACACTTGCTGAAACTATTCCAACATTCAATCTTCTCATATTGGTTCCCACTAATACATGAGTCATATGCATATGATGCCATGATGTTATTTGCTCTTTGTTATGTGTTCTTTGATGCCATGCCCTTGGTTTCTATGTATACTTGCTGTAGCTTGTCTATTTCTTGCTCTCAAATTGCCATCATATTAACTCTGCCCATGCATATGCTCCTGTGTTATAAAGTTGCATTTTGCTTTGGTCATCTTAGATTAATCTAGATGCCTATGAACCGGAACCTTAATGATATTTGAAGTATGTTATCTGTACATGAAGTGCATGTAAAGTTTTTGTTCATATGATTCCTGTAGCATGTTGGTTTGATGTTTGCAAAGTGCCTACTTGCTGTTTTGGGCAGATTGTTATATCTTGTTTGGAGTGTATGTGTGGCACCGTTGCTCCATTTTGAGCATGCTCTATATGAAACTTGCTTAGAATTGCGTATAGTTTCATCTTATCATGTTGCATCCTTTTGTTGAGAGTGTTTTCTTGATGTTTGATTGCATTTTGCATCAATGCCATGTCTGACTTGTTTTGCTCATATCTTCTAGGCCGTAGCTCCGAACTAAATGAACTTTATATGTAACTTGACTAGAATTTCGTGTAGGTCATCTTGGTGCATTTTAACTTGCTGTTTAACAACTTGAACATAAGGTTTATTCAGATATGGACTTATTTCGAAATTTGCATAAGAGGACTTACCGGATTTGTTATATGTTGTTTCCGACCTCATTTAAACTTGCTTTGATGTGTAGATCTTATATGCATCATCTCTTGCCATGAGTAGCATCATATAGCCCTTGTCATGCATCATCTTTGATTTCCTCATGTCATGTTTATGTGTTGTGTGTTTACCTTGGTGTTTGCTTCTTTCCGGTTGTGCTTCTTCTCGATAGTTCTGGTTTCGTTGCGATCGTGAGGATTTGTTTGACTACGCTTGGTTCGTCTACGCCCGTTCGTCTTGTTCATGGACTCTATCTTCTTCCTTGCGGGATTTCAGGCAAGATGACCGTTAACCTGGATCTCACTACTATCATTGCTATGCTAGTTGCTTCATTCTATCGCTATGCTGCGCTACCTATCACTTGTTTATCAAGCTTTCTAAATTGCCATGCCAGCCTCTAACCTTTTCACCCTTCCTAGCAAACCGTTGTTTGGCTATGTTACCGCTTTGCTCAGCCCCTCTTATAGCGTTGTTAGTTGCAGGTGAAGTTGAAGATTGCTCCATGTTGGACAGGATTATGTTGGGATATCACAATATCTCTTATTTAATTAATGCATATATATACTTGGTAAAGGGTGGAAGGCGGCCTTATGCCTGGTGTTTTGTTCCACTCTTGTCACATTAGTTTCCGTCATACCGGTGTTATGTTCCTTGATTTTGCGTTCCTTACGCGGCCGGGTGTACGGGAACCCCTTGACAGTTCGCTTTGAATAAAACTCCTCCAGCAAGGCCCAACTTTGGTTTTACACTTGCCTAACAACCTATTACCTTTCCCTTGGGAGTAATTAACCCGAGGGTCATCTTTATTTTAAACCCCCTCGGGCCAGTGCTTCTCTAAGTGTTGGTCCGAATCGGGCGATGTCCGGCACCCCCTGGGCAACCAGGGTCTATGCCAACCCGACGTCCTGCCCATCTGGTGTGCCTGAGAACGAGATATGTGCAACTCCTATTGGGATTTGTCGGCACATTCGGGCGGTCTTGCTGGTCTTGTTTTACCATTGTCGAAATGTCTTGTAACCGGGATTCCGAGACTGGTCGGGTCTTCCCGGGAGAAGGAATATCCTTCGTTGGTCGTGAGAGCTTATAATGGGCTAAGTTGGGACACCCCTGCAGGGTATAAACTTTTGAGAGCCATGCCCGCGGTTATGTGGCAGATGGGAATTTGTTAATATCCGATTGTAGAGAACTTGACACTTGACTTAATTAAAACGCATCAACCGTGTGTGTACCCGTGATGGTCTCTTCTCGGTGGAGTCCGGGAAGTGAACACGGTTTGGTTTATGTTTGGACGTAAGTAGTTTCAGGATCACTTCTTGATCATTACTAGTTTGCGACCGTTTGCGTAGCTTCTCATCTTATTCTTGTATTCGTAAGTTAGCCACCATATCATGCTTAGTCGCTGCTGCAACTTCACCACTACCTATTCCTTACCCATTAAGCTTTGCTAGTCTTGATACCCATGGTAATGGGATTGCTGAGTCCTCGTGGCTCACGGATTACTACAAGAACAGTTGCAGGTACAGGTTATGCGATGATCATGACGTGAGAGCGATGTTTACTTGTTTGGAGTTCTTCTTCCACTTCTTCTTCGATCAGGGGATAGGTTCCAGGTCGGCAGCCTGGGCTAGCAGGGTGGATGTCGTTTGAGTTTCTGTTTGTGTTTCATCCGTAGTCGGATGTTGCTCTTATGTATGATGTTGTTGTATTGATGTGGCATTGTATGCCTCTTGTATGTATCCCCAACTATTATGTAATGGTACGATGTAATGATATCCACCTTGAAAAAGTGTCTCCAATATGCACTTCTGTCCTTGGTGGGACTTTCGAGTTCTTTAGGATAGGGTCGCATATTGGGCATGCCAAGTTGGTATCAAAGCCTCAACCGACCATAGGAGCCCCCCTTGGTTGTTCATAGTTTGGCCGTTGTCGAGTCTAGAAGAAAACTGTTTTCGGAGTCTAGTTATATCGTAGAGTAGGAATTCCTTTTACTCCTCAGCCCCTTCGTCGGTCTGGTGAGGAATCTCAACGTAGGTGTTTTGACTTACTCCTCTTCCCCTTCAAACTTTCTTTAGGATCACCCGGTTAGTTTTCCGTTTGTTGGTTCTCAGCTCTTTTCATCCGGTGCATTTCTCATCAAGTCGATTCGACCTCTTTGTTTTTGCAAGACCAATCCTCAGTTGTTTTATTTTCCCACCCGCCCACCCTTTTTCTTCTCGGAGCCAGAGTCCCTAATCGAGTACCCATCCTACTCGTGCGAAGCCTTTCCATTCTTTCAACCGGTGTTTTCTCTTCAATTTATTTGTTGATTTCCCCTTCCCAGTTGCCTTTGTTTTTCCCGCCCCCCGACCCTCTTATTCCCGGAGCTTGAGTCTGTTTCGAGCATCAATTTCATTCATGTGGAGCCTCTCCTCAATCATTTCAACCGGTGATTTCTTGTCTAGTTCGTAATTCTTCATCTCTTTCTTTTTCGGTGGACTCAATTCAAGTTTTTCGGTGTTGATCGTATTCTTTTCCTTGGATCAAGTTCTTCCTCTTGCTCGTTCGCCTCTCGCCATTTAATCGTTCTGGAGTGCAGAAGACAAATATTTCAATTGTACCGGTGCATCATCTATCTGTTCAACAATCCTTTTTCAATAGTGTTTTCTCTTCAGTGGCCCCTAACCCACATGTTTATTCCCAGGATCTTACCTGACTCTTCTAATTATTCCGGAGTTATTACCAAATTCTTTTCAGAGTTTGACATAAGAATGGATTCCTTCAGTCACATGCCTTCTCCAAGATCGCTTTCAAATTCTTTTCATCTGTCGCTCAACCTTTTCCTCTTTTCATTCTCTCGGAGTATCTCAGCAATTTCAGTGGTGTTTCTCGTCATCATTTGAAGATCGAAGAAGAGTTCTCTTAAATCTTCTCCGTTCTCCCGAAGATTAGCGGTTCTAGTTTCTTGTTATCCTCGCAAATTATTCCGTTTGTTAGATATTCTTTCCTTACCCAATCCGGAGTATGTCAAGAGTTGTTTTCCGTTTCTTTTCACCGGAGGCAATCATTCCAGAAGAATTCTTCGCCCTCACATTTCAGCTACCATTATCCAATTATCCCAACGCTTCATGCAAGGTTCTTTAATCACCTCGTGATCTCTTCGTTCTTTTGCATCTAAATCCCCTCAGGCGTATTTGTTCCTCTAATTCTTCCCGGTGATTCATTCTCTTTCATCAGTCATTTTCGAATTCTTATGGTGGTTCCTTCAACATTCCTCTCCCTTTTTCGTCATATCAATTCATTCGTTCTTTCAAATCCTACCGGTGGTTCATTGAAGACCTTCCTCAAGGTTGCACCATATACCCCTCAATCCTTTCAAACAAGAATAAGTAGTATGCAAAAATCCATTGCTTCTCATCAATTTAATTTATGAAGGATAAGCATACAATAGATCTTATTCTTATTTCCTCCAAGTGATTAATCCCTTCTTTCGGAGTTTGTTCATGATGAATAATTTCGCGGTTCGAAGTTTTTTTATCTTTTCTTTTTCAGAGTTCAAAATTTTCCTCGGCCATTTCATTGGAACCTCCATCTAAATCACCGCAAGGTTTAATCTTATTCTTTCATCCTTCATTCTATCTCATCATCCATTTGTCACCGGAGTTCTTCATGGTGGTTCTTCATCATTTAATTCATTCTTCAATAGTTCATCAAGCTTTTGTTGGAGGAGTTCAAGTATCTTTTCTTCTCGTGTCTCGAAGTGCAAATAATTCTCTGTTTTCTTCTGAAGTGGAGTTTTGCATTTCTTCGTTCCTCTCAACTATTCAGACAATTGGTTGTGGTATAATTTCACCTCAAGTTTTCAGATATTTTTGATAAGTCCACAACAAGCTTATTCTTTTGTTGTTGAATACCTCAACAACTCCGCTCTACCCTTCCTCTAAGGATGCTATCGAATTCATTCATGGTGGAAGTTCTTGTTCTCTCATCCGTTCTTTTCATCCCATTCCTTCAATTCTTCCGGAGGCATGGCGTTGTTCATCTCATCAAGTGTCATCCCATCTTGTGAAGTTCATGTTCTATTCCTTCCATTTTCAGCCGTAGTGCTGCCAAAATTCTTTCATTCTTATTCCTTTTCTATTTTGTTCTAACCGGAGTGGTTTCAGAGTCTATCCTATTCATTGAGCTTCTGATTCTTGTCATATTCGCCGTTCCTCTTTCTACTCGAGTGCTCTCAACCTTGTTCATTTCCTCTCTTGCAATCTTGTTTCACCTCTTCCCCTTCTCTTCCGTCTCATTCCTAAGATCTCGGGACGAGATCTCTTGTTAGTGGAGGAGAGTTGTAACGCCCCGAATCCGATGCGCCAGGTGTCCTCCAGTCATTCGCCATCGTTGCCATGTCGTTTGCTTGCGTGTTGCACTTTTCCATGTCATCATATGCATTTCATCTGCATGTTTTTCAAACCTTGCATCCGTCCGGGTCCTCCCAGTTCTCTCCGTTGTCCGTTCGGAGTCCAGACCACACTCGCACGCGCCCGCGGCATCCCCAAAATATTATTTTATAAGCGGAATAAAACATTCTCGAAATGGTGTGAAAGCGGGCGTGCGGTCTTATTATAGTGTAGGTAGACCGCCTGCCAAGTTTCCTCGCATTCGGAGTCCGTTTGATAGCCCTACCGTTAAACATATGGCCGCGATATAGCCGGTATATTCGTTGGACGTTTTGGTCTCCGAAACTGCCGCCGGGCTGCACTTCTCTTCTTTCCCCTCAGCCCAAGTCATTCTACACAGCCCATCAACCCCTCACCTAAGCCCCCTCTGATCCGGACCGTTGGATCGTGATCCGAGGGTCCGAAAACGGAGCAAAACCCTAACCCTAGCCCCTTTTTGCTATATATAGACCCCTCCTTCCAAATTTGGTCTAATCTAGCCCTCCACCTACCTCCTGCTGTAGCCTCCACCCTCCTCCTCGCAATCCGTGCCCGGCCGCTCCCTCTCCGCCACTTGGCCTCCTCCCGCGCCGCCACCTCGCCGCCCAGACGCGCCCACGGCCAACCCGGACGCGCCACGTCGCCCCCAACCAGCTCCCACCGCCGCGGCCCGCAAAGCCCACGGGGAGTCCGCCCCGGGCCGCAACCGGGCCCGACCCCGTGCGCCCCTGGCTCCCTCGCGCGCCCGCTCGCCCGCTTCCTCGCTCGATCCCCTCGCCGCCGCCTCGTCCTTGTGCTCTGGCCACCAGGGGCCTTGAGGGAGTCCTGGATTAGGGGGTCCTCGGACAGCCGGACTATATGCTTATGCCGGACTGATGGACTATGAAGATACAAGATTGAAGACTTCATCCCGTGTCCGGGTGGGACTCTCCTTTGTGTGGAAGGCAAGGTTGACAATTCGGATATGTAGATTCTCTTCTCTGTGACCGACTCTGTGTAACCCTAGCCCCCTCCGGTGTCTATATAAACCGGAGGGTTTAGTCCGTAGGACAACAACAATCATAATCATAGGCTAGCTTCTAGGGTTTATCCTCTATGATCTCGTGGTAGACCAACTCTTGTAATACTCATATCATCAAGATCAATCAAGCAGGAAGTAGGGTATTACCTCCATGGAGAGGGCCCGAACCTGGGTAAATATCGTGTCCCCTGCCTCCTGTTACCATTAGCCTTGGACTTACAGTTCGGGACCCCCTACCCGAGATTCGCCGGTTTTGACACCGACATTGGTGCTTTCATTGAGAGTTCCACTGTGTCGTCACAATAAGGCTTGATTGCTCCTTCAATCATCTACAACGACGTGGTCCAGGGTGAGGTTTTCCTCCTCGAACAGATCTTCGTATTCGGTGGCTTCACACTGCAGGCCAACTCGCTTGGCCATCTGGAGAAGATCGATAGCTACACCCCTGGCCATCAGGTCAGGTTTGGAAACCTGAACTACACTGCCGACATCCGAGGAGACTTGATCTTCGACGGATTCGAGCCCATGACAGGTGCACCCTACAACCACAATGATCATGACCTTGATCTGCCATCGGACGGTGTTCAGGAGATCGCACCTAGTAATGCACACAAATGTGTACGATCAAGATCAAGGACTCACGAAAAGATATCACAACACAACTCTAGACACAAATTAAAATAATACAAGCTTTATATTACAAGCCAGGGGCCTTGAGGCTCGAATACATAAGCTCGAATACACAAGAGTCAGCGGAAGTAATAATATCTGAGTACAGACATAAGTCAGACAAGTTTGCCTTAAGAAGGCTAGCACAAAAGCAACAACGATCGAAAAGGCAAGGCCTCCTGCCTGGGATCCTCCTAAACTACTCCTGGTCGTCGTCAGCGGCCTGCATGTAGTAGTAGGCACCTCCAGTGTAGTAGGAATCATCGTCGACGGTGGCGTCTGGCTCCAAGGCTCCAACATCTGGTTGCGACAACTAGGTAGAAGGGAAAAGGGGGAAAAGAGGGAGAAAAGCAACCATGAGTATTCATCCAAAGTACTCGCAAGCAAGGAGCTACACTACATATGCATGGGTATATGTGTAAAAAGGCAATATCGATGGACTGAACTGCAGAATGCCAGAATAAGAGGGGGATAGCTAGTCCTATCGAAGACTACGCTTCTGGCAGCCTCCGTCTTGCAGCATGTAGAAGAGAGTAGATTGAAGTCCTCCAAGTAGCATCGCATAGCATAATCCTACCCGGCGAACCTCCCCTCGTCGCCCTATGGAAAAGCGATCACGGGTTATCTGTGGAACTTGTCTGGGTGTGTTTTATTAAGTATCCAGTTCTAGTTGTCATAAGGTCAAGGTACAACTCCGGGTCGTCCTTTTACCGAGGGACACGGCTATTCGAATAGATAAACTTACCTGCAGGGGTGCACCACATAACCCAACACGCTCGATCCCATTTGGCCTGACACACTTTCCTGGGTCATGCCCGGCCTCGGAAGATCAACACGTCGTAGCCCCACCTAGGCACAACAGAGAGGTCAGCACGCCGGCCTAAATCCTATGGCGTAGGGGTCTGGGCCCATCGCCCTTTGCACACCTGCACGTTGCGTGGGCCGCCGGTGAGCAGACCTAGCAACCTCCATTACAAAGAAAGTTGCGTTACACAGTCCAACCCGGCGCGCGCCGCTCCGTCGCTGACGTCAAGAAGGCTTCGGCTGATACCACGACGTCGAGTGCCCATAACTGTTCCCGCGTAGTTGGTTAGTGCGTATAGGCCAGTGGCCAGACTCAGATCAAATACCAAGATCTCGTTAAGAGTGTTATTATGAAGTAACCGCGGACGCCGACCAGGGCCAGGCCCACCTCTCGCCTAGGTGGTCTCAACCTGCCCTGTCGCTCTGCCACATAGTAACAGTCGGGGGCCGTCAGGAACCCAGGCCCACCTCCACCGGGATGGAGCCACCTGTCCTTCCAGCCCCCACATCGAAATCACTTGCGGGTACTCAATGAGCTGACCCGACTTTAGTCATCATCTGTATAGTATATGTATAGTATATACCCGTGATCACCTCCCGAGTGATCACGACCCGATAGTATAGCAAGGCAAACTGACAAGAATGTAGGGCCAATGATGATAAACTAGCATCCTATACTAAGCATTTAGGATTGGGGGTAAGGTATCAACAACTGTAGCAACAATGACAGGCTGTGCAACAGAATAGGATCAATCGAAATAGTAACATGCTACACTACTCTAATGCAAGCAGTAGAGTGAAGAATAGGCGATATCTGGTGATTAGGGGGGGGGGGGGGGCTTGCCTGGTTGCTCTGGCAAGGAGGGGTCGTCAACTCCGTAGTCGAACTGGGGGTCGCCGGCAGTCTCGGGGTCTACCGGAAGGAAGTAGCGAAGGGGGAACACAATAAATAACAGAGCAATCAAAGCATCACAAAGCGTAACATGGCAATACGCGGTGCTAGGTGTGCCCTAACGCGACAGTAGGTGGTACCCCCGGTGTTTCGCGTTTTCGGACAGATGAACCAGAGGGAAAAGTTACGTGTTTGCTATGCTAGGGATGTGTGGCGGACGAACGGGCTGCGTAGCCGGATTCGTCTCGTCGTTCTGAGCAACTTTCATGTACAAAGTATTTTCATCCGAGTTACGGATTATTTTATATCTTATATCTTATATCTTATATCTTATATTTACTAATTGGAGGCACCTTTCAAGCCTTTAAGTTAATCCACATCATCAAGATTAATATAACCATTAGATTTTAATTTTAATGGTCAAGATCTGTTAAAAGGTCATGCCTTTTTAAAAAGCACTACGTACCCAAGGGGTCAAACCAACACGTACAAAAAAGAAGGATGCACGTCACGTAAAGAAAAGAGGTTCTCAGCACACGTACAACTAAAGACTAAGCCCACGGACGTAAAAAAAAAAGATTAAGCCCACACGTCCTAGAATAGAAGTCCTAAGCAGCCACGTTACTTTCTAGAAAAAAAATCAAGGCTGAGAAAGTGTTTTCACCACGTACAAGAAAAGACACAACATCGTAAAATGGGTTCTCACCACGTATGTGAAAAAAACCTTGCAAAGAAAACGTACGTGCAATAAAAAAAATAAACGGACACGGCTGAGATGGAAAAAGAATCCTCAACACCCACGTTAGTAGAACCCTAAAAAAACACCCACTTTAGTTCCCAGAAAAATATGCGTTCTCCTTGCATACAAATAAAAAAGATCACACATCCTGATTCCCTTAAAAATAAAAATAACTTGCAGTCCTCATAGACAAAGAAAAACGACATAAAGTAAGGTTTTGTCGAGCCTTGGCTAAAAAACTGACCGTATGTCTGATTGGAAAATAATATTACATCCCACCATACAAAAAGAAGACCTAGGCATGATAAAAAAATTGGGCACAAACATACAAAAATTTCTCCCTAATAGCTCTATGATAAACCACCACTATCAATGTGTAATATTCAGATATGTGAAATCACCTAATTTTAATACAAATAGAAAACCAAAATAAATTGTCATGCATAAAATGTGAGAATATAAACCTGTTAACAAATATCAATTGAAGTTACATCATTGTTTTTTGTGGTGGGCGTTAGCAATACAAATTATTGATTATTTCAAGTAGGATTATTCCACAAATGCATAGATTAAAGTTTCAATATTTAGGGGTAAACTACTTTTCAAGCATTACAGGATACTACTATCTAATTCGATTCTAGATAGATACATTCTCAACCAAGTCTTAGGTTTTATTGAAAGCTCAGTAGGATCACTGCCTAATGCACAACCGAGAAATATAGATTATGTTACTGATATGATTAGCATTGTAGTTGGGGTACACATATACGTCAAGACTGCGACGAGGTAATACAACCTGAAATTGGAATCCGAAACTAAACAGAACACATATCGACCTAAACAATAGTCACTAGAATTAGTTTTAAAAAGATCCTCTTATAATTATTTAGTTTACACAAATATTTTATATAGACATCAGCTTTTTAATATGTCACTCAATGGAACACATTTCCACCTAAACATTAGTCCTGAAAATTATCTTTCAAAACACCATATATACCTCCTCTAATGATTTATATATGCAAATAATTTATACGCACATCACATTTGAAAATGAAACTAACGATGCAACATATAACTCTCATGCTTCGAATTTTGATGAGTTGTACGTGTCTATAGTGTATCTTTCTCCAACTTTGTTGGGTTGTGTTATATATATGCTACAATATGGATCAAATATGCCGTGATGTGTATCTTGCCATATATATCATATTAATTCCAACTTTATCGATCCCTTAGTAGGTGGCGTAGAATTCACAAAGAAATGTTTCTTGCTAATATGACATGAAGGCTTCATACAGACCAATGACCACAGTTTGTGAAATATAAATGAAAAAACAGATGCACTCTTCCCTATAGGGAAGCTTATACTACATGTGATTTTTTTGTGTTGTCATTATTGGATAACGTAGCATCTATCAAGTTGTACGATATGCAAAACTTAATCACTTGGATTTTACAAATAGATGTAATTTTATTAAGTATTATGTACCCCTATAATAGCTAGGCCGTGCAGGTGCACAGGTAGATGACTAGTTTATTATTAATTTTCAAAGTTTTAATCATTTTTGAATTTATTTTAATTATTTTAAATCAACATTATCCAAAATAGTGTATGCTGACGTCATCATGACGACAGCAGTCAACAGTGCGTTGACTGGGTCACATACTCTGTTTGTTCTAATTAGGGTTTAACAAATCTAATTACTGCTTAATTAATTAACAATAGTTAATTAGGTTAACTAAACATGATTAATTTAGTTAATTAATTTAATTAATTAATTAAATTTATTATTATTATTATTTTTAATTCTCTTTTTTTAAACCGTTCTAGGGCGTGGGCCCCAATTGTCATTGGGCCAGGGGGCCTTAGCGGGCGCCGGCGCTAGCGGGCAGTGGGTGTGGTGCCCGTGCCCGAGGCCATAGCCTGCCCGGGCGACGGGGAGCCGAGCACGAGCTCCGGCGGCCAAGGGCCGCGATGGCGCTGGCCGGAACAGGGCGGCAGGGCGGAGGGGAAGTGGCCGGTCCGGCGAGCGCGCAGGGGAGCGACAGCGCGCGGGGTGTGGTGGCGATGCAAGGGGTAGGCTGCGGGTGCGGCGTGCGGCCAGTGCGACCGAGGCGTGCGAGTTGGTGCGGGACAAAGAGGAGCACGGGGAGAGAGCGAGGGCGGGACGGCGTGCAAGGCGACGTTCGACACGGGAGAAGGGGAGTGCCAGGAGAGGGAGGTGCTCACGGCGGGGCCGTAGGGTACTGGCAGTGGGCTCGGGGAGGTCCGGCGAGGCGGCACCGGCGACGGAGAGGACGGCGGCGACGGGGTCGACGTCGGGGTGGTCGACGACGAAGAGGACGGGGGCGATGGCATCCGGCGAGGTGGTCCTCCAGGCGATGGTGACGGCAAGGGGGCGACGGGGTGGCTCCGGTGAGGCTCGCAGAGCTCCAGGCGGCGGTGGACGGCGCCGGGCGGGCGCCGACCGTCGGGGGCAACGGGATCGGGACGGCGTGCATTGGGGCGCCCCTGATCCAGATCGCGCGAGGGGGGGGGGGGGGAGGGAGAGTGGGGATCGTGGGGGTGGGTTAGGGTTTCGGGGGAGATAAGGGGAATGGGGGCGGTCGGTTGGGCCAGTGGGGGAGGCCGGCTGGGCTTGGCCTGGTGGCCAGCTGGGTCGGCCCAGCTGGGGAAGGCCTTTTTCCCTCTTTTTTCTTTTAGGTTTTGTTTTTCGTTATTCCCTTTTCTTTATATTTATTTTCTTTTAATTTACAATTTGTTTTAATTTTGTATAAAAAATATATAATTAGCATCTACTTTAGTGTTTCAACATACCCCAATGCCACAAAAGGGTTTGGTGACAAAAATAAAATAGTTTAATATTTTATTAATTGTTAAAGGCATTTAACTAATTGTTTTTGCTATTGTTTAAAATATTTTTAGAGTATTAAACCTTTTCTAAAAATGTGGTTTCTCCACCATACTTACCTATGCATTATTTGGCTCACCCCGAACATTTTAGTTTTAATATTTGAAAACTTTTATTGTTTGCTTGATTTTGAATTTGAATTTGAATCGGTTTCGAACTAACACGAGATTAGCATCAGTAATCGAGGTGACATGGCATCATTAGTAGATGGTTGCTCTAGCTTAATTATCCGGGCGTCACAATCGCACCTGTAGCTGCCCTGGCTTTAGATCCAGTGCAGATCGTGCCATCTGAGGATGGGAGGATGGACGCCGCCACGGAAGCCGCACACTCAACGGTGACAGAGCCAAACACAGATTCCACTTCCAATGAGGTCTGTGTCATCGGACCCTCGGACTTGTTTCTGGCCATAGGCTCCGAACCGCGTGTATCCGTGCCCATCAGATCTAACTGGGCAACGGTGTTGGAGTTCAGCTCCGTGGACATCTTTCAACACTCGCCCTTGGGCGACGTGCTAAACTCATTAAAATCTCTCTCCTTGTCAGGAGACTCTTGGCTGAACTATGTCCGGCTTGAGTGGGAAGCGGACGAGGAAGGAATTCGTTACCCACCCACCACGCACTTAATAGCCACTGTCGACGACTTAACCGACAGGCTTGATTTTGACTCCGAAGACATTGACGGTATGGACGACGATGCCGGAGAAGAATAGCAACCACCACCCACAGGGCGCTGGACAGCCACCTCAGCGTACGACATATATATGGTGGACACACCCAAAGAAAACAATGGCGAGGATCAGAAGGATGCAACGACTCCTGAGAAGCAGCCAAAGCACCGACGTCAGCGACACCGCTCGAAACCCCGCCATAGCAAAAACAGCGATATCGGTACAAGAAAGAACAACACCCCGGATGATGCCGAAGACAACGAAGACCCCGCAGACACAGTGATGGAGCAGGACGAGCAATGAGACGATGAACACAGTCCGAGGCCGCTGTCCGATCACAGCGATGCCGAAGACAAAACTTATAAACCTGTCTCCGGAGAGGAGAATAGTCCGGATGACGATACACACATCATCCCGGACAAAACACTTGGAACAAGAGCACCTCCACAACAGACTTATTGCCACTGCGAGGAGCTTGAAGAAGTAGAAGCAACGACTTAAAGCCGCGCAGGATATGCTCAACCATAGATGGAACAAAGTTCTCGACACTGAGGAAAGATTCGGCGGTGATTGCCAGACAACGAGCTACCCAAAACATAAGCTGCTGCCCGAATTCGACGACGAGGCTATCGCGCCCATTCCACCGAAAAACAATACGGCCGATCTGCCAGACCGGCCACCTCGTGGCCGAGACAAAGCGGCTAATGATGCCGCACACAAATCAGAACCCCATAAAGGAAGGGAGGTCGCAGCCAAGTACCAGAAACACGATCTACGTGAGCACCTGGACAATAGAGCTGGCATAACCAGGTTCATCTATGGATCTAGGAAACGTGTTCCTATGCAGGATCACGGCCACCAAACCGACTATACTGATCGACTACCAGCTCGGAATCAACACCGAACACTACAGCCGTCGGACCCATGCCACGACAAAGCCAAGTACAAAGGTGCTGCACACCCCCGTGCTTCACCGATGAGGTGCTGGATCATGAATTTCCAGAGGGGTTCAAACACGTAAACATCGATGCATACGACGGAGTGATAGACCCTGCGGTCTGGATTGAGGACTTTATTCTTCACATCCATATGGCTCGCGGAGACGATCTCCACACCATCAAATACCTGCCCCTCAAGTTGAAAGGACCAGCTCGACACTAGTTGAAAAGCCTCCCCGAAAATTCCATTGGAAGCTGGGAGGAACTTGAGGACGCTTTTAGGGCTAATTTTCAAGGGACCTATGTCCGACCTCCGGATGCAGACGATTTAAGTCACATAACCCAACAACCCGGAGAGTTAGCCCGTAAGCTTTGGAACAGGTTTCTCACCAAGAAGAACCAAATCGTCGACTGTCTGGATGCCGAAGCCCTAGCAGCTTTCAAACACAGTGTCCGGGACGAATGGCTTGCCAGACACCTCAGCCAGGAAAAGCCAAGGACAATGGCAGCCCTAACAACTCTTATGACCCGCTTTTGCGCGGGCGAGGATAGTTGGTTGGCCCGCAGCAGTACCAGCGATCCAAGCACATCCGAAATCAGGGATGGCAATGGAAAACCACGATGCAATAAAAACCCAGACAATACAGCGGTAAACGCCGGATTCAGGGGCTCCAGACCCGGCCAACCGAAAAAAGCCATTTAAAGGCAGCAGAGATGGTCCGTCCAGCCTAAATAAAATTCTAGAAAGGTCCTGTCAGATTCATGGCACCCCCGAGAAACCTGCGAATCACACCAACAAAGAATGCTGGGTCTTCAAGCAGGCCGTCAAGCTAAAAGCCAAACAAAAAGGGAAGGAGCCGCTAAGTGAAAATGAGGACGAATCTCGCTAGCCGAACACTGGGGGCCAGAAATTTTTTCCACCGGAGGTCAAAACAGTGAACATGATTTATGTCACTCATGTCTACTACACAACCTTCTTCTTGTAGATGTTGTTGGGCCTGCAAGTGCACAGGTTTGTAGGACAGTAGCAAATTTCCCTCAAGTGGATGATCTAAGGTTTATCAATCCGTAGGAGGCGTAGGATGAAGATGGTCTCTCTCAAGCAACCCTGCAACCAAATAACAGAGAGTCTCTTGTGTCCCCAACACACCCAATACAATGGCAAATTGTATAGGTGCACTAGTTCGGCGAAGAGATGGTGATACACGTGCAATATGGATGGTATATAAAGGTATTTGTAATCTGAAATAATAAAAACAGCAAAGTAACTAATGATAAAAGTGAGCGTAAATGGTATTGCAATGATAGGAAACAAGGCCTAGGGTTCATACTTTCACTAGTGCAAGTTCTCTCAACAATAATAACATAGATAAATCATATAACAAGCCCTCAACATGCAACAAAGAGTCACTCCGAAGCCACTAATAGTGGAGAACAAACGTAGAGATTATGGTAGGGTACGAAACCACCTCCAAGTTATTCTTTCGGATCAATCTATAAAAGAGTTCGTACTAGAATAACACCTTAAGACACAAATCAACCAAAACCCTAATGTAACCTAGATACTCCATTGTCACCTCAAGTATCCGTGGGCATGATTATACGATATGCATCACACAATCTCAGATTCATCCAACCAACACAAAGTACTTCAAAGAGTGCCCCAAAGTTTCTATCGGAGAGTCAAGAACGTGTGCCAACCCCTATGCATAGGTTCCCAATGTCATGAAACCCACAAGTTGATCACCAAAACATACATCAAGTGGCACATGATATCCCATTGTCACCACAGATAATCACGGCAAGACATACATCAAGTGTTCTCATAAAAGACTCAATCCGATAAGATAACTTCAAAGGGGAAACTCAATTCATCACAAGAGAGTAGAGGGGGAGAAACATCATAAGATCCAACTACAATAGCAAAGCTCGGGATACATCAAGATCGTGCCATAGAGGGAACACGAGAGAGAACACGAGAGAGAGAGAGAGAGATCAAACACATAGCTACTGGTACATACCCTCAGCCCCGAGGGTAAACTACTCCCTCCTCGTCATGGATAGCACCGGGATGATGAAGATGGCCACCGGTGATGGGTTCCTCTTCCGGCAGGGTGCCGGAACGGGCTCCAGAGAGGTTTTTGGTGGCTATAGAGGCTTGCGGCGGTGGAACTCCCGATCTATCTTCTGTTCTGGAAGTTTTAGGGTACATAGGTATATACGGGTGCAAGGGGTAGGTCGGTGGACTGAAGGGGGGGCCATGAGGCAGGGGGCGCGCCCCAGGGGGGTTGGCGCCCCCCACCCTCGTGAGAACCTCCCTTCTTTCCCGACGTGCACTCCAAGTCCATCGGGTGGCTTTCCTTCAAAAAATAACTCCTCCAGTTGATTTCGTTCCGTTTTGACTCCGTTTGATATTCCTTTTCCTCGAACTACTGAAATAGGCATAAAACAACAAATCTGGGCTGGGCCTCCGGTTAATAGGTTAGTCCCAAAAATAATATAAAAGTGGATAATAAAGCCCAATATTGCCCAAAACAGTAGATAATATAGCATGAAGCAATCAAAAATTATAGATACGTTGGAGACGTGTCAGTCACCCACATCCCAAAGAGGAAGCGCAAACACGCACGCCGAGATGTATATGCTGTAGAGCCCGTCGCCCCCAAATTCAACCCATGGTCGGCCTACCCGATCACTTTCGATCACAGGGATCATCCGACTAGTATCCGTCATGGTCGGCTGCCTTGGTGCTCGACCCAATAATCGACGGATACCATCTCACCCGAGTCCTCATGGACGGCGGCAGTAGTCTTAATCTGATATATCAGGACACTGTCCGCAAGATGGGGATAGACCCGTCAAGAATCAACCAAAGTAGTACTACCTTTAAAGGAGTAACACCAGGCGTAGAGGCCCGCTGCACGGGCTCTTTAACGTTGGAGGTTGTATTCGGTTCTCCCGATAACTTTCGAAGCAAAGAACTAATCTTCGACATTGCACCATTCCGAAGCGGCTATCATGCACTACTCGGAAGAACGACCTTTGCTCGTTTCAATGCAGTCCTGTATTACGCTTATCTCAAACTCAAGACGCCCGGTCCACGTGGCGTTATCACAATTAGCGGAAACACAGAGCGTTCTCTTTGTACGGAAGAATACGTGGCAGCTCTAGCAGCCAAATCACGGAATGGCCTTTCCAGCCCGAGCAACTCACCGGTCTCCGAGACCACGAACACGGCTAGATGAGTTTTGCGCACACCTAGTTGTAGTAGCTCAGATAAACCTGAGCTTGATTAACAGCTATGCCCACATATGTGGCGCGTTGGGCTGCCTGCATGTAAAAAGTCCATAGTTCGGCTTGACCCTATTTACACTCAAGAGATTGCATTTTTACGGTTCATTAAGATAAACCGACTTTCCGCATGGTGCTACCTCTTGAGCACTGCGTTGGATTTCCCCGAAGAGGAGAGGATGATGCAGTAAAGTAGCGTAAGTATTTCCCTCAGTTTTTGAGAACCAAGGTATCAATCCAGTAGGAGACCACGCACAAGTCCCTCGTACCTACACAAAACGATAGCAACTCGCAACCAACGCTTAGGGGTTGTCAATCCCTTCACGGTCACTTACGAGAGTGAGATCTGATAGAGATAATGTTTTTGGTATTTTTGATAGATAGATGCAAAGTAAAAAGTAAAAGGCAAAGTAAAAACAAAGCAAGTAAATAAAGTGATATAGATTGATATGATGAGAATAGACCCGGGGGCCATAGGTTTCACTAGAGGCTTCTCTCAAGAGCATAAGTATTCTACGGTGGGTGAACAAATTACTGTTGAGCAATTGACAGAATTGAGCATAGTTATGAGTATATCTAGGCAATGATCATGTATATAGGCATCACGTCCAAAACAAGTAGATCGAAACGATTCTGCATCTACTACTATTACTCCACTCATTGACCGCTATCCAGCATGCATCTAGAGTATTAAGTTCATAAGAACAGAGTAACGCATTAAGAAAGATGACATGATGTAGAGGGATAAATTAATGCAATATGATAAAAACCCCATCTTGATATCCTCGATGGCAACAATACAATACGTGCCTTGCTGCCCCTTCTGTCACTGGGTAAGGACACTGCAAGATTGAACCCAAATCTAAGCACTTCTCCCATTGCAAGAACTACCAATCTAGTTGGCCAAACCAAAAAGGATAATTCGAAGAGACTTGCAAAGATAACTCAATCATACATAAAAGAATTGAGAGAAGAATTAAATATTTTCCATAGATAATACTGGATCATAAACCCACAATTCATCGGTCTCAACAAACACACCGCAAAAAGAAGATTACATCGAATAGATCTCCACGAGAGAGGGGGAGAACATTGTATTGAGATCCAAAAAGAGAGAAGAAGCCATCTAGCTACTAGCTATGGACCCGAAGGTCTGAAGTAAACTACTCACACTTCATCGGAGGGGCTATGGTGATGATGTAGAAGCCCTCCGTGGTGGATGCCTCCTCCGGCGGAGCTCCGGAACATGCCCCAAGATGGGATCTCGTGGATACAGAAGGTTGCGGTAGTGGAATTAGGTTTTTGGCTCCTGTTCTGATCGTTCGGGGATACATAGGTATATATAGGAGGAAGGAGTACGTCGGTAGAGCTCCGAGGGGCCCACGAGGTAGGGGGTGCGCCCAGGGGGGGGGGGGGCGCCCTCCACCCTCGTGACCTCCTCGGAGACTTCTTGGAGTAGGGTCCAAGTCTCCTGGATCACGTTCGGTTGGAAAATCACGATCCTGAAGGTTTCATTCCGTTTGGACTCCGTTTGATATTCTGTTTCTTCGAAATACTGAAAAAGGCAAAAAATAGCAATTCTGGGCTGGGCCTCCGGTTAATAGGTTAGTACCAAAAGTAATATAAAAGTGGAAAATAAATCCCAATATAGTCCAAAACGTAGATAAAGTAGCATGGAGCAATCAAAAATTATAGATACATTGGAGAAGTATCAGGCATCCCCAAGCTTAATTCCTACTCGTCCTCGAGTAGGTAAATGATAAAAAAAGAATTTTTGATGCGGAGTGATAGTTTGGCATAATTTCAATGTAAATCTTCTTAATTGTGACATGAATATTCAGATCCGAAAGATTCAAGACAAAATTTCATATTGACTCAAAAATAATATACTTCAAGCATACTAATCAAAGCAATCGTGTCTTCTCAAAATAACATGGCCAAAGAAAGTTATCCCTAAAAAATCATATAGTCTGGCTATGCTCCATCTTCCCCACACAAAATATTTAAATCATGCACAACCCCGATGACAAGCCAAGCAATTGTTTCATACTTTAACATTTTCAAAACTTTTTCAATCTTCACGCAATACATGAGCGTGAGCCATGGATATAGCACTATGTGGAATAGAAGGGTGGTTGTGGAGAAGACAAAACGAGGGAAGATAGTCTCACGTCAACTAGGCGTATCAATGGGCTATGGAGATGCCCATCAATAGATATCGATGTGAGTGAGTAGGGATTGCCATGCAATGGATGCACTAGAGCTATAAGTATATGAAAGCTCTACAAAAGAAACTAAGTGGGTGTGCATCCAACTCGCTTGCTCACGAAGACCTAGGGCATTTTGAGGAAGCCCATCATTGGAATATACAAGCCAAGTTCTATAATTAAAAATTCCCACTAGTATATGAGAGTGACAAAATGAGAGACTCTCTATCATGAAGATCTTGGTGCTACTTTGAAGCACAAGTATGGTAAAAGGATAGTAGCATTGTCCCTTCTCTCTTTTTCTCTCATTTTTTTATTTGGGCCTTTCTCTTCATTTTTTTGGCCTCTTTTTTTTTCATCCGGAGTCTCATCCCGACTTGTGGGGGAATCATAGTCTCCATCATCCTTTCCTCACTTGGGACAATGCTCTAATAATGATGATCATCACACTTTCATTTTTCTTACAACTCAACAATTACAACTCGATACTTAGAACAAAGTATGACTCTATATGAATGCCTCCGGCGGTATGCCGGGATATGCAATGAATCATGAGTGACATGTATGAAAGAATTATGAACGGTGGCTTTGCCACAAATACGATGTCAACTACATGATCATGCTAACAATATGACAATGATGGAGCGTGTCATAATAAACGGAACGGTGGAAAGTTGCCTGGCAATATATCTCGGAATGGCTATGGAAATGCCATGATAGGTAGGTATGGTGGCTGTTTTGAGGAAGATATATGGTGGGTGTATGATACCGGCGAAAAGTGCGGTATATTAGAGAGGCTAGCAATGGTGGAAGGATGGGAAAAAGTGCGTATAATCCATGGACTCAACATTAGTCATAAAGAACTCATATACTTGTTGCAAAAATCTAGAAGTTATCAAAGCAAAGTATTACGCGCATGATCCTAGGGGGATATATTGGTAGGAAAAAACCATCGCTCGTCCCCGACCTCCACTCATAAGGAAGACAATCAATAAATAAATCATGCTCCGAGTTCATCACATAACGGTTCACTATACGTGCATGCTACGGGAATCAAAAACTTCAACACAAGTATTCTTTGAATTCATAACTACTCAACTAGCATGACTCTAATATCACCATCTTCATACTCAAAACAATTATCAAGTATCAAACTTATCTTAGTATTCAACGCACTCAAAAGAAAGGTTCACATATCTTGAACACCAAGTATATTAACATTAAGTGAATTACCATGCGATTAACGACTCTCAAAATAATCTAAGTGAAGCATGAGAGATCAATAGTTTCTTTAAAACAAATCCACCACCGTGCTCTAAAAGATATAAGTGAAGCACTAGAGCAAAAATTATCACGCTCAAAAGATATAAGTGAAGCACTAGAGCAAAAATTATCAAGCTCAAAAGATATAAGTGAAGCGCTATGAGCAAAACTATCAAGCTCAAAAGATATACTAAAAGATATAAGTGAAGCACTAGAGCAAAAATTATCACGCTCAAAAGATATAAGTGAAGCACTAGAGCAAAAATTATCAAGCTCAAAAGATATAAGTGAAGTGCTATGAGCAAAACTATCAAGCTCAAAAGATATAAGTGAAGCACATAGAGTATTCTATCAAATTCCAATTCATGTATGGCTCTATCAAAAGGTGTGTACATCAAGGATGATTGTGGTAGACTAACAAGCAAAGACACAAATAATACAAGACGCTCCAAGCAAAACACATATCATGTTGGTGAATAAAAATATAGCTCCAAGTAAATTACCGATGGAAGTGGACGAAAGAGGGGCTGCCTTCCGGGGCATCCCCAAGCTTTGACTTTTTGGTGTCCTTGTATTATCTTGGGGGTGACTTGGGCATCCCCAAGCTTAGGCTCTTTCCACTCCTTGTTCCATAATCCATCAAAAGAATTCACCCAAAACTTGAAAACTTCACAACACAAAACTCAACAGAAATCTCGTGAGCTCCGTTAGAGAAAGAAAACAAAAGACTACTTCAAGGTACTGTAATGAACTCATTCTTTATTTATATTGGTTTTAATCCTACTGTATTCCAACTTCTCTATGGATTATAAACTAATTTACTAGACATAGATTCATCAAAATAAGCAAACAACACACGAAAAACAGAATCTGTCAAAAACAGAACAGTCTGTAGCAATCTGTAACTAACGCAAACATTTGGAACTATAAAAATTCTACCAAAATAGGAAGTCCTGGACAATTTGTTTGTTGATCATAAGCAAAAAGAATCAACCCAAAAGCACGTTCATGTGATTTATCATAACTAAATTCGTGCGCGCAAAGTTTCTGTTTTTCAGCAGAATCAAATCAACTATCATCGTAGGTTATCTTATAGGTTCTACTTGGCACAAACACTAATTAAAACATAAAACCACATCTAAACAGAAGGTTTATGGATTATTTATTCCTAAACAGAAGCAAAAACAAAAAACACAAAATAAAATTGGGTTGCCTCCCAACAAGCGCTATCGTTTAACGCCCCTAGCTAGGCATAAAAGCAAGGATAGATCTAGGTATTGCCATCTTTGGTAGGCAATTCTTCAATGAGGCATCTACCTCCTTTAGGATTTTCTTTCTTACTAGTAATTGTCAAATTTTCAGGCAAAAGATCGAAAAATTCATCTATAGCAAAAGGTTCCGTAATGATGGAAACAAGATTGGAATGAACGCTTATAGATTTAAGATCCGCGGTTTCCTTAGTAGATGATTCACCCTTATTCTTAGGAACATAAATAAGCTTAGTATTTTTGGTAGATGAACTTGGAGTATTTTGCACGGAAGAAAAAGCGGTTCCCAAGTTAGTAATAATACCCTCAAGTTTATCGATTCTTGTAGAGTCTAGATTTATTTTTTCATTAACTATGGGATCTTTTTCTTTAATATTTTTCAAAGTCATTCCTACCTTAGATCCATATTGGGTAATTTGATTGTGGATATTTTTATCAAGATTTTCAATTGATTCAATGGTAGCAACTTTATTTTCAATAGCTTCAAGCCTTTGCATAACATGCTCCAAAGTTAACGTAGTTCCGTTAATCAAAAGAGGTAGTGAGCCAAATATATCTATTAAAGCATTATAAGAATCAAAAGTATGGCTACCCAAAAAATTCCCTCCGGTAATAGTATTAAGGATATATCTATACCAAGGATTAGCACCTACGTAAAAATTGTGAAGAAGAACTGAGGTAGATTGCTTCCTGGTAGATTTATTTTGAGCATTGCAAATTCTATACCAAGCATCTTTTAGATTTTCTCCCTCCCTTTATTTAAAATTTAAGACTTCATTCTCGGGAGATAACGGAGACGATATGAAACTAGTCATGACGACAAGCAAACTAACACACGAACAAGCAAAAAGGCAAGGGGAAAAAGCAAACGGGAAAGAGAGGAGGAGATTGGGAAAGAGAGGGCAAATAAAACGGCAAGGGTGAAGTGGGGAAGAGGAAAACGAGAGGCAAATGGCAAATAATGTAATGCAAGAGATAGGGATTACGATGGGTACTTGGTATGGTTGACTTGCTACATGTCTGGCAAGAGGGAGGGAGAAAATCTAAAAGGCGCAAAATGTGTGCCTTTTTAGATTAAGACCCGTTCAAAGGTGCAGACATGCAGCAGGGCCCCGTTCAAAGGTGTCTTTTTAGATTAAGACCCTGTGTAAACCTTTTTATTGTCTTTTGTTGTCTCACACCTTCCTGGCACTTAGAATGACCAAGAGGGATCTGGCGTTATTGACGAGCTTATGATTCACCATTCTAAACTAGACGTCACAGAATCAGCAACCAGTGTGTTTTTGTGATCTATACTCTCACCACAGGCGCTCTTTCGTCACGCCAGATCGATGCACGTACCTTGAAATTCAGGGCTTATTATCGAGGGCTGTATTCAGCCCAGTATATGTTGTAAAGTCCGAATACCTTCGGGAGTGTTCGGCGTCGCGAGTTTGGCCTTATATGCATCAGCTCCGAATCATGTCTTTGGTCAATAGTTGGGTTTGCCCGGCTCCCGTATTTTGCTACCTTACGTTCCGCTCTATCGGCTAAGGTGGCACAGGGAGAACTACTGCGATTGTGCCCTGGTTCATCCGGATGGGCACCTCAGTAGAGAAAGCCGAAAACTGACTGTCATGATAAAGCGAGAGACTGGTCAACCACTCGATGACTCAGCAGAATCTTCGCGATTCCTCCGCATTAACGAAGGACCGGTTTTCCGGTCATGTATGTAAACACACCGTATTCGGATAAACGCGGACATGCCAGGGGCTATATAGTAGCCCCACCGTCAAACTCCTATGGCTAAGTGAAAGTGTTAAAGCTATATAGTCCGATTGCCTTGTTCGCCGCGCTGCCACCTCCTTAATGGACCAAGACGTTGGATCAAGTGTGATTACGTGCTTTTACCGAACACCCCCGCATTGTACGCGAGGGGGCTGAAGCTGACGACTGCAAACTTTCAGGTTATATACATACATACATAAACGGCCGCACAGGAGGCACTACAATACTTCACGGGCAAACGTATAAATATAGCCTTTATTATCAAAAGCATTGTTTTTACAATCAAGATATATGTCATTCGAACATGATATTCTTTGAGCACTGAGCCTCTATTAAACGGGCACCTTCTACGACTTCTTCAAAATAGTGCTCGTGCGAGTCCTGGCACTCGGGTGGACCCCTGGTTGCAATATCGGTGGTCTCCATCCTAGCCCAGTATGTCTTAACACGGGCAAGGGCCATCCGCGCACCCTCTATGCACGCCGACTGCTTGATAGCATCGATATGCGGCACAACAAGATTAAATCGTTGCACCAAACCAAAATAACTATTCGGACTTGGTTCGTCCGGCCACAGGCGATCCACGAAAACCTTCATGGCAAGCCCGGATAACCTATGGAGCTCGGCCCATTCGGCCATTTGCTCGTTCAACAGCAGCGGACGCCTTGGAGTACTGAACTGCGACTAGAACAATCTTTTCGCTTCATGATCTTCTTGATCTCAGAAATACCGTGTCGCATCGGCAACACTCTTTGACAAATCCAAGTACGCATTTGGAGAACTCCACAATTGATCAAGAGGGGCATACTTCGGATCGCCGAATTTAGTTCGCAAAAAAAAGGGCTTCCCAGCCACGATATCACCGGCTTGCCGGAGCTCCTCCCGAGCCGCTCTGATCTCAGAGCGAGTTCCCTTCGCTGCCTGTAGCGCCTTTTCTTGGTCAGCCATTTTCGCTTGGTTTTCCCTTTCGAGAAGCTCATATCGGCTAGCGGCATTCTGTAGTTCAAGAGCCATGTTGGCCATTCTATCCTCACTTTGGCGATGAGCAGCCTGTTCGGCTTTTAATTCATCAGCTGCCTTCTCGGCAGCCGCATTGCTTCTCCTGGCTTGCTCCTTGGCCTGGGCAAGTTCAGCCCGAAGGGTCTCCACGGTGGCAACACCATATGCAGTCAAAGCATATTATAAATCCCAACATCATGCTCTTATTAATATTCGCTGACCACCCAAATATACATACCCTATGCCTCGTCAAGCCGCTTGTTCACAAGCGTGATGTCTTCATCCGCCACATCAAGTTGCCGCTTCAGTTCGGCAAATTCGGCAGCCCGGGCAGCTGCCGGGGCTGCAGCCGCCTGTGTACAAAATTGGCAGAATAGTTAGCTGAGATTATTTCTATTTTTGATCCTCTGATCGCCCCGTTTGGATGTCAACCAGAGTCTCAGGGGCTACTATCTATACACAATGCACCTTGCGTTTACGATACGATCAAAAAATATCACATTGCGTACCTCAAAGCCTCTTAGCAGGCTCGTAAAAGCTTCATTTAACCCGCTTTTTGCGGACGAAATCCTCTCAACCACCGTACCCATTAAGGTACGATGTGCCTCTGAGATAGGCGCTTGCCGTAGAAGACCCATCAATGTGTCCGGCTGTATATTGGACAGTTCAGGCCTTTTTCTGTTGGTCTCTCTAGGAGCCGAACACCCCGGACCTCGGGAGGCCGAAGAGTTACCTTCTGGCCTTTGCGGATCGGGAGAGATCCTCCGGGACGACACCTCAGAGTCGTCCGCCTTATGAGGTGGAGAAGTAGGAGGAGGCGTTTCGCTCTCCATCATCTCTGGAAGAAGATCCCCCGAGGACGAAGATTGTTGAGGGAGGCTATAGGCCGAACTGCAAAACATACGTCTCAGTCGTCATTCTCAGAAAAAGAACGGGGTATGCTTACAAAGCACCTTTGTTCACTTATGGCTCGGTTAACGGCTGGCCCTCCTGAGGGCGCTGTCCAACAATGTTGCCCTCCAAGGCAGGGCCCCCTGATAAAGGTTTCTTCCCTCGTTTGGAGACCTCTGCTTCCAAGTCTTTGGGAGCGGCCCTTTTCTTCCCATAGGGAGAGGGGATACTGGACCCCCCTCCCCGTTCATCCTCCGACACGGGGGTACCAATTTCCCTAGTTACGATGCGTAACGTACCTCCAGCATGAAGTCCGGTTTCGGCTTCCCCATTCTTCTCCTTGTCCTTCCCTGATGGCACTTGATAAGGTGCACGAGCCAGCATCCTAGTTAATACATGATCCACCGAATCTTCGGGAAGAGGGGCCGAACACCTGATCCTCTCCGCCTTTCTTATCTAGCCCTGGCCGAGGATGGTTTTTCTGGATAATGTTATGACAAATATAATGACAACATGTTCGGTTGTGGGATTACTAACCTGGGTATCTGGATGGTTGCAATCGAGGCCTGCATCTTCTGTTGTGTCCGGACACTTTATTCGTGATCTGAAAAATAATTGATACATCCCTTCGAGCGTCATGCCGAAGAAGTGCTGAATAGTTCGCGGTCCTTCTGGGTTGAACTCCCACATACGGAGAGGTCGACGTTGGCATGACAGGACCCGACAAACAAGCATTACTTGGATTACTTTGACAAGACTTATGTCCTTCTTGATGAGATCCTGAATGCAGCTTTGCAATGTCCGCACGTCATCAACTGATCCCCAATCCAGCCCCTTGTTGACCCATGATGTAAGCTGTGGTGGAGGAGCGGAGCGGAAGGCAGGGGCGGCCGCCCACTTTCTACCTCGGGGTGCTGTGATATAAAACCACTCCCGTTGCCATAGGTCGGAAACTTCCGGGAAGAAACCCTTTGGCTATAAAACATCGACACCTTTGCTTATTATAGCACCTCCGCACTCCGCGTGTCGACCGTCGATCATCTTAGGCTTCACATTGAAAGTCTTGAGCCATAAGCCGAAGTGTGGGGTAATGTGGAGGAAGGCCTCACATACAACGATGAATGTTGAGATGTGAAGGACGGAATCTGGAGCTAGATCATGAAAATCTAGCCCGTAATAGAACACGAGCCCTCTAACAAAGGGATGAAGACCGAAGCCTAGCCCTCGGAGGAAGTGGGAGATGAACACGAAACTCTCAGTGGGTTTGGGAGTAGGGATAACCTGCCCTTGAGCTGGAAGCCTATGAAGGATTTTGATGGTCAAGTACCTAGCCTCTCTAAGCTTTGTGATGTCCTCCTCTGTGATAGAAGAGGCCATCCACCAGCCTTGAAGGCTGGATCCGGACATGGTTGGAGGTCCGAAGCGCTTGGACTGAGCCTTGGGTATTGGAACTCGAGGTGGGGGAAGGGAAGGATCAAGCGTGGAAAGAAAAGGACAGGTCTTGACCTCTTTATAAAGGGGATGAATGTCAAGCGTCCTCCACGTGGCCGTTCGGAACTTGCCTAATCCAAGGAGTCATACTGATGGAGCGGTTGGGTTACCCACGCCCGTATTGATGAGGATCCCGTGATAAGGGGACATCATCTCTGCTTTAACAAGACGTGCCAACGAAACCGCCTCGCGAAACGTGTAGTGGCAGGTTGGAAAAACGGTTTGAATAATAACCAGGCCGCGGCGTGATGTCGCGCTATGGACAAGTTGTCAGCAGATTAGACTCGTGGAAAATTGTACTCTCTACGGTGGTATGTGGAATTTGTTTTGCAGAGCGGGACATGATTCTTGTGTTCAAGATCTACTTTGGAGTACCCGGAGAAGGAACCTGCCTCGCAATGCAGAAGACAATCTGTGCGCCGGACTCATCGTCATTGAAGCATAGTTCAGGGGTGATACATCTTCTTCTCATGATGTGTGCCTTGCCACATGTCCGGCAAGAGGGTACAAAGGTGATCAAGGAGTGGATCACCAGATAGCGGTCAAAATTGTCCTTGGAGTAATAAGGACATGTTTCTCGATTATGGAGGTGATAAAGAGTTCGGCGTAAAGGGTTACGTCGATGCAAGCTTTAACACCTATCCGAATGACTCTGAGTAGCAAACCGGATACGTATAGTGGAGTAACCATTTGGAATAGCTCCAAGTGGAGCGTGGAAGCAGCATTTACAATATGACCTAGATATTTGCGAAGTACATACGGATCTGAATGTTGCAGACCCATTGGCTAAAACCTCTCTCACAAGCAAAACATGATCAAACCCCAGAACTCATTGAGTCTTAATCACATGATGATGTGAACTAGTTTAGTGACACTAGTAAACTCTTTGGATGTTGGTCACATGGCGATGTGACCTGTGAGTGTTAATCACATGGCGATGTGAACTAGATTATTGACTCTAGTGCAAGTGGGAGACTGTTGGAAATATGCCCTAGAGGCAATAATAAATTAGTTATTATTATTATATTTCCTTGTTCATCATAATCGTTTATTATCCATGCTATAATTGTATTGATAGGAAACTCAGATACATGTGTGGATACATAGACAACACCATGTCCCTAGTAAGCCTCTAGTTGACTAGCTCGTTCATCAATAGATGGTTACGGTTTCCTGACCATGGACATTTGATGTCATTGATAACGGGATCACATCATTAGGAGAATGATGTGATGGACAAGACCCAATTCTAAGCCTAGCACAAAGATCGTGTAGTTCGTATGATAAAGCTTTTCTAATGTCAAGTATCATTTCCTTAGACCATGAGATTGTGCAACTCCCGGATACCGTAGGAATGCTTTGGGTGTACCAAATGTCACAACATAACTGGGTGGCTATAAAGGAGCACAACAGGCATCTCCGAAAGTGTCTGTTGGGTTGGCACGAATCAAGACTGGGATTTGTCACTCCGTGTAACGGAGAGGTATCTCTGGGCCCACTCGGTAGGACATCATCATAATGTGCACAATGTGACTAAGGGCTTGATCACGGGATGATGTGTTACGGAACGAGTAAAGAGAATTGCCGGTAACGATATTGAACAAGGTATCGGGATACCGACGATCGAATCTCGGGCAAGTACTATACCGGTAGACAAAGGGAATTGTATACGGGATTGATTGAATCCTCGACATCGTGGTTCATCCGATGAGATCATCGTGGAACATGTGGGAGCCAACATGGGTATCCAGATCCCGCTGTTGCTTATTGACCGGAGAACATCTCGGTCATGTCTGCATGGTTCCCGAACCCGTAGGGTCTACACACTTAAGATTCAATGACACTAGGGTTATAGGGAATAGATATACGTGGTTACCGAATGTTGTTCGGAGTCCCGGATGAGATCTCGGACATCACGAGGAGTTCTGGAATGGTCCGGAGGTAAAGATTTATATATGTGAAGTCCTGTTTTGGTCACCGGAATAGTTTCGGGTGCTATCGGTAACGTACCGGGACCACCGGGAGGGTCCCGGGGGTCCACCAGGTGGGGTCACCAGCCCCAGAAGGCTGCATGGGCCAAGTGTGGGAGGGGACCAGCTCCAGGTGGGCTGGTGCACCCCCCCACCAAGGCCCAAGGTGCAGGGAGAGTGGGAGGGGGCAAACCCTAGGTCCAGATGGGCCCTAAGACCCACCCTAGGTGCGCCCCCCTCTCTCCCCTTTTGGCCGCCACCCAGATGGGATCTGGGGGCTGCCGCCACCCCTAGGGAGGGAACCCTAGCTGGGGGCGCAGCCCCTTCTCTCCCCCTATATATAGTTGAGGTTTGGGGGCTGCCCAACACATGATTCGATCTCCCTCTTGGCGCAGCCCTACCCTTCTCCCTCCTCGTCTCTTGCAGTGCTTGGCGAAGCCCTGCTGGAGTGCCACGCTCCTCCACCACCACCATGCCGTCATGCTGCTGCTGGACGGAGTCTTCCCCAACCTCTCCCTCTCTCCTTGCTGGATCAAGGCATGGGAGACGTCACCGGGCTGCATGTGTGTTGAACGCGGAGGTGCCGTCCGTTCGGCACTAGGATCATCGGTGATTTGGATCATGACGAGTACGACTCCATCAAGCCCGTTCACTTGAACGCTTTCACTTAGCGATCCACAAGGGTATGTAGGTGCACTCCCCTTTCCCTCGTTGCTAGATTACTCTATAGATTGATCTTGGTGATGCGTATAAAATTTTGAATTTCTGCTACGTTCCCCAACAGTGGCATCATGAGCTAGGTCTATGCGTAGTTTCTATGCACGAGTAGAACGCAAGTTGTTGTGGGTGTTGATTTTGTTCAATATACTTACCGTTACTAGTCCAATCTTGTTTCGACGGTATTGTGGGATGAAGCAGCCCGGACCGACCTTACACATACGCTTACGTGAGACAGGTTCCACCGACTGACATGCACTTGTTGCATAAGGTGGCTAGCGGGTGCCAGTCTCTCCCACTTTAGTCGGATCGGATTCGATGAAAAGGGTCCTTATGAAGGGTAAATAGCAATTGGCATATCACGTTGTGGTTTTTGCGTAGGTAAGAAACGTTCTTACTAGAAACCCATAGCAGCCACGTAAAACATGCAAACAACAATTAGAGGACGTCTAACTTGTTTTTGTAGGGTATGCTATGTGATGTGATATGGCCAAAAGAATGTGATGAATGATATGTGATGTATGAGATTGATCATGTTCTTTAATAGGAATCACGACTTGCATGTCGATGAGTATGACAACCGGCAGGAGCCATAGGAGTTGTCTTAATTTATTGTATGACCTGCGTGTCATTGAACAACGCCATGTAATTACTTTACTTTATTGCTAAACTGTTAGCCATAGTAGTAGAAGTAATAATTGGCGAGACAACTTCATGGAGACACGATGATGGAGATCATGGTGTCATGCCGGTGACGATAATGATCATGGAGCCCCGAAGATGGAGATCAAAAGGAGCAAAATGATATTGGCCATATCATGTCACTTATTGATTGCATGTGATGTTTATCATGTTTTTGCATCTTATTTGCTTAGAACGACGGTAGTAAATAAGATGATCCCTCATTAAAATTTCAAGAAAGTGTTCCCCCTAACTGTGCACCATTGCGAAAGTTTGTTGTTTCGAAGCACCACATGATGATTGGGTGTGATAGATTCTAACGTCCACATACAACGGGTGTAAGCCAGATTTACACACGCGAAACACTTAGGTTGACTTGACGAGCCTATGTACAGACATGGCCTCGGACCACAAGAGACCGAAAGGTCGAGCATGAGTCGTATGGTAGATACGATCAACATGAAGATGTTCACCGATGATGACTAGTCCGTCTCACGTGATGATCGAACACGGCCTAGTTGACTCGGATCATGTAATCCCTCAGATGACTAGAGGGATGTCTATCTGAGTGGGAGTTCATAAGATGAACTTAATTATCCTGAACATAGTCAAGAGATCTTTGTAAAATATGTCGTAAGCTCGCGCTTTAGTTCTACTGTTTAGATATGTTCCTAGAGAAAATTCAGTTGAAAGTTGATAGTAGCGATTATGCGGACTAGGTCCGTAAACTGAGGATTGTCCTCGTTACTTCGTAGAAGGCTTATGTCCTTAATGCACCGCTCGGTGTGCTGAACCTCGAACATCGTCTGTGGATGTTGCGAACATCTGACTTACACATTTTGATAACTACGTGATAGTTCAGTAATGTTAAACGGTTTAGAATTGAGGCACCAAAGACGATTTCGAAACATCGCGGAACATATGAGATGTTTCGAAGGCTGAAATTGGGATTTCAGGCTCGTGCCCACGTCAAGAGGTATAAGACCTCCGACGATTTTCTTAGCCTGCAAACTAAGGGAGAAAAGCTCAATCGTTGAGCTTGTGCTCAGATTGTCTGAGTACAACAATCACTTGAATCGAGTGGGAGTTGATCTTCCAGATGAGGTAGTGATGTTTCTCCAAAGTCATTGCCACCAAGCTGCTAGAGCTTCGTGATGAACTATAACATATCAGGGATAGATATGATGATCCTTGAAATATTCGCGATGTTTGACACCGCGAAAGTAGAAATCAAGAAAGAGCATCAATTATTGATGGTTAATGAAACCACTAGTTTCAAGAAGGGCAAGGGCAAGGTTGAACCCAAACCCGAGACTAAGTGCTTCTATAATAAGGGGAACAACCACTGGAGCAGAATTACCCTAGATACTAGGTAGATGAGAAGGCTGGCAAGGTCGATAGAAGTATATTGGATATACATTATGTTAATGTGTACTTTACTAGTACTCCTAGTAGCACCAGGGTATTAGATACCGGTTCGGTTGCTAAGTGTTAGTAACTCGAAATAAAAGGCTACAGAATAAACGAAGACTAGCTAAAGGTGAGCTGACGATATGTGTTGGAAGTGTTTTCCAATCTTGATGTGATCAAGCATCGCACGCTCCCTCTACCATCGAGATTGGTGTTAAACCTAAATAATTTTTATTTGGTGTTTGCGTTGAGCATAGACATGATGGGATTATGTCTATCGCAATACGGTTATTCATATAAGGAGAATAATGGTTACTCTGTTTATTTGAGTAATACCTTCAATGGTCTTGCACCTAAAATGAATGGTTTATTGAATCTCGATCGTAGTGATACACATGTTCATGCCAAAAGATATAAGATAGTAATGATAGTACCACCTACTTGTGGCACTGCCATGTAAGTCATATTGGGATAAAACGCATGAAGAAGCTCCATGTTGATGGATCTTTGGACTCACTCGTCTTTGAAAAGATTGAGACATGTGAACCATGTCTATTGGTATATACGCATGAAGAAACTCCATGCAGATAGACCATTTGGATTCACTTGATTTTGAATCACTTGAGACATGCAAATCATACCATATGGGCAAGATGACTGAAATCCTCGGTTTCAGTGAAATGGAACAAGAAAGCAACTTGTTGGAAGTAATACATTTTGATGTGTGTAGTTCAATGAGTGTTGAGGCACGCAGTGGATATCGTTATGTTCTTACTTCACACATGATTTGAGTAGATACTGAGTATATTTACTTGATGAAACACAAGTCTGAATTATTGAATGGTTCAAGTAATTTCAGAGTGAAGTTTAAGATCTTCGTGACAAGAGGATAAAATGTCTATGATATGATCATAGAGATGAATATCTGAGTTACGAGTTTTGGCACGCAATTAAGACATTGTGGAAATTGTTTCACAATTAATATCGCCTGTAACACCATAGTGTGATGGTGTGTCCGAATATCATAGTTGCACCCTATTGGATATGGTGCGTACCATGATGTCTCTTATCGAATTACCACTATCGTTCATGGGTTAGGCATTAGGGACAACCACACTCTCTTTAATAGGGCACCACGTAATTCCGTTGAGACGACACCGTTTGAACTATGGTTTGGAGAAACCTAAGTTGTCGTTCCTTAAAAGTTTGGGGCTGCGACGCTTATGTGAAAAAGTTTCAGGTTGATAAGCTCGAACCCAAAGCGGATAAAATGCATCTTCATAGGACACCCAAAACAGTTGGGTATACCTCCTAATTCAGATCGGAAAGCAATAGGGATTGTTTCTTGAATCGGGTCCTTTCTCAAGGAAAAGTTTGTCTCGGAAAATTGAGTGGGAGGATGGTGGAGACTTGATATGGTTATTGTACCGTCACTACAACTAGTGTGTAGCAGGGCACGGGAAGTTGTTCCTGTGGCGCCTACACCAATTGAAGTGGAAGCTGATGATATTGATCATGAAACTTCGGATCAAGTCACTACCAAACCTCGTAGGTCGACACGGATGCGTACTATTTCAGATTGATACGTAATCCTATCTTGGAGGTCATGTTGCTATACAACAATGAACCTACGAGCTATGGAGAAGCGATGGTGGGCCCGGATTCCGACAAATGGATCGAGGCCATAAAATCTGAGAGAGGATCCATGTATGAAAAAAAAGTGTAGACTTTGGCAGAACTACCCGATGGTCGTAAGGCTGTTGAGTACAGATGGAATTTAGAAGGAAGACGGACAATGATGGTAGCTGTCACCATTAAGAAAGCTCGACTTGTCGTTAAGATATTTTCCGACAAGTTCAAGGAGTTTACTACGATGAGACTTTCTCACTCGTAGCGATGCTAAGAGTCTGTTGGAATTATATTAGCAGTTACTGCATTATTTATGAAATCTTGCAGATAGGATGTCAAAACATTGTTTCCTCGACGATTTTCTTGAGGAAAGGTTGTATGTGATACAACCAGAAGGTTTTGACAATCCTGAAAGACGCTAACAAGTATGCAAAGCTCTAACAATCCTTCTAAGGACTGGAGTGAGCATCTCGGAGTTGGAATGTGCGCTTTGATGAGATGATCAAAGATTTTGGGTTTATACAAAGTTTATGAGAAACTTGTATTTCCAAAGAAGTGAGTGGGAGCACTATAGAATTTCTGATGAGTATATGTTGCTAACATATTGTTGATCAGAAATGTTGTAGAGTTTCTGGAAAGCATATAGGGTTGTTGGAAAAGTGTTTTTCAATAGAAAACCTAGATTAACCTGCTTGAACATTGAGCATCAAGATCTATGATGATAGATCAAAAATGCTTAATGGTACTTTCAAATGAGCACATACCTTGACATGATCTTGAAGGTGTTCAAGATGGATCAGTCAAAGAAGGAGTTCTTACCTGAGTTGTAAGGTATGAAGTTAAGACTTAAAGCTCGACCACGGCAGAATAGAGAGAAAGGACGAAGGTCGTCCCCTATGCTTAGACGTAGGATCCATTTTATGCTATGCTGTGTACCGCACCTGATGTGTGCCTTGCCACATTTCTGGCAAGAGGGTACAAAGGTGATCAAGGAGTGGATCACCAGTTAGCGGTCAAAGTTGTCCTTGGAGTAATAAGGACATGTTTCTCGATTATGGAGGTGATAAAGAGTTTGGCATAAAGGGTTACATCGATGCAAGCTTTAACACCTATCCGAATGACTCTGAGTAGCAAAACGGATACGTATAGTGGAGCAACCATTTGGAATAGCTCCAAGTGGAGCGTGGAAGCAGCATTTACAATATGACCTAGAGATTTGCGAAGTACATATGGATCTGAATGTTGCAGACCCGTTGACTAAAACCTCTCTCACAAGCAAAACATGATCAAACCCCAGAACTCATTGAGTCTTAATCACATGATGATGTGAACTAGTTTAGTGACACTAGTAAACTCTTTGGATGTTGGTCACATGGCGATGTGACCTGTGAGTGTTAATCACATGGCGATGTGAACTAGATTATTGACTCTAGTGCAAGTGGGAGACTGTGGAAATATGCCCTAGAGGCAATAATAAATTAGTTATTATCACTATATTTCCTTGTTCATGATAATCGTTTATTATCCATGCTATAATTGTATTGATAGGAAACTCAGATACATGTGTGGATACATAGACAACACTATGTCCCTAGTAAGCCTCTAGTTGACTAGCTCGTTGATCAATAGATGGTTACGATTTCCTGACCATGGACATTGGATGTCGTTGATAACGGGATCACATCATTAGGAGAATGATGTGATGGACAAGACCCAATCCTAAGCCAAGCACAAAGATCGTGTAGTTCGTATGCTAAAGCTTTTTCTAATGTCAAGTATCATTAACTTAGACCATGAGATTGTGCAACTCCCGGATACCGTAGGAATGCTTTGGGTGTACCGAACGTCACAACGTAACTGGGTGGCTATAAAGGTGCACTACGGGTATCTCCGAAAGTGTCTATTGGGTTGGCACGAATCGAGACTTGGATTTGTCACTCCGTGTAACGGAGAGGTATCTCTGGGCCCACTCGGTAGGACATCATCATAATGTGCACAATGTGACCAAGGGGTTGATCACGGGATGATGTGTTACGAAACGAGTAAAGATACTTGCCGGTAACGAGATTGAACAAGGTATCGGGATACCGATGATCGAATCTCGGGCAAGTACTATACCGGTAGACAAAGGGAAGTGTATACGGGATTGATTGAATCCTCGACATCATGGTTCGTCCGATGAGATCATCATGGACCATGTGGGAGCCAACATGGGTATCCAGATCCCGCTGTTGGTTATTGACCGGAGAACGTCTCGCTCATGTCTGCATGGTTCCCGAACCCGTAGGGTCTACACACTTAAGATTCGATGACACTAGGGTTATAGGGAATAGATATACATGGTTACCGAATGTTGTTCGGAGTCCCGGATGAGATCCTGGACGTCACGAGGAGTTCCGGAATGGTCCATAGGTAAAGATTTATATATGGGAAGTCCTGTTTTGGTCACCGGAAAAGTTTCGGGTGCTATCGGTAACGTACCGGGACCACCGGGAGGGTCCTGTGGGTCCACCAGGTGGGGCCAGCAGCCCCAGAAGGCTGCGTGGGCCAAGTGCGGGAGGGGACCAGCTCCATGTGGGCTGGTGCGCCCCCTACCAAGGCCCAAGGCACAGGGAGAGTGGGAGGGGGCAAACCCTAGGTCCAGATGGGCCCTAAGGCCCACCCTAGGTGCGCCCCCCTCTCTCGCCTTTTGGCCGCCACCCAGATGGGATCTGGGGGCTGGCGCCACCCCTAGGGAGGGAACCCTAGCTGGGGCACAGCCCCTCCTCTCCCCCTATAAATACTTGAGGTTTGGGGGCTGCCCAACACATGATTCGATCTCCCTCTTGGCGCAGCCCTACCCTTCTCCCTCCTCATCTCTTGCGGTGCTTGGCGAAGCCCTGCTGGAGTGCCACGCTCCTCCACCGCCACCACGCCGTCGTGCTGCTGCTGGACGGAGTCTTCCCCAACCTCTCACTCTCTTCTTGCTGGATCAAGGCATATAAGACGTCACCGGGCTGCATGTGTGTTGAACGCGGAGGTGCCGTCCGTTCGGCACTAGGATCATCGGTGATTTGGATCACGACGAGTACGACTCCATCAATCCCGTTCACTTGAACGCTTCCTCTTAGCGATCCACAAGGGTATGTAGATGCACTCCCCTTTCCCTCGTTGCTAGATTACTCCATAGATTGATCTTGGTGATGCGTAGAAAATTTTGAATTTCTGCTACGTTCCCCAACATACTTGGTATGGTTGACTTGCTTGCGTGAGCCTCCCCGGCAACGGCGCCAGAAATTCTTCTTGCTACCTCTTGAGCACTGCGTTGGATTTCCCTGAAGAGGAGAGGATGATGCAGTAAAGTAGCGTAAGTATTTCCCTCAGTTTTTGAGAACCAAGGTATCAATCCAGTAGGAGTCCACGCACAAGTCCCTCGTACCTACACAAAACGATAGCAACTCGCAACCAACACTTAGGGGTTGTCAATCCCTTCACGGTCACTTACGAGAGTGAGATCTGATAGAGATAATATTTTTGGTATTTTTGATAGATAGATGCAAAGTAAAAAGTAAAAGGCAAAGTAAAAACAAAGCAAGTAAATAAAGTGATATAGATTGATATGATGAGAATAGACCCGGGGCCCATAGGTTTCACTAGAGGCTTCTCTCAAGAGCATAAGTATTCTACGGTGGGTGAACAAATTACTGTTGAGCAATTGACAGAATTGAGCATAGTTATGAGTATATCTAGGCAATGATCATGTATATAGGCATCACGTCCAAAACAAGTAGATCGAAACGATTCTGCATCTACTACTATTACTCCACTCATCGACCGCTGTCCAGCATGCATCTAGAGTATTAAGTTAAACAGAGTAACGCCGTAAGCAAGATGACATGATGTAGAGGGATAAATTCATGCAATATGATAAAAAACCCATCTTGTGATCCTCGATGGCAACAATACAATACGTGCCTTGCTGCCCCTTCTGTCACTAGGTAAGGACACTGCAAGATTGAACCCAAAGCTAAGCACTTCTCCCATTGCAAGAACTACCAATCTAGTTGGCCAAACCAAAAAGGATAATTCGAAGAGACTTGCAAAGATAACTCAATCATACATAAAAGAATTCAGAGAAGAATCAAATATTTTCCATGGATAATACTGGATCATAAACCCACAATTCATCGGTCTCAACAAACACACCGCAAAAAGAAGATTACATCAAATAGATCTCCACGAGAGAGGGGGAGAACATTGTATTGAGATCCAAAAAGAGAGAAGAAGCCATCTAGCTACTAGCTATGGACCCGAAGGTCTGAAGTAAACTACTCACACTTCATCGGAGGGGCTATGGTGATGATGTAGAAGCCCTCCGTGGTGGATGCCCCCTCCGGCGGAGCTCCGGAACAGGCCCCAAGATGGGATCTCGTGGATACTGAAGGTTGCGGCGGTGGAATTAGGTTTTTGGCTCCTGTTCTAATCGTTCGGGGATACGTAGGTATATATAGGAGGAAGGAGTACGTCGGTGGAGCTCCAAGGGGCCCACGAGGTAGGGGGGCGTGCCCTCCACCCTCGTGACCTCCTCGGAGACTTCTTGGAGTAGGGTCCAAGTCTCCTGGATCACGTTCGGTTGGAAAATCACGATCCCGAAGGTTTCATTCCGTTTGGACTCCGTTTGATATTCTGTTTCTTCGAAACACAGAAAAAGGAAAAAAACAACAATTCTGGGCTGGGCCTCCGGTTAATAGGTTAGTCCCAAAAGTAATATAAAACTGGAAAATAAAGCCCAATATAGTCCAAAGCAGTAGATAAGGTAGCATGGAGCAATCAAAAATTATAGATACGTTGGAGACGTATCACATGGTCACAACAGACTCTTTCACCTGGTTTTTTTTACAGATGACCATCATGCTATACCCTTCAAGGATACGGCACAACGGAGACAAAGGCGCAGACGTGCAGCAGGGCCCCGTTCAAAGGTGTCTTTTTAGATTAAGACCCTGTGTAAACCTTTTTATTGTCTCTTGTTGTCTCACACCTTCCTAGCACTTAGAATGACCAAGAAGGATCTGGCGTTATTGATGAGCTTATGATTCACCATTCTAAAATAGACGTCACAGAATCAGCAACCAGTGTGTTTTTGTGATCTATACTCTCACCACAGGCACTCTTTCGTCACGCCAGATCGATGCACGTACCTTGAAATTCAGCGCTCATTATCGAGGGCTGTATTCAGCCCAGTATATGTTGTAAAGTCCGAATACCTTCGGGAGTGTTCGGCGTCGCGAGTTTTGCCTTATATGCATCAACTCTGAATCATGTCTTTGGTCAATAGTTGGGTTTGCCCGGCTCCCGTATTTTTCTACCGTACGTTCCGCTCTATCGGCTAAGGTGGCACAGGGAGAACTACTGCGATTGTGCCCTGGTTCATCCGGATGAGCACCTCAGTAGAGAAAGCCGAAAACTGACTGTCATGATCGAGAGACTGTTCAACCACTCGATGACTCAGTGGAATCTTCGCGATTCCTCCGCATTAACGAAGGACCGGTTTTCCGGTCACGTATGTAAACGCACCGTATTCGGATAAACGCGGACATGCCAGGGGCTATATAGTAGCCCCACCGTCAAACTCCTATGGCTAAGTGAAAGTGTTAAAGCTATATAGTCTGATTGCCTCGTTCGCCGCGCTACCACCTCCTTAATGGACCAAGACGTTGGATCAAGTGTGATTACGCACTTTTACCGAACACCCCCGCATTGTACGCGAGGGGGCTGAAGCTGACGACCGCAAACTTTCAGGTTATATACATATATACATAAACGGACGCATAGGAGGTACTACAATACTTCATGAGCAAACGTATAAATATAACCTTTATTATCAAAAGCATTGTTTTTACAATCAAGATACATGTCATTCGAACATGATATTCTTTGAGCACTGAGCCTCTATTAAACAGGCACCTTCTACGACTTATTCAAAATAGTGATCGAGCGAGTCCTGGCCCCTGGGTGGACCCCTGGTTGCAATATCGGTGGCCTCCATCCTAGCCCAGTATGTCTTAACACGGGCAAGGGCCATCCGCGCACCCTCTATGCACGCCGACCGCTTGACAGCGTCGATATGCGGCACAACACAAATAAATCGTTGCACCTAACCAAAATAACTATTCGGACTTGGTTCCTCCGGCCACAGGCGATCCACGACAGCCTTCATGGCAAGCCCGGATAACCTATGGAGCTCGGCCCATTTGGCCATTTGCTCGTTCAACAGCAGCGGACGCCTTGGAGTACTGAACTGCGACCAGAACAATCTTTTCGCTTCATGATCTTCTTGATCTCAGAAATACTGTGTCGCATCGGCAACACTCTTTGACAAATCCAAGTATGCGTCTGGAGAACTCCACAATTGATCAAGAGGGGCATACTTCGGATTGCCGACTTTAGTTCGCAATAAAAAGGGCTTCCCAGCCACGATCTCACCGGCTTGCCAGAGCTCCTCCCGAGCCGCTCTGATCTCAGAGCGAGTTCCCTTCGCTGCCTGTAGGGCCTTTTCTTGGTCAGCCATTTTTGCTTGTGTCGGTGTCAAAACCGGCGGATCTCGGGTAGGGGGTCCCGAACTGTGCGTCTAGGCGGATGGTAACAGGAGACAAGGGACACAATGTTTTTACCCAGGTTCGGGCCCTCTCGATGGAGGTAAAACCCTACTCTTGCTTGATTGATATTGATGATATGGGTAGTACAAGAGTGGATCTACCACGAGATCAAGGAGGCTAAACACTAGAAGCTAGCCTATGGTATGATTGTTGTAATTGTTGTTTTTTCTACGGACTAAAACCCTCCGGTTTATATAGACACCGGAGAGGGCTAGGGTTACACAGAGTCAGTTACAATGGTAGGAAATCTACATATCCGTATTGCCAAGCTTGCCTTCCACGCCAAGGAAAGTCTCATCTGGACACGGGACGAAGTCTTCAATGTATCTTCATAGTCTTGGAGTCCGACCAATGATGATAGTCCGGCTATCCGGACACCCCCTAGTCCAGGACTCCCTCAGTAGCCCCTGAACCAGGCTTCAATGACGATGAGTCTCGCGCGCATATTGTTCGGCATTGCAAGGCGGGTTCCTCCTCCGAATTAATTCATAGAAGATTGTGAACACCAGGATAGTGTCCGGCTCTGCAAAATAAATTCCACATACCACCGTAGAGAGAATAATATGTACACAAGTTCAATCTGCTGACGTATTTTGTGGCGTGACGTCACACCACTGCCAAGCCTTTACTTGAATCGTTTTTTACTATACCACCTCAGCGCATTTAGCGAAGAGGTTTCCTTGGCATGTCTTGTCGAAGCAGAGATCGTGTTCCCCTTATTCCGGGATTCCCATCAATATGGACGTGGGTAACCCAACCGCGCCATCGATTTTGGCGCTTGGGAGATAGGCGAGTTTTACCAGGCCGGTGGGGACGCATAGTCTTCGTCCGCCCATATATAAGGGGATAAGGATCCACCTTTTTTACCTACGCCTTCTTCCTCCTTTGCCTATCCATCTCCGCGCACTCGAGCTCCAACGCCCAAGTCCGCACATCTCGCCTCAACCTTCTCCAGCCATGTCCGGAGTGGGAGGCAAGTGGATGGCCTCCTCTGTTACGGAGGGGCACATCGGAAAACTGCGCGGCGTCGGATGCTTGTCCAGCGACATCGCACACCGGCTGCCCGACGTGGGGCAGCTCATCCCCACCCCCAGGCCCCATGAGAGGGTCGTATTTCTTCCCCACTTCCTCCGCAGACTGGGCTTCCCACTTCATCGCTTCGTCCGGGGGCTCATGTACTACTACGGCCTGGACTTCCACGATCTGGCGCCAAACTTCATCCTCAACATCTCGGCGTTCATCGTCGTGTGCGAGGCCTTCCTCTGCATCCAGCCCCACTTCGGCTTGTGGCTAAAGACCTTCAATGTCAAGCCGAAGGTCTGAAGGGCAACCAAGCGGAGTGCGGAGGCGCCATGGTGGGCAAAATGCCCAACGTCACTTGGCTCGAGGTTGCCTTCGTGGAAACCATCAAAGGGTGGCAATCGGGGTGGTTCTAAATCACCGAGCCGCGTGACCTAAATGGGCAGCGGTCCCTGAGTTCAGATCTGGTACCCCCATGCAGCTCACCTCCTGGAAAGAGAAGGGCTTGCTATGGGGCAGTTCGGAGGAGCTGACCGGACTCCAGTCCTGTCTCCAGACCCTGGTGAACAAGAAGCTTAAGCTTGCCAACGTGATCCAGGTCGTGCTCGTCCGCCGGATTCTCCCCTGCCAGCAACGGGCTTTCAGTTTGTGGGAGTTTGATCCAGCACAGCACCGGACCCTTAGCGGGCTCTTCGACACAACGTATGAAGCTGCCTGGAGGGTGCTATTCAAGGGCGGAGAAGCCCCCACATCCGCAACTGAAGATCGCGGATTCAGCACGCAACGTCCGGCCAGCGCGGTAAGCTATGTTATCCTTTATAGGACATTCATTTCTTTCATAGTTTGACTCTATGTGGGCTCTAAAACTCCCATTGCCTTTAACAGGACCGGCAGAGGACGTCCGGACAGGTTAACTATCCGGCTCCCCTCCTCGAAGACCCAGTGGATACCCGTTTGACGGGGCTGCTAGTCCCAGCACTTTATGTGGTGCCGGAGAAGAAGGCCAAGAAGAAGGCCACGGGAACCTGAAGAAGTTCCCGGCGCCAGGTGGTATCGGACTCGTCGTCCGATGGCTCCGAGGCGGACTTCTCCCCCAAAGACGAGGAGGAGAAAGAGGCCTCTCCCCAAGAGGGGGGAGAGAAGAAAAGGAAGGCTTCCCCAACGGGGGAGGCCGAAGGGTCCAAGAAGGGAAGGACCCTTCCTCCGGACTGCTCCGCCAGCGCCGGCGATGGCGATGGGGAGTGGCCATCTTGGCCAAGGCCCCGGCAAGATCGTAAGTATCCGGATTCCAGAATGATTTATAATTTTTCTTTTTGTCACACGGTGTCTTTCTAATGCCGCATACAACCTGTAGTCCGGCCGAGGACGATCTTCCCGCTTCATCGAGCGGGTCCTTGGCTCCGTCGGATGTGGATTCCCTTCTGACCGCCTCAACTCCCCGTGACGTTGACGACGCCGAGGTGGGATCCCACGAGGGGACCCATCAGGAGGAGGAGGCTCCGGAGGTGCCGCAAGGCAGCCTCCCGGACTTTGCACCGGACTCCGCACCGGAACCTGCAGTGGTTCTGGAGTCCGGAAGGCGGCCCCTTCGTAAGAAGGGCAAGACCGTGACGCCGGCGGCCTCCGTCCAACCGGAGGCGCCGGACAACTTGTTGGAGGCGCTCAACGGCGCTTCCATCGAGGAAGAACACCGCACTATCATGAGTGCGGTGATTCAAAAGGTTCAGCTCGCCAAGAGCGGGCTGACCGAAGCCTGCAGCAGCCTTCTAACGGGCTTTGAGGTAAGAAATTTGAAATATGTAATGTAATACCGCATAGACAGTAGCCCCTGATGCTCGGTTCGGTGTTCGGAAAGAAAAGCCGGACTGAGGATCTAAAAAGATATACGCAGGAGGTCTAAAAATTATGTCAATATGGGATTGCAGGCTGTGCTGCTGACTTCCGGCGCACTGACTGTTGAGGTCGATGCTTTAAAGCAGAACCTCGAGCGGTCCGAGAGTGAGCTCAGCCGTGCCAAGAAGCAGCTCGAGGACAGGGAAGGTGAGTAACACCATATTGAATTTGTACCTTACAGAAAAGGATTTTGGTTGCAAGAAAAATAACAAGGATAACGTGGGTGCTCCAGGGGCCACGAATGAGGTGGTGAACCTGAAGGAGGCGGTATCTGTGGCCGAACGCAATGCGGCCGCGGAGCGAGCCGAGCGGGAGAAGTAGGAGGTGCGGGTGGAGGAGGTGCAGCAAGAGCTCCAGGTTCTTGTGGAAAAGCACAAGAGTTTGGAGCGCGACTCGAGGACTCGAGAGTCCGAGCTTGCCTCGGCTCTTGAGAGTGCCAAAGCCGCTAAGGCCGAAGCCCATTGGGCCCTCCAGGAGATCGAGGCGGTGAAGAAGACAGTGGCGGGTAAGGCATTTTTCATGCAAAGCAAGCATGTGAATGTGAATTACCTGTTACTTACCCGAATTCGGAGCTCTCCAGGGGCGTTTGTAGATCCGCCTTGCAGCGTGTCCGATGCTGCCGCATTCTACCGGGCCGAGGAGGGGAGCTCGACGGAGAAGGTCTTCTGGTCTCAATATGCTGAGGCCGGACATCCGGTGCCCCTTAGCGACCAGCTAAAGCAGCTGGTCGAGCTCCACAAGGTAGCCGAACAGGCCATGAAGGGCCTCATAGTTTGGCTGTGGCCCGAGGAGGCCATGCCTGGGAGCTACTTCGGCTTAGTGCGGCGGCTGGTGGATGCGTGTCCCTGGGTGGAAGTCGTCAAGCGCTCCGCCTGCATTGAAGGTGCCCGTCGGGCCCTTGCCCGTGCAAAAGTGCACTGGGGCAGGCTGGATGCTGAGAAGCTTCTAATGGACGCGCCGCCAGCGGGCAAGGAGTATCGCACGCCCAAAATGTACTATAAGAGTGTCCTGAAGGGTGCCCGCAAGATTGCAGATGAGTGCTCCAAAGATGTAATATTTGAGTAGACCCGCAATGTGTTATCCTGTGCGCTGAAAACTTTGTTCATATGCGCTAAGCAACGCTTATTAATTTAAAATATTACCTTCTGTGCAGCCGTTTATAAAATCTGAGAGATGGCAAGTCGTCGGCTTCAGCCCCCATGCCACGAGTGTTGGGGTGTTCGGTATAAACTTGAGCGCTCTTGTTCCCATTTTTGGGTCCATCTAGGGAGGCGCTCAATACGACGAACAAGGCAACCGGACTTATAATGCTTGAACACTCTCACTTAGCCATAGAATTCTATAATTTTAAATTTCGGTGAAGGCCCTAGTATTCGGAAGAACGAGTTCGGGGCGCTATCCACGCTTGGGCCGGACAAACCGGTTCCTCGCTCTAAGCCGCATAAGTCTTTAGGGACTCGAAACGACCTCTCGAACATCGACCAACTCTCGCCTTATCATGACGGTCAGTTTAGCTTTCTCCACTGAGGCACTCGCCCAGCTCAACCGGGGCGCAATCGCAGTGGTTCTCCCAGTGCTACCTTTGCCGATAAAACGGAACGTAAGGTACCAAAACATGGGAGCCAAGCAAACCCAACTATTGACCCAAGACATGATTCGGAGCCGATGCATATAATGCTATAAGTTCGGGGTGCCGCACTTGGGAAAGTGTTCAGACTTATCACACCATAATGCGGGGAACATAAGCCCCTGTGTATTTGGCCGTACCAAAGTGTACGAATGCAGGATGTCGTAAATGAACATATATATATATATATATATATATATATATATATATATATATATATATATATATATAAAGAAATGCAGCTATAAGCAAAAAGCGATGCATTGTTTATTCAGAAATACTGCCATGAATGTGGAGCGATACAAATAGTGCAGTAAGCAAGGGATTGGACTATTTAAACATGTCCCCCTCCAGGGGTAGGCTGCGGAATGGTGTATGAAACAGATTTAATGCTCGTAATGGAGACCACCTGAATGTTCGTCGTAGCCTTTCTCCTTCCCTGGCTGTTGCATCGTTAGTTCGGCAGGTCTGCTGCCGGGCAGGGCCTCTGGTGAATGGAGTCCTGTGGGTAAGAAAAATAAAAAAGAAAAAGAGCAACACACTTGGGAGCCCCTGGTGTGGTTGAGCCGCACTCTGGGCCTGTCGTGGTCGTGCCCCTCCCCCTATGCCCATGGAATCTCCAGAGCGTAATGATGTACGTGAAGGACTAGTCTTGCAATCATGCAAGGGCTGGGGTTGGGGCCGCATTGCTACGCGTGCTCGGAACGTGCCAGGTGGTCTTGATGTATGTTACTCCGGGCGCGCTTGGCCATGTCCGGTCGCTTAACGGCCAGACTTGAGAATTGCCTTAAGAGGCTGCTCTGTACTTTTGCCGCAAGAGCTGCTGTATGTTCCTCCGTTCGGAGGGAGTGTTCCGTGTTTCCGTTGACCGTGATGACTTCTCGAGGGCCTGGCATCTTGAGCTTGAGGTATGCATAATGCGGCACCGCGTTGAACTTTGCAAACGCGGTCCGTCCGAGCAGAGCATGATAGCCGCTGCGGAACGGGACTATATCAAAGATTAACTCCTCGCTTCGGAAGTTATCCGGGGATCCGAAGACCACTTCCAGTGTAACCGAGCCTGTACAATTGGCCTCTACACCTGGTATGACGCCATTGAAGGTCGTCTTTGTAGGTTTAATCCTTGAGGGGTCTATTCCCATCTTGCGCACTGTGTCCTGATAAATCAGGTTCAGGCTGGTGCCGCCGTCCATCCGGACTCTGGTGAGGTGAAATCCGTCGACGATTGGGTCTAAAACCAATGCAGCGAATCCGCCGTGGCGGATACTGGTGGGGTGGTCCCTTCGATCAAAAGTGATCGGGTAAGAGGACCATGGATTGAACTTCGGGGTGACTGGCTCCATCGCATATACATCCCTAAGTGCACGCTTTCGCTCCCTCTTGGGCATATGGGTTGCGTATATCATGTTTACCGTCCGCACTTGTGGGGGGAAACCCTTCTGTCCTCTACTGTTCGGCGGCCGGGTCTCTTCCTCGTCATCGCTGTGCAGCCCCTTGTCGTTGTTTTCGGCAATTAACTTGCCTACCTGCTTGAATACCCAACAATCCTTGTTAGTGTGATTAGCTGGCTTTTCAGGGGTGCCATGTATCTGGCAAGAGCGGTCGAGTATTCGGTCCAAATTGGACGGACCCGGAGTGGTTCTTTTGAATGGCTTCTTCCGCTGACCGGGTTTAGAGCCTCTGAATCCGGCGTTGACTGCCGTATCCTCAATGTTATCGCCATTAACGTGGCGTTTGTTTTTTTTCGACGCGACCTGCCATTGCGGTCCTTAGTATCCGGACTGCCAGCATTTTTGTTGAGGTTGTTACTGCGGGCTAGCCAGCTGTCCTCCCCCGCACAGAAGCGGGTCATGAGTGATGTGAGGGACGCCATGGATTTCGGCTTTTCCTGTCCTAGGTGCCGGGTCAGCCACTCATCGCGGATGTTATGTTTGAAGGCTGCGAGGGCCTCTGCATCCGGACAGTCGATGATTTGATTTTTCTTTGTTAAGAACCGTGTCCAGAACTGTCTGGCTGATTCGTCTGGCTGCTAAATTATGTGGCTTAGGTCATCGGCGTCTGGTGGTCGCACATATGTGCCCTGGAAGTTGTCAAGGAATGCGGCTTCCAGGTCCTCCCAACACTCAATTGACTCTGCTGGCAAGGTGTTAAGCCAATGCCGAGCTGGTCCTTTAAGCTTGAGTGGGAGATATTTGATGGCGTGGAGATCGTCACCGCGGGCCATATGGATATGAAGGAGATAGTCTTCGATCCAAACCGCGGGGTCTGTTGTGCCATCGTAGGATTCAATGTTCACGGGTTTAAACCCTTCAGGGATTTGATGATCCATTACTTCATCTGTGAAGCATAGTGGGTGTGCGGCGCCTCTATACTGGGCAATATCGCGACGTAGCTCAAGAGAGCTTTGTCTTCTGTGTTCGGCCCGGCTGGAGTTGCTGTATCCGGCGCGACGGTAGTCGTCTCGCATCGTGGGGCGCCCACGTGATCCGTAGATCGATCTTGATTGTCTTGCCTTGTCCTCCAATATGTCTCGCAAGTTCGGCGCATTCCCCCATGGCTTCGTACTTTTCGAGCGATGCCGGGGTACGGTCCTGATGGAGGGCCTAGGGGCCTCTCTGTCGTGGCCACGAGGTGGTCGGTCTGCCATATTGTGCGCTGGTGATGAAGGTTTATACTCCTCCTCCTCTAATTGGGGGAGCAACTTGCATTTTGGGTAGCTTTTGGAGGGGCGTTCGAGTTCATGCTCTTCGGCCGCGAGGACTTCGGTCCATCTGTCGGCCAGCAGGTCTTGATCAGCTCTGAGCTGTTGCTGCTTTTTCTTTAGGATGTTTTCCGTGGCCATAAGCCTATGTTTAAAACGCTCTTGTTCGACGAGATCCTCGGGCATGACAAATTCGTCGTCGTTGAGGCTTGCCTCGTCTCCAGAGGGAGGCATGTAATTATCATCCTCGACCTCTTCGTCTGCCGCTCTCTCATGAGGGCTGGCTTGTCCGTCCTCCTGCGCTGAATCTTGCTGGAGGGGGTTGTCTTCGGCACTTTCTAGGGTGTTATTATCTCCGGTGCTGGAATCTCCATTCTTGCTGTGGCGGGATTTAGAGCGGCGTCGCTGACGTCGGCGTTTGGGCTATTTCTTAGGGGAATCTACCTCCGCTGCTTCTTCGCCGTTCTCATCCCTTGGGATGTCCACCATGTATATGTCGTATGACGAGGTGGTCTTCCAGTGCCCCGTAGGTGCTGGTTCTTGGTCGTCTCCGGCATCGTCGTCCATACCGTCGATGTCTTCGGAGTCGTAGTCTAGCATGTCGGTTAGATCGTCGACAGTGGCTACAAAGTGGGTGGTGGGTGGGTTTCGAATTTCTTCGTCGTCCGCATCCCAACCATCCTGATCGTAGTCCGGCCAGGACTCTCCTGATAACGAGAGATGTTTTAGCGAATTTAGGATGTTGCCAAAGGGTGAGTGTTGAAAGATGTCTGCGGCGGTGAACTCCATGATCGGTGCCCAATCGGATTCGATTGGTAGGGGCGCAGGAGGTTCGTAGTCCGGCGAGGAGTCCGGCACCTTGGAGTCACGAGCTTTACGAGGGACAAGGTCAGTATTCGGCTCCATCGCCATAGAGATTGCAACTCCCGAGGCGGTGTCCAGCCACCTGTCCTTGATCTGCGTGGTCGGCTCCGAACTAGGGGTCGGAGCAGACTCATGTGCGGCTTCCAGGGCACCGTCCGGCGGCAGAGCTAAATCATGCCCATCGTGACAGAGGGCGCGCTCGGCTGTGGCTCGAATCCATCGAAGATCAAGTCTCCGCGGATGTCGGCCGTGAAGTTTAGGCTTCCAAATCTGACCTGACGGCCAGGGGCATAGCTTTCGATCTGCTCCAGATGGCCAAGCGAATTGGCCTACAGTGCAAAGCCGCCGAACACGAAGATCTATCCGAGGAGAAAAGTCTCACCCTGGACTGCGTGGTTGTTGATGATTGAAGGAGCCATCAAGCCTATCGGTGACGACACAGAGGAACTCTCAATGAAAGCACCAATGTCGGTGTCAAAACCAGCGGATCTCGGGTAGGGGGTCCCGAACTGTGCGTCTAGGAGGATGGTAATAGGAGACAAGGGACACGATGTTTTTACCCAGGTTCGGGCCCTCTCGATGGAGGTAAAACCCTACTCCTGCTTGATTGATATTAATGATATGGGTAGTACAAGAGTGGATCTACCACGAGATCAAGGAGGCTAAACCCTAGAAGCTAGCCTATGGTATGATTGTTGTAATTGTTGTTTTTTCTATGGACTAAAACCCTCCGGTTTATATAGACACCGGAGAGGGCTAGGGTTACACAGAGTCGGTTACAATGGTAGGAGATCTACATATCTGTATTGCCAAGCTTGCCTTCCACGCCAAGGAAAGTCCCATCCGGACACGGGACGAAGTCTTCAATGTATCTTCATAGTCTTGGAGTCCGGCCGATGATGATAGTCCGGCTATCCGGACACCCCCTTGTCCAGGACTCCCTCAGCTTGGTTTTCCCTTTCGAGAAGCTCATATCGGCTAGCGGCATTCTGTAGTTCAAGAGCCATGTTGGCCATTCTATCCTCACTTTGGCGATGAGCAGCATGTTCGGCTTTTAATTCATCAGCTGCCTTCTTAGCAGCCGCATTGCTTCTCCTGGCTTGCTCCTTGGCCTGGGCAAGCTCAGCCCGAAGGGTCTCCACGGCGGCAACACCATATGCAGTCAAAGCATATTATAAATCCCAGCATCATGCTCTTATTAATATTCGCTGACCACCCAAATATACATACCCTGTGCCTCGTCAAGCCGCTTGTTCACAAGCGTGATGTCTTCATCCGCCACATCAAGTTGCCGCTTCAGTTCAGCAAATTCGGCAGCCCGGGCAGCTGCCGGGGCTGCAGCCGCCTGAGTACAAAATTGGCAGAATAGTTACCTGAGATTATTTCTATTTTTGATCCTATGATCGCCCCGTTCGGATGGCAACCAGAGTCTCAGGGGCTACTATCCATACACAGTGCACCTTGCGTTTATGATACAATCAAAAAATATCACATTGCGTACCTCAAAGCCTCTTAGCAGGCTCATAAAAGCTTCATTTAACCCGCTTTTTGTGGACGAAATCCTCTCAACTGTTGGGGAACGTAGTAATTTCAAAAAATTTCCTACGCACACGCAAGATCATGGTGATGCATAGCAATGAGAGGGGAGAGTGTGTCCACGTACCCTCGTAGACCGTAAGCGGAAGCGTTATGACAACGCGGTTGATGTAGTCGTACATCTTCACGATCCGACCGATCCAAGTACCGAACGTACGGCACCTCCGAGTTCAGCACACGTTCAGCTCGATGACGATCCCCGAACTCCAATCCAGCAAAGTGTCGGGGATGAGTTCCTTCAGCACGACGGCGTGGTGACGATGATGATGTTCTACCGGCGCAGGGCTTCGCCTAAACTCCACGACGATATGACTGAGGTGGAATATGGTGGAGGGGGGCACTGCACACGGCTAAGGAACGATCACGTAGATCAACTTGTGTGTCCTAGGGTGCCCCCTTGCCCCCGTATATAAAGGAGAAAGGGAGGGGGTGGCCGGCCTAGGAGGAGGCGCACCAAGGAGGAGTCCTACTCCCACCGGGAGTAGGATTCCCCCTTCCAAGTAGTAGGAGTAGGAGTCAAGGAAAGGGGGAAGAGAAGAGAAGGAAGGAGGGGGCGCAGCCCCTCCCCCTAGTCCAATTCGGACTAGGCCTTGGGGGGGGGGGGGGGGCGCCCAACCTTTCCTCTCTCTTTCCCCTAAAGCCCAATAAGGCCCATATACTCCCCGGCGAATTCCCGTAACTCTCCGGTACTCCGAAAAATACCCGAATCACTCGTAACCTTTCCGAACTCCGAATATAGTCGTCCAATATATCGATCTTTACATCTCGACAATTTCGAGACTCCTCGTCATGTCCCCGATCTCATCCGGGACTCCGAACTCCTTCGGTACATCAAAACTCATAAACTCATAATATAACTGTCGTCGTAACGTTAAGCATGCGGACCCTACGGGTTCGAGAACTATGTAGACATGACCTAGAACTATTCTCGGTCAATAACCAATAGCGGAACCTGGATGCCCATATTCGCTCCTACATATTCTACGAAGATCTTTATCGGTCAAACCGCATAACAACATACGTTGTTCCCTTTGTCATCGGTATGTTACTTGCCCGAGATTTGATCGTCGGTATCCAATACCTAGTTCAATCTCGTTACTGGCAAGTCTCTTTACTCGTTCCGTAATACATCATCTCATAACTAACTCATTAGTTACATGCTTGCAAGGCTTAGGTGATGAGTATTACCGAGAGGGCCCAGAGATACCTCTCCGACAATCGGAGTGACAAAACCTAATCTCGAAATACGCCAACCCAACATGTACCTTTGGAGACACCTGTAGTACTCCTTTATAATCACCCAGTTACGTTGTGACGTTTGGTAGCACCCAAAGTGTTCCTCCGGTAAACGGGAGTTGCATAATCTCATAGTTACAGGAACATGTATAAGTCATGAAGAAAGCAATAGCAATATACTAAACTATCAAGTGTTCGGCTAACGGAATGGGTCATGTCAATCACATCATTCTCCTAATGATGTGATCCCGTTAATCAAATGACAATTCTTTTGTCCATGGCTAGGAAACATAACCATCTTTGATAAACGAGCTAGTCAAGTAGAGGCATACTAGTGACACTATGTTTGTCTATGTATTCACACATGTATTATGTTTCCGGTTAATACAATTCTAGCATGAATAATAAACATTTATCATGATATAAGGAAATAAATAATAACTTTATTATTGCCTCTAGGGCATATTTCCTTCAGTCTCCCACTTGCACTAGAGTCAATAATCTAGTTCATATCGCCATGTGATTTAACACCAATATTCATATCTGTATGTGATTAATACCCATAGTTCACATCATTATGTGATCAACACCCAAAGGGTTTGTTCACATCACTATGTGATTAACACCCAAAGAGTACTAAAGTATGATCATGTTTTGCTTGTGAGAGAAGTTTAGTCAACGGGTCTGTCATATTCAGAGCCGTATGTATTTTGCAAATATTCTATTTCCACAATGCTCTGCACGGAGCTACTCTAGCTAATTGCTCCCACTTTCAATATGTATCCAGATTGAGACTTAGAGTCATCTGGATTGGTGTAAAAGCTTGCATCATTGTAAATTTTTACGACAGGCTCTTTTATCACCTCCATAATCGAGAAACATCTCCTTAGTCCTCACTAAGGATATTCTTGACCGCTGTCCAGTGATTTACTCTTAGATCAAAATTGTATTCCTTTGTCAAACTTAGAGCAAGGTATACAATAGGTCTAGTTCACAGCATAGCATACTTTATAGAACCTATGACTGAGGCATAGGGAATGACTTTTCATTCTCTTTCTATTTTCTGCCATGGTCGGGTCTTGAGTCTTACTCAACTTCACACCTTTGCAGCACAAGCAAGAACTCCATCTTTGACTGTTCTATTTTGAACTATTTCAAAAATTTATCAAGGTATGTACTCATTGAAAAAATCTTATCAAGCGTGTTGATCTATCTATATAGATCTTGATGCTCAATGTGTAAGCAGCTTCACCGAGGTCTTTCATTGAAAAACTTTTATTCAAGTATCCCTTTATGCTATCCAGAAATTCTATATCATTTCTGATCAACAATATGTCATCTACATATAGTATCAGAAATGCTACAGAGCTCCCACTCACTTTCTTGTAAATACAGGCTTCACCGCAAGTCTGTATAATACTATATGCTTTGATCAACTTATCAAAGTGTATATTCCAACTCTGAGATGCTTGCACCAGTCCATAGATGGATCGCTGGAGCTTGCACATTTTGTTAGTACCTTTAGGATTGACAAAACCTTCTGGTTGCATCATATACAACTCTTCGTTAAGAAAACCATTAAGGAATGCAGTTTTGACATCCATTTGCCAGATTTCATAAAATGTGGCAATTGCTAACATGATTCGGACAGACTTAAGCATCGCTACAGTTGAGAAAATCTCATTGTAGTCAACACCTTGAACTTGTCGAAAACCCTTTTGCGACAATTCGAGCTTTCTAGATAGTAACACTACTATCAGCATCTATCTTCCTCTTGAAGATCCATTTATACAATATGGCTTGCCGATCATCGGGCAACTCCACCAAAGTCCACACTTTGTTCTCATACATGGATCCCATCTCAGATTTCATGGCCTCAAGCCATTTCGCGGAATCTGGGCTCATCTTCGCTTCCTCATAGTTCGTAGGTTCATCATGGTCTAGTAACATGACTTCCAGAATAGGATTACCATACCACTCTGGTGCGGATCTTAATCTGGAAGATCTACAAAGTTCGGTAGTAACTTGATCTGAAGCTTTATGATCATCATCATTAGCTTCCTCACTAATTGGTGTAGGAATCACTAGAACTAATTTCTGTGATGAACTACTTTCCAATTCGGGAGAAGGTACAAATTACCTTATCAAGCTCTACTTTCCACCCACTCACTTCTTTCGAGAGAAACTCCTTCTCTAGAAAGGATCCATTTTTAGCAACGAATATCTTGCCTTCGGATCTGTGATAGAAGGTGTACCCAACAGTTGTCTTTGGGTATTCTATGAAGACGCACTTCTCCGATTTGGATTTGAGCTTATCAGGATGAAACTTTTTCACATAAGCATCACAACCCCAAACTTTAAGAAACGACAACTTGGGTTTCTTGCTAAACCACAGTTCATATGGTGTCGTCTCAACGGATTTAGATGGTGCCCTTTTTAACGTGAATGCAATTGTCTCTAATGCATAACCCCAAAACAATAGTGGTAAATCAGTAAGAGACATCATAGATCGCACCATATCAATAAAGTGCGGTTACGACGTTCGGACACACCATAACGTTGTGGTGTTCCAGGTGGCGTGAGCTGTGAAACTATTCCACATTGTTTTAGTTGAAGACCAAACTCATAACTCAAATATTCGTCTCCGCGATCAGATCGCAGAAACTTTATTTTCTTGCGATGATTTTTCCACTTCACTCTAAAATTCTTTGAACCTTTCAACTATTTCAGACTTATGTTTCATCAAGTAGATATACCTATATCTGCTCAAACAATCTTGTGAAGGTCAGAAAATAACGATACCCACCACGAGCCTTAATACTTATTGGTCTGCATACATCAGTATGTATTATTTCCAATAAGTCAGTAGCTCGTTCCATTGTTCCGGAGAACGGAGTTTTTTTTCATCTTGCCCATGAGGCATGGTTCGCAAGCATCAAGTGATTCATAATCAAGTGATTCCAAAATCCCATCAGCATGGAGTTTCTTCATGCGCTTTACACCAATATGACCTAAACGGCAGTGCCACTAATAGGTTGCACTATCATTATTAACTTTGCATCTTTTGGCATCAATATTATGAATATGTGTATCACTACGATCGAGATCCAACAAACTATTTTCATTGGGTGTATGACCATTGAAGGTTTTATTCATGTAAATAGAACAACAATTATTCTTTGACTTTAAATGAATAACCGTATTGCAATAAACATGATCAAATCATATTCATGCTCAACGCAAACGCCAAATAACATTTATTTAGGTTTAACACTAATCCCGAAAGTATAGGAAGTGTGCGATGATGATCATATCAATCTTGGAACTACTTCCAACACTCATTGTCACTTCCCCTTCAACTAGTCTCTGTTTATTCTGTAACTCCTGTTTCGAGTTACTAATCTTAGCAACCGAACAAGTATCAAATACTCAGGGGTTACTATAAACACTAGTAAGGCACATATCAATAACCCGTATATCAAATATACCCTTGTTCACTTTGCCATCCTTCTTATCCACCAAATATTCAGGGCATTTCCGCTTCTAGTGACCATTTCCTTTGCAGTGTAAGCACTCAGTTTCAGGCTTTGGTCCAGCTTTGGTCTTCTTCACGGGAGTGACAACTTGTTTGCCATTCTACTTGAAGTTTCCCTTTCTTTCCCTTTGCCCTTTTCTTGAAACTAGTGGTCTTGTCAATCATCAACACTTGATGCTCTTTCTTGATTTCTACCTTCGTCGATTTCAACGTCACGAAGAGCTCGGGAATCGTTTCCTTCATCCCTTGCATACTATAGTTCATCACGAAGTTCTAGTAACTCAGTGATGGTGACTAGAGAATTCTGCCAATCACTATCTTATCTGGAAGATTAACTCCCAATTGATTCAAGTGATTGAAGTACCCATACAATCTGAGCACATGCTCACTAGTTGAGCGATTCTCCTCCATATTTTAGCTATAGAACTTGTTGGAGACTTCATATCTCTCAACTCAGGTATTTGCTTGAAACATTAACTTCAATTCCTGGAACATCTCATATGGTCCATGACGTTCAAAACGTCTTTGAAGTCCCGATTCTAAGCCGTTAAGCATGGTGCACTAAACTATCAAGTATTCATCATATTGAGCTAGCCGAACTTTCATAACGTCTGCATCTGCTCCTGCAATAGGTTTGTCACCTAGCGGTGCATCAAGGACATAATTCTTCTGTGCAGCAATGAGGATAAACCTCAGATCATGGATCCAATCCGCATCATTGCTACTAACATCTTTCAACATAGTTTTCTCTTGGAACATATCAAAATAAACATATGAAAGCAACAACGCGAGCTATTGATCTATAACATAATTTGTAAAATACTACCAGGACTAAGTTCATGATAAATTAAAGTTCAATTAATCATATTACTAAAGAACTCCCACTTAGATAGACATCCCTCTAATCTTCTAAGTGATTATGTGATCCATATCAACTACACCATGTCCGATCGTCATGTGAGATGGAGTAGTTTCAACGGTGAACATCAATATGTTGATCATATCTACTATTTGATTCACGCTCGACCTTTCGGTCTCCGTGTTCCGAGGCCATATCTGTTATATGCTAGGCTCGTCAAGTTTAACCTGAGTATTCCACGTGTGCAACTATTTTGCACCCGTTGTATTTGAACGTAGAGCCTATCACACCCGATCATCACGTGGTGTCTCAGCACGAAGAACTTTCGCAACGGTGCATACTCAGGGAGAACACTTCTTGATAATTTAGTGAGAGATCATCTTAAAATGCTACCATCAATCAAAGCAAGATAAGATGCATAAAGGATAAACATCACATGCAATCAATATAAGTGATATGATATGGCCATCATCATCTTGTGCTTGTGATCTCCATCTTCGAAGCACCGTCGTGATCACCATCATCACCGGCGCGACACCTTGATCTCCATCGTAGCATCGTTGTCGTTACGCCATCTATTGCTTCTACGACTATCACTACCGCTTAGTGATAAAGTAAAGCAATTACAGGGCGTTTGCATTTCATACAATAAAGCGACAACCATATGGCTCCTGCTAGTTGCCGATAATTTCGGTTACAAAACATGATCATCTCATACAATAAAATATAGCATCACGTCTTGACCATATCACACCACAACATGCCCTGCAAAAACAAGTTAGACGTCCTCTACTTCGTCGTTGCAAATTTTACGTGGCTGCTACGGGCTGAGCAAGAACCGTTCTTACCTACGCATCAAAAACCACAACGATAGTTCGTCAAGTTAGTGTTGTTTTAACCTTCGCAAGGACCGGGCGTCGCCACACTCGATTCAGCTCAAGTGAGAGAGACAGACACCCGCCAGCCACCTTTAAGCACGAGTGCTCGTAACGGTGAAACCAGTCTCGCGTAAGCGTACGCGTAATGTCGGTTCGGGCCGCTTCATCTCACAATACCGCCGAACCAAAGTATGACATGCTGGTAAGCAGTATGACTTGTATCGCCCACAACTCACTTGTGTTCTACTCGTGCATATGACATCTATGCATAAAACCAGGCTCGGATGCCACTGTTGGGGAACGTAGTAATTTCAAAAAATTTCCTATGCACACGCAAGATCATGGTGATGCATAGCAATGAGAGGGGAGAGTTTGTCCACGTACCCTCGTAGACCGTAAGCGGAAGCGTTATGACAACGCGGTTGATGTAGTCATACGTCTTCATGATCTGACCGATCCAAGTACCGAACGTACGGCACCTCTGAGTTCAGCACACGTTCAGCTCGATGACGATCCCCGGACTCCGATCCAGCAAAGTGTCGGGGATGAGTTCCGTCAGCACGACGGCGTGGTGACGATGATGATGTTCTACCGGCGCAGGGCTTCGCCTAAACTCCGCTACGATATGACTGAGGTGGAATATGGTGGAGGGGGGCACCGCACACGGCTAAGGAACGATCACCTAGATCAACTTGTGTGTCCTAGGGTGCCCCCTTGCCCCCGTATATAAAGGAGCAAGGGAGGGGGTGGCCGGCCTAGGAGGAGGCGCACCAAGGAGGAGTCCTACTCCGACCGGGAGTAGGATTCCCCCCCTTCCAAGTAGTAGGAGTAGGAGTCAAGGAAAGGGGGAAGAGAAGAGAAGGAAGGAGGGGGCGCAGCCCCTCCCCCTAGTCCAATTCGGACTAGGCCTTGGGGGGGAGCCCAACCTCTCCTCTCTCTTTCTCTAAAGCCCAATAAGGCCCATATACTCCCCGGCGAATTCCCGTAACTCTCCGGTACTCCGAAAAATACCCGAATCACTCGGAACCTTTCCGAACTCCGAATATAGTCGTCCAATATATCGATCTTTATGTCTCGACCATTTCGAGACTCCTCGTCATGTCCCCGATCTCATCCGGGACTCCGAACTCCTTTGGTACATCAAAACTCATTAACTCATAATATAACTGTCATCGTAACGTTAAGCGTGCAGACCCTACGGGTTTGAGAACTATGTAGACATGACCTAGAACTATTCTCGGTCAATAACCAATAGCGGAACCTCGATGCCCATATTGGCTCCTACATATTCTATGAAGATCTTTATCGGTCAAACCGCATAACAACATACGTTGTTCCCTTTGTCATCGGTATGTTACTTTCCCGAGATTCGATCGTTGGTATCCAATACCTAGTTCAATCTCGTTACCGGCAAGTCTCTTTACTCATTATGTAATGCATCATTCCGTAACTAACTCATTAGCTACATTGCTTGCAAGGCTTATAGTGATGTGCATTACCGAGAGGGCCCAGAGATACCTCTCCGACAATTGGAGTGACAAAACCTAATCTCGAAATACGCCAACCCAACATGTACCTTTGGAGACACCTGTAGTACTCCTTTATAATCACCCAGTTACGTTGTGACGTTTGGTAGCACCCAAAGTGTTCCTCCGGTAAATGGGAGTTGCATAATCTCATAGTTACAGGAACATGTATAAGTCATGAAGAAAGCAATAGCAATATACTAAACGATCAAGTGCTAGGCTAACGGAATGGGTCATGTCAATCACATCATTCTCCTAATGATGTGATCCCGTTAATCAAATGACAATTCTTTTGTCCATGGCTAGGAAACATAACCATCTTTGATAAACGAGCTAGTCAAGTAGAGGCATACTAGTGATACTATGTTTGTCTATGTATTCACACATGTATTATGTTTCCGGTTAATACAATTCTAGCATGAATAATAAACATTTATCATGATATAAGGAAATAAATAATAACTTTATTATTGCCTCTAGGGCATATTTCCTTCATCAACCACCGTACCCATTAAGGTACGATGTGCCTCTAAGATAGGCGCTTGCCGCAGAAGACCCATCAATGTGTCTGGCTGTATATTGGACAGTTTGGGCCTTTTTCTGTTGGTCTCTCTAGGAGCCGAACACCCCGGACCTCGGGAGGCCGAAGAGTTACCTTCTGGCCTTTGCGGATCAGGAGAGATCCTCCGGGACAACACCTCAGAGTGGTCCGCCTTATGAGGTGGAGAAGTAGGAGGAGGCGTTTCGCTCTCCATCATCTCTGGAAGAAGATCCCCCGAGGACGAAGATTGTTGAGGGAGGCTATAGGCCGAACTGCAAAACATACGTCTCAGTCGTCATTCTCAGGAAAAGAACGGGGTATGCTTACAAAGCACCTTTGTTCACTTATGGCTCGGTTAACGGCTGGCCCTCCTGAGGGCGCTGTCCAACAATGTTGCCCTCCGAGGCAGGGCCCCCTGATAAAGGTTTCTTCCCTCGTTTGGAGACCTCTGCTTCCAAGTCTTCGGGAGCGGCCCTTTTCTTCCCATAGGGAGAGGGGATAATGGACCCCCCTCCCCGTTCATCCTCCGACACGGGGGTACCAATTTCCCCAGTTACGACGCGTAACGTACCTCCAGCATGAAGTCCGCTTTCGGCTTCCCCATTCCTCTCCTTGTCCTTCCTTGATGGCACTTGACAAGGTGCACGAGCCAGCATCCTGGTTAATACAGGATCCACCGAATCTTCGGGAAGAAGGGCCGAACACCTGATCCACTCCGCCTTTCTTATCTAGCCCTGGCCGAGGATGGTTTTTCAGGATAATGTTATGAAAAATATAATGACAACATGTTCGGTTGTGGGATTACTAACCTGGGTATCTGGATGGTTGCAATCGAGGCCTGCATCCTCTGTTGTGTCCGGACACTTTATTCGTGATCCGAAAAATAATTGATACATCCCTTCGAGCGTCATGCCGAAGAAGTGCTGAACAGTTTGCGGTCCTTCCGGGTTGAACTCCCACATACGGAGAGGTCGACGTTGGCATGACAGGACCCGACGAACTAGCATTACTTGGGTTACTTTGACAAGACTTATGTCCTTCTTGATGAGATCCTGAATGCGGCTTTGCAATGTACGCACGTCATCAACTGATCCCCAATCCAGCCCCTTGTTGACCCATGATGCAAGCTGTGGCGGAGGAGTGGAGTGGAAGGCAGGGGCGGCCGCCCACTTTCTACCTCGGGTGCTATGATATAAAACCACTCCCATTGCCATAGGCCAGAAACTTCCGAGAAGAAACCCTTTGGCCATAAAACATCGACACCTTTGCTTATTATAGCACCTCCGCACTCCGAGTGTCGACCGTCGATCATCTTCGGCTTGAAATTGAAAGTCTTGAGCCATAAGCCGAAGTGTGGGGTAATGCAGAGGAAGGCCTCACATACAACGATCAATGTTGAGATGTGAAGGAAGGAATCTGGAGCTAGATCATGAAAATCTAGCCTGTAATAGAACACGAGCCCTCTAACAAAGGGATGAAGACCGAAGCCTAGCCCTCGGAGGAAGTGGGAGATGAACACGACACTCTGAGTGGGTTTGGGAGTAGGGATAACCTGCCCTTGAGCATTAAGCCTGTGAAGGATTTCGGCGGTCAAGTACCTAGCCTCCCTAAGCTTCGTGATGTCCTCCTCTGTGATAGAAGAGGCCATCCATCGGCCTTGAAGGCTGGATCCGGACATGGATGGAGGTCCGAAGCTCTTGGACTGAGCCTTGGGTATTGGAACTTGAGGTGGGGGAAGGGAAGGACCAAGCGTGGAAAGAAAAGGACAGGTCTTGACCTCTTTATAAAGGGGATGAATGTCAAGCGTCCTCCACGCGGCCGTTTGGAACTTGCCTAATCCAAGGAGTCATACTGATGGAGCGGTTGGGTTAACCATGCCCGTATTGATGAGGATCCCGTGATAAGGGGACACGATCTCTGCTTTAACAAGACGTGCCAATGAAACTGCCTCGCGAAACGTGTAGTGGCAGGTTGGAAAAATGGTTCGAATAATAACCAGGCCGTGGCGTGATGTCGCGCTATGGACAAGTTGTCAGCAGCTTAGACTTGTGGAAAATTGTACTCTCTACGGTGGTATGTGGAATTTGTTTTGCAGAGCCGGACACGATTCTTGTGCTCAAGATCTACTTTGGAGTACCCGGAGGAGGAACCTGCCTGGCAATGCCGAAAACAATCTGCGCGCCGAACTCATCGTCATTGAAGCCTAGTTCAGGGGTGATACGTCTCCAACGTATCTACTTTTCCAAACACTTTTGCCCTTGTTTTGGACTCTAACTTGCATGATTTGAATGAAACTAACCCGGACTGACGCTATTTTCGGCAGAACTACCATGGTGTTGTTTATTGTGCAGAAAACAAAAGTTCTTGGAATGACCTGAAATCCACGGAGATAACTTTTGGAAAATATAAAAAATACTAACGAAAGAATGAAGGCCAGGGGGCCCACACCCTATCCACGAGGGTGGGGGCGCTCCCTCCCCCTTGGGCGCGCCCTCCTGTCTCGTGGGCCCCCTAATGCTCCACCGACCTCAACTCCAACTCCATATATTCCGTTTGGCGGAGAAAACAATTAGAGAGAAGGTTTCATCATGTTTTATGATACGGAGCCACGGCCAAGCCCTAATCTCTCTCGGGAGGGCTGATATGGAGTCCGTTCGGGGATCCGGAGAGGGGGATTCATCGCTATCGTCATCATCAACCATCCTCCATCACCAATTTCATGATGCTCACCGCCGTGCGTGAGTAATTCCATCGTAGGCTTGCTGGACGGTGATGGGTTGGATGAGGTTTACCATGTAATCAAGTTAGTTTTGTTAGGATTTGATCCCTAGTATCCACTATGTTCTGACATTGATGTTGCTATGACTTTGCTACGCTTAATGCTTGTCACTAGGGCCCGAGTGCCATGATTTTAGATCTGAACCTATTATGTTTTCATGAATATATGTGAGTTCTTGATCCTATCTTGCAAGTCTATAGTCACCTATTATGTGTTATGATCTGACAACCCCGAAGTGACAATAATCGGGATACTTCTCGGTGATGACCGTAGTTTGAGGAGTTCATGTATTCACTATGTGTTAATTCTTTGGTCCGGTACTCTATTAAAAGGAGGCCTTAATATCCCTTAGTTTCCACTAGGACCCGCTGCCACGGGAGGGTAGGACAAAAGATGTCATGCAAGTTCTTTTCCATAAGCACGTATGACTATATTCGGAATACATGCCTACATTACATTGATGAGCTGGAGCTAGTTCTGTGTCACCCTATGTTATAGCTATTACATGAGGAATTGCATCCGACATAATTATCCATCACTCATCCAATGCCTACGAGATTTTCACATATTGTGCTTTGCTTATTTACTTTTCCGTTGCTACTGTTACAATTACTACAAAACTGCTATCTTTACTTTTGCCATGTTACCATTACTATCATACTACTTTGCTACTAAAGACTTTGCTGCAGATACTAAGTTATCCAGGTGTGGTTGAATTGATAACTCAACTGCTAATACTTAAGAATATTTTTTGGCTCCTCTTGTGTCGAATCAATAAATTTGGGTTGAATACTCTACCCTCGAAAGCTGTTGTGACCCCCTACACTTGTGGGTTATCAAGCTAATTTCTGGCGCCGTTGCCGGGGAGCATAGCATATTCTTTGAGTCACTTGGGATTTATATCTGTTGATCACTATGAGGAACTTGAAAGATGAAAGAACTAAGATTTTTCCCTCAACTACGAGGGGAGGTAAGGAACTGCCATCTAGCTCTGCACTAGATTCTCCTTCTGTTTTGAGTAAGCTTGCGACACCTAAACCTGCTACTGGTATGAATTCTGATATGTCGCATGTTATTGATGATGCCACTTCTGCTATGCATGATACTTATGATGAAATTACTTCTGTGCGTGATACTACTTTGCCATTAGGTGAATTTCTTGATGAACAACTTGCTAGGGTTAGAGAGAATGAAATTATTGAAGATGCTATTATTGATGATAGTGATGATGAAAGTTCTCCCCCTGATTATGAATTACCTGTTGTTCCTGAGGGTTATGTTATGAATGAGGAAGCTGCTAGAGCTACTTTTGCCCGCAAAGATAGATATGATTTTAAGAAGTTATTAGCTAAATGGAAGCAGCAATCTCTTAATGCTAGAATGAAACCTGACCCCGCTTTTGCTACTTCACCTATCTGTGTTACTGATAAGGATTATGAATTCTCTGTTGATCCTGAAATAATTACTTTGGTAGAAGCTGATCCTTTTTATGGCCTTGAATCTGAAACTGTTGTGGCACATCTTACCAAGTTAAATGATAGAGCTACCCTATTTACTAATGATGAAAAGTCTCGCTATTTTTATATCCTTAAGATATTTCCATTCTCATTAAAGGGTGATGCTAAGACTTGGTTTAATTCTCTTGATCCTGGTTGTGTGCGTAGTCCCCAGGATATGATTTATTACTTCTCTGCTAAATATTTCCCTGCTCATAAGAAACAAGCTGCCTTGCGGGAAATATATAATTTTGTGCAAATCAAAGAAGAGAGTCTCCCACAAGCTTGGGGGAGGCTTCTCCGATTACTTAATGCTTTGCCTGATCATCCTCTTAAGAAAAATGAAATACTTGATATCTTTTATAATGGACTAACCGATGCTTCCAAGGACTACTTGGATAGTTGTGCTGGTTGTGTTTTCAGGGAAAGAACAGTCGACCAAGCTGAATTACTATTGAATAATATGTCGACTAATGAAAATAATTGGACTCTTCCTGAGCCAATTCCTGAGGCAATCCCTGAGCCAATTGAGCCAACTCCTGAGCCTATTCCTAAACCCACCCCGAAGAAGAGGGGCGTTCTATTTCTCAGTCTTGAAGATATGCAAGAGGCAAAGAAATCAATAAAAGAAAAAGGTATTAAAGCTGAAGATGTTAAGAATTTACCTCCTATTGAGGAAATACATGGTCTTAATATACCGCCTGTTAAAGAAACACATTGTCCATATAACCCGACACAGGTAGTAAAGGTAAATTCTCTCTATAGATATGATAAAGTTGAAATTCCTTCCTCTAAATTTCATAGCCCATGCTTAGAAGAATTTGATGACTTTATGGCTAGACAAGAAAGTTTTAATGCCTATGTTGGTAGAGAATTAAAGAATAATGCTTTTCAGATAGGACGCTTGAGTGATTATATGGCTAGAGTTAAAGGTGAACTTAAACTCATTAGCAAATATGCTTCTATGGTTACCACTCAAGCTGAGCAAGTACTTAAAGCTCAAAGTGATTTGCTCGATGAATTAAATAATAAACATGACTTTCCTGTTAGAGTGGCTACTAGAACTGGTAGAATGACCCAGGAACCTTTGTATCCTGAAGGCCACCCTAAGAGAATCGAGCAAGATTCTCAGAAAAATAATTTAGAGGCACCTAGTTCTTCCAAAAAGAAGAAAAAGAAAAACGATAGGACTTTGCATGCTTCTAGGGAACCTGTTGTAGACACACCTGAGAGTCCCAATGATATTTCTATTCTGATGATGACATGCAATCAGGTGACGAACATGAACCTAATGATAATGTTAGTAATAATGTTCATGTTGATGCTCAACCTAGCAATAATACTGATGTAGAGATCGAACCTGCTGTTGATCTTGATAACCCACAATCAAAGAATCAACGTTATGATAAGAGAGACTTTGTTGCTAGGAAGCACGGTAGAGAAAGAGAACCATGGGTTCAGAAACCCATGCCCTTTCGTCATAAACCATCCAAGACAAAGGATGATGAGGATTTTGAGTGCTTTGCTGAAATGATTAGACCTATCTTCTTATGTATGCGCTTAACTGATATGCTTAAAGTAAATCCTTATGCTAAGTATATGAAGGATATCATTACAAATAAAAGAAAGATACCTGAAGCTGAAAATTCCACCATGTTTGCTAATTACACGTTTAAGGGTGGAATACCAAAGAAACTTGGACATCCAGGGGTACCCACTATACCATGCTCCGTTAATAGAAACTATGTTAAAACTGCTTTATGTGATCTTGGAGCCGGTGTTAGTATTATGCCTCTCTCTTTATATCGTAGACTTGAATTGAATAAGTTGACACCTACTGAAATATCTTTGCAAATGGCCGATAAATCAACTACTATACCTGTCGGTATTTGTGAGGATGTGCCTGTTGTGGTTGCAAATGTCACTATCTTAACGGACTTTGTTATTCTTGATATTCCCGAGGACGATAGTATGTCGATTATCCTTGGTAGACCCTTTTCGAATACTGCAGGGGCTGTTATTGATTGCAACAAAGGCAATGTCACTTTTCATGTTAATGGTAATGGGCCTACGGTACACTTTCCGAGGAAACAATCTCAAGTTCATAGCATCAATTCTATTGGAAAAGTTCCAACTATCATTATTGGAGGTTTTGAATTTCCTCTTCCTACTGTCAAGAAAAAATATGATGTTCTTATTGTTGGGGATGTTCATATCCCCGTTGAGGTAACTTAGTGTTATTCGAAATTTCTCCGGTTCCGTGTTATTCGGAATGAGTTTGTTAACAAGACTTGATCAACCTTGTTAGTGGATTCATTTTGATGATCATGAGATGGATGAAACTAGAAGGAACAACCTTCTGTACCCTCTTTTTACTTTCTGTTATTTAGAATAAATAAAGCAAAAATATTATTATCTGTCTGTTGTCTGAATTATCCGTGCAATAAAAATATCCCGAAAATAAAAGCGCTCCAAATGCCCTGCAAATTTAGTATGATTTTTTATGGATTATTTGAGGATTTTAGGCACTGAAAACACTGCAAGGGGGCAAGCACCTGGCCACGAGGGTGGCGGGCGCGTCCACACCCCTGGGCGCGCCCCCTGTCTCTTGGGCCCACGGTGGCCCCCCTCCACTTATTCCTGCACCCACACACTCCATCTTCTTCCAAAAAAATCCCATCCAGCTCAAGCACGAGTTCTAGCTCATTTTGCTGCGATTTTCGATCTCCTTGCTCAAAGCTCCATTCACAAAACTGCTTTGGGAGATTGTTGCTTGGTATGTGACTCCTCCATTGGTCCAATTAGTTTTTGTTCTAGTGCTTTATTCATTGCAAATTTTTGCTGCATAGGTGACCCTGTTCTTGAGCTTGCATGTCAAATTTATGAGGTCCCAAGCAATTCTAATGCATGATATAGGCTCTAGGCACTTGTAGGAGTAGTTGCTACCAATCTTGTGTAGTTATATTCACTTTTATTTTGAAGTTACTAAAAATTTCAGATTTTTTTCAGAAAAAGAAATATGTCTAGGAGAATGTATCAAGGTGGTTCCTCAATAAAGAAAGGACCCAGGCGTGCTATGCGTGAGCAAGACGATGAACCACCAAGGGACGCGGAAGTGCAAGCTTGTGAGTGGCCATCAGACGATTTTTTGGTCAATGCAGGCATCAAGGATGAATATGTGCGTAATGCTAATCTTGAGGACTTCATACAAGATAAGTGTCATCAGTACTACCAATTAACTGATTCATTTGTGAGAAGGTTTAAATATAAATCTTCACGTAATTCTCAGCTTATCTTGTTTGTTATTTATGATAAATCTTATACCATGTTCTTAGAGGGTGCTTGCAAACTCCCGCAGTGGGGCAATGTTAATGACCCCCACAAATCTGAATATAAAGACTTTCTTGCTAGTATTATGGTGGGAGAATCTAGGGATATAGCACAAGCTATCATAGGGAGCATTCATTTTCCTACTATACATTATTTTTCTCTTTTCATTGGTAGATGCATTAACGGTAAAGATGAAGCATGTCATATGTGTGTCCCTGATCTTTGTGTCCTCAAGAGTGCTATGTTAGGTAATAAAGATTACAACTTGGGGGCAATAGTTGCACGTAGGTTGCATAATAATGGTTTATCTGGAGATTTATTTGGAGGGATTTATGTGACCCGTGTTGCTAATTATCTTGGTATAGCCCCACGAGAGGGGGATATAGAATTGCCTCCTGCTTATTTAGATTATGACGCGATGGTCAAACATCGTTTTCTTGTGAGGAACGAACAATTCCTCCAGTATCGACTAATCTTTGACAGACGTAGCTCTGTCCATGTTACTCTCCCTGCTCCTTTCCTTTTTGATCACCAGGCAAAATGAAGATATGTTGTTACCAGGGAGGCAGCTGAACACGAGGGGAGAGCAGAGGTGGCTCGCCAACATGCCGCGGCTCAGGATGCATTTGCTGCTGCATCTCAGTACGACCCTAGTTATAACAACGGATATCAGCTAGGCTATCCTTGGCATTAGACCAACCTAGGCCAAAAGCCTAAGCTTGGGGGAGTACGTATTTCTCACCGACTTTACATTCATGTTCACACACATTACTAGTCGTCGGTGCTCATACTCTTTCATTGTATCATCCATGCTAGTTTAATTTATTTTTCTAGCTTTCTTCTTGCGTGTTTGATAAATCTTAAAAAAAACCAAAAAAAAATAGTTAGTTTAATTTCCATGCTTGTAGTAGAAATTAAAATGAAAACCCAAAAATATTTCTCGTTCTTCTTCTTGCTTGTTGGGAGCTTTCTCGTGTAAATAGTTTTCTTTTCTTTTCTTTCCTTTGGGGGTTGAGAGTAGAAGACCATATTGAAAATGTTTAGTGGCTCTCATATGCATGATTGTTTATTTAACTTAGAGCCCATATTATTTTGTCTTCTCTCTTGAGTTGAATGCTTGCATATTCCAGCATAGTCCAATGCACGTGCACTATTATTATTATACACATCGTTCGGTCGTACAAGTGAAAGGCAATAATGACGATATATGATGGACTGATTGAGATGAGAAAAGCTGGTATGAACTCGACCTCTCTTGTTTTTGTAAATATGATAAGTTCATCGTTCCTGATTCAGCTTATTATGAAGTAAACATATTTGCAATGACCTTTAGAGATTATAGTTGCTTGTGCCATGCTTGATTAGCTATGAGTTATAATGGTTTACCTTGGATGCCAACATGCTATTAAAATGATTATGATGTGGTATGATGGGATGGTATCCTCCTTTGAATGAATTGAGTGACTCGACTTGGCACATGTTCACGCATGTAGTTGAAACAAATCAACATAGCCTTCATGATATTTATGTTCATGGTGGATTATATCCTACTCATGCTTGCACTTGGTGTAAATTAATTTTAATGCATGTTCATGACTGTTGTCGCTCTCTCAGTTGGTCGCTTCCCAGTCTTTTGATAGCCTTCACCTGTACTAAGCGGGAATACTGCTTGTGCATCCAAACTCCATAAACCCCAAAGTTATTCCATATGAGTCCACCATACCTTCCTATATGCGGTATCTACCTGCTGTTCCAAGTAAATTTGTATGTGCCAAACTCCAAACCTTCCAATGAAATTCTATTTTGTATGCTCGAGCAGCTCATGTTTCAACTAGGGTTGTCTATATCTTCCATGCTAGGTGGGTTATTCTCAAGAGCAGTGGACTCCGCTCCTCATTCACGAGAAAATGGCCGGTAACCGGGATGCCCAGTCCCATGATTACAAAGATCAAAGCAAATCAAAATAATTAAACAAAACTCCCCCAGGGCTGTTGTTAGTTGGAGGCACTCGTTGTTTTGAGCAAGCCATGGATTGATGCTTGTTGGTGGTGGGGGAGTATAAACTTTTACCATTCTGTTTGGGAACTGCCTATAATGCATGTAGTATGGAAGATATTGCCATCTCATAGTTGTTGCGTTGACAGTGAAAGTATGCCTCTCAAAATGTTATTCATCTCTATTTTAAAATCGAGCTCTAGCACCTCTACAAATCCCTGCTTCCCTCTGCGAAGGGCCTATCTATTTACTTTTATGTTGAGTCATCACCTTCTTATTAAAAAGCACCCACTGGAGAGCACACTGTCATTCGCATTCATTACTATTAGTTTATATTGGGTATGACTTGACTGGATCTCTTTTACCATGAATTACAATGTTTAGTTAGTCCTTGATCTTTAAAGGTGCTCTGCATTTATGTTTTGCGGTTTCAGAAAGGGCTAGCGAGATACCATCTTGATATATCATATTATGATTGTTTTGAGAAAGTGTTGTCATCCAAGTTTTATTATTATTGCTCGCTAGCTGATTATGCCATCGATATGAGCAAATGTGAGACCTAAGTGTTATTGTGAGTATGGTTCACTACTGGAATCAGGGATTTTGCCGTCTGCCAGATCTTTGCCGTCTGCTTGCGGACGGGAAAGAAGGTCTTTGCCATCAGCTACCAAACAACAGACGGCAAAGAACTGGCAGACGGCAAAGAAGGTCTTTGCCATCTGTCATTTCTTTGCCATCAGCTGGCAGATGGCAAAGAATCTTTGCCATCTATCAGCGGACGGCAAAGAGGTGCCACCGGATGCCTGTATACTGCAACGGTCCACCCCCACTCTTTGCCGTCTGCTCGCGGACGGCAAAGATTCTTTGCCATCTGCTGGCGGACGGCAAAGAGGGGGCTATCTTTTTTTTGTGGTAAAAAAACCGTTGCCCCACCTCCTCTATATCTATCCCCTCTCTCTCCGCCCCTATCTCTCTGCCCCACCCCTCTCTCTCTCTCCCGCTCGTCTCTCCCTCTCCCTCCCGCGAGAAGCTACACCGGCCGATTCTGGCGGGATTCGACGACGCCCACCCCACAGCCAAGAGCCTCCCGACCCCGCCTTCCTCGACCCCGCGCCACTGCACCCCCTCGCCTCCTCCAGCCGGTGCGTGCTGCCACCTCACCGGACCCCAGGAGCGCCGCCGCCTTGTGCTACCGCCTGCGCCGCGTCGTGCGCCGCCACCTCCCCACAAGCTCGCCGCCCCGCCGCGGAAGCCTCGTCGCCGGTCGCCCCGACCTCGAGATCCGCCTCCGCCATGGGAGCTGAGAACCGAGCTCCTCTGCGCCCCGCCCGCCATGGGAGATCTGAGGCCGGCCGGGAGGCGGGGATGGGGCGCTGGTGGGCCCCGGGGATCTGCGCGGTGGCGCTGCTCTGGCTCGCCGCGGCCGCAACCGGAGATCCCGATCCCGACGAGCTCGAGCGCGCGTGAGTCCCGCTCCTCCGCCCTGTTTTTTCCGTGCCTGCTCGCTTGCTCTGTCTGTGGCTCAGTACTGTTGATTGCTGGATGTGCACTTAGGTTCAGTCGCCGTGAGGATCCTCCGGCGGTAGTGGATGTGCCGTGGCGCGGCGGTGCCCCTGGGTGGCGCCTCCGTGCTGCGGTGCCCCTGGTTGGCGCCTTCGTGCCCGTGCTCTCACTGGCGCCGCCGTTGTGGTGCTCTTTGGCAAGCTCCGACTTGTTGTGGTGGTGTTGGTTGTGATGCTGGTCACACCATAGTGATGGTGTGGCTGCATCCTGCTTCGGCTACAACTCCTCTTGGTGAGCTTGTCCTTGCTCCCCTCCTGATCTCTCTAACGCATAGCTGTAGCATTTGATCTTGTTGGATGTGAGGCTCTATTAGCTGTGGTTAGCTGCTGTAGATGAGCATCAACTTGTATTGGAGCTCTTTGTGATGGATTCTTGCTGTGTCAGGGTTTTGGTCAGTGACCATCTATGTGTATTTGTGAAGTATATATACTCCTGTACTGCTCTGTTCTGTGTATTTGATCCTGGAGTTGTTACTTTGGTCAGTAACTTTACTCATGAACAGATACTCACTTGTTCGTAGTTATTTTACTTCTAATACTGATATGAACAGATACCACTTGGTTTCCTAGTCTTCTACTGATAAGATAGATACTACATCTGATTTGGGCAGTGTTGCTGGTCTGAGCTCCCCTCTCTTAGGCTTAATTTACATGTGGCTATCCCTGTGCTGTGATGAACTAGCCTTGGCACTTCCAGGCTGTCTGAGCACATAATCCCTCAAGTATACCTTGAGGTCTTCTGTACCTCTCCTTAATGGTTACCTCTTCTAAGCTGCTTGTGGCTGGATGTGTTGGGACTTGGTCTGGTTGCACTACTAGGGAAAAGCCTATACACAGAATCTTAGCAGCAGCGCGGTTCAAAATAGAGCGCTGCTGCTAAGTAGTTGTAGCGCAGGTTACGTAAACTCGCTGCTGATAAAGATTTAGCAGTAGCGCGCTCGACCAGAAATGCGCTGCTACAATTATCGACTGGCGGTGTTCCCCCAACTCTAAGTAGCAGTAGCGCGGTCGCAATAACAGCGCTACTGCTAAGTACGTAGTAGTAGCGCGGTTTCCTCGAGATCGCTGCTGGTAAGTTTCAAATTGCCACAATTTTTTGTCCCAGTTAGCAGTAGCGCCTTACCGCAAAGCGCGCTGCTGCTAAGTTCTTAGCAGCAGCGCATTTTATCTCCCGCGCTACTGCTAACCCCACCAACCCCCAACCCGTCCCTCCCCTCCCCCTTCCTTTTTTCCCTTCCCCCCTACCTCCCCCTCTCCTCTCTTCCCTCCACCACATGCTCCCACTCTCACTCTTCTTCTTCTCAATACTTCTCCCCCATTACTCTCTCTCTTCTCTATCCACCTTCTCTCTCTTCATTACTCCTACATAACTACACCACCTCCATTAATTAATGCATCTCCTTTCTCTTTTTCCTTCCCCCTCCACTAGTTGAAGTTGTCTCCTTCCAAATTAGGTAGCTAGGTAGATGTAGGATTTAGTTAAGTGACCTATTTTCCCCCTAACTAGATCTATCTTTGTCAAGAAGAGCTTTGTGCACTTTTGATCTCCCTACAACATCATCTCCGGCCATCGAGATAGAGGTGATGAAAATTTCATGCTTTTGCAAAATGGAAATGTGTTTATGTGTATGTGTGATATGTTTGTGGAAATTGTGTGTGTGGCATGAGTTGACGCCGCCAAATTGTGCTTTTGAGTTGCCTATGTTTTGCCGAAATGTCGATTTATTTCCGTTTCGGCGAATTTCGGGCAAACTCTAGATCCATATATGTCCTATTTTTAGGGAAGGTCATGCCAAATTTTTTTATGACTTTGATGCATGCATGCATTTTTACAATCAATTTTTTTATTATTACCGTGCAGAGTTGACGATGGTCAGTGGAACGATGGTGGACAGGTGGTTGCGGTCGGTGGTGCAAGACATGAAAGAAAATAACCGGACAGAGGTTTTATGTCCGTGTCGAAAATGCAAAGGAATAGTTTGGCTCGACCCCCATGACGATGGTCGTGTCGAAGTGCACCTGCTCATGACTGGTTTCATGGATGGCTATACTCGGTGGATAATTGAAGATGAGGATGACGATGTTGAGGATGCCGACGGGGCAGGCAATGATGACACGGGGCAAGACGAAGAGATGATCGATAATGGCGGCGGGGAAGAGGCCGGACATGGCGGAGGAGAAGGGGCCGGACATGGCGGCGGAAAGAACGACATGGACTCCACGCAGCAGAGTTCGTCGGTACTAAGTTCAATTGTGCGGGACCCTCATGTTCAAGCATTGCTTCGCAAGGAGACGAGTACTGAGAGAGCTGCTTCTAGAGAGGAGGCTAAGCTGGAGCAACTGGTGGTAGACTAGAACACTCCATTGTATGATGGTTGCAATCCTGAGGTGACCCGGTTGAGTTTCACGCTCCAACTCCTGAAGACGAAGGCTAAAAACAAATGGACCGACACTAGCCTCGATGAGCATCTCAAGTACCTAAAGGATGTTCTTCCCGCGGGTAATCTATGTCCTACTAGTGTTGATGAGGCCAAGAAGATCGTGTGCCCTCTTGATCTGCCACACGTTAGATACCATGCATGCATTAACGATTGCATAATTTATCGGAAGGAGCATCCGGAAAAAACAAGCTGTCCGGTGTGCAATGCTTCTCGATACAAGAAGGCCGGGAAGAAATGTCCCCAGAAAGTTGTATGGTACTTACCGATCACTCCCCGTCTTCAGAGGTATTTTGTAGATCCCAAGGAAGCAAAGCTAATGCGCTGGCACGCGGAGAGGAAGAAGCCCGACGATGGAGATGATCCGAAGCTGAGACACGTGAAGGATGGAAGCCAGTGGAGAGCGTTGAACAGCTTCTATCGGTATTTTGAATGTGATGCAAGGAACATCGTGCTCGGTGCGTGTACCGATGGCATGAATCCGATTGGCAACCAGAACACCAACCATAGTACATGGCCCGTGTTTGTATGGATGTACAACCTCCCCCCTGGTTGTGCATGAAATCGAAGTACATTCACATGAGCATGCTTATTCAAGGGCCGAAACAACCAGGAAATAATATTAATTTGTATCTGGGGCTACTTCAAGAGGAGTTAGACACGTTATGGAAAACACCGGCCAAAACATGGGACGCCAGCAAAGGTGAGTATTTCAACATGAGAGCCACGCTGATCACGACAGTGCAGGACTATCTCGGTTACGGATATGTGGCAGGCCGGGTGTGCCATGGATATTGCGGATGCACGCGGTGCATGGATGATACAACGTCTCAGCAGCTAACGTCAAGGAAAGATGGCGGGTCTGGGAAAATCGTGTATATGGGGCATCGAAGATGGCTTGAACAGGACGACTCGTGGAGAAACCATGGAGATCTATTCAATGGTCACACTGAGCATCGAGGACCTCCACGTAAGCGGAGCGGTGCCGAAATCGATGAGCTGTTGAAAAACTGGAATGAGTGCCCTGCGCCGGGAAAGACGATGAGAAAGGCACCGGAGCCGCTGCTGAAGGTATGGAAGACGAGGTCTGTGTTCTGGGACTTGGAGTACTGGCACAAACTCGATACACCTCGTTGCCTTGATCAAATGCATATCTGTAAGAATGTCCTTGAGAGCTTGCTTGCAACACTGATGAACATGCCGGATAAGACCAAGGATGGGCCGAAGGCAAGAAAAGACTTGCAAGATTTGAAAATCAGGGAAGATCTGCACATGCCGCCCCGTAAAATGTCAGACGAGACAGAGACGGAGACAGAGGCACGGGAGAAGAAGGGCAATAAATTAAAGAAAGAAGATTATTGCCCCCCCTCTTGCTTCACCTTAAGTCAGGCTGAGATCAATCAATTCTTTAAGTGCCTTACTGGAGTGAAAGTTAGTTCCGGTTACTGTGGCAAGATAAGCAGATATCTAGACACGGACAAGAAAAGGTTCAGCGGGATGAAGTCTCATGACTGTCATGTGATGATGACGCAGATACTACCTGTTGCCCTTAGAGGGATAATGGACAAGCACGTCCGTGACAAGCTTATTGGTCTCTGCAACTTTTTCGACGTCATCTCTCGAAAGTCGATCAGTGTGAAGCAGCTCCAAAGGCTACAGGAAGAGATCGTTGTGATACTGAATGAGCTTGAGATGTACTTCCCGCCCGCGTTCTTCGACGTGATGGTGCATCTGTGTGTCCATATTGTGGATGACATAATAGACCTGGGGCCGTCATTCCTGCACAACATGATGCCGTTTGAGAGGATGAATGGGATCATCAAAGGATTCGTTCGTAACATGTCCCGTCCGGATGGAAGCATCATCCAGGGCTATTTGGCATAAGAGTGCATCTCTTTCTGTGAGAATTTTCTATATGGCGCAGACCAGCCGCCTGGTGTTAGTGTTGGTTTGCTCGTTAACAAGCACGATGGGAGGCTCGAAGGAGATGGTCACTACAACGGTCGCAGGGAACTGCACGTGGCATACTCAGATCGACGCAGCGACTTTGACAGAGCAAACTTGGTAGTGCTACAACACCTAGACGAGGTAGATCCTTTCGTGGCACTGCACAAAGAAATTATCGCAAAGAAGTATCGTGACCGGGGGGTATGCAGGACGGACGCCGAAGTTACTAGAGAGCACAACTCCACTTTCCTGCATTGGTTCAAAGAGCATATTATTGCTAATCCCCCGGAGGAGGGCTCTAAGGACGGATTGCTCATATACACCTTAGCACATGGCCCCTCGCCCAACCTCGTAACCTATCAGGCATATGATATCAACGGATACACGTTCTACACGGAGGCAAAAGATATGGACAGTGATGATCAGAACTCAGGGGTGACGATGGAATGCATGACCGGCAGTGACAACGGCACAACTGAACGATTTTATGGAAGGGTCGAGGAGATCTGGGAGCTTGACTACTCTGGACTGCACAACACGACGATGTTCCGTGTCAGATGGGCTAAGAATGTCGAAAGAGAAAGCCGGATGTTCACTACCATGACTATACCCGACGCCAAGAGCGCTACCGTGAACGCTATCGCAAAAAACGAGCCATGGGTACACGCTAAGCACGTGACACAATGCTTCTTCATAACTGACCCGCGCAATCCCAGCCGTGTTGTCGTGAGGAGAGGCAAAAGGAACATCATTGGAATGGATGGAGTCGCCAACGAGGAAGACTATGATCAGTACGGCAACCCAATGAGGGAAGATGACGATGATGATGAAGTATACGTCAAAAGAAGAATCAATACTACATTACCTAAGAAAAATCGTACTCCATGGAAAAGGCAAAGTCACAATGAGGGGCTCAATTATTCTTCGACGAACAAGAAGGGAAAGAAGCTGACTCAAAAACGAAAACGTCAGCAGTGAGGAAACGTATGTTATGGGTCCAATGATGTGTAATATATATATGTTCCTATTTTGTATACACACTTAGTCATTATTATGCATGGGTCCAATGATGTGTAATATATATGTTCCTATTTTGCATACATATTTAACCGTCAAATGATGCAATATATATCGCCCTCCCTTCGTTCACTGCCCTCGGGAAATAAAAGTGGGATAAAATAAAGGAAAAGAAAAAGGAAAACTAGCAGTAGCGACGGCAGTAGCAGCGCGTTTCCACAAAACCGCTGCTGCTAGATCTTAGTAGTAGCGTGTTTCTCATAAAATGCTGCCGCTACGCACCATAGTAGTAGCGAGTTTCCCATAAAGTGCTGCAGCTACAGATCATAGTAGTAGCGTGTTTCTCTGAAACCGCTGCAGCTACAGAATATAGTAGCAGCGCGTTTTGACATAACGCACTACTGCTACGTCCACTTAACCCAAAATTCGCACTCGCCCAGCTTCATCCCGCCATTTCCCCCCAAATCCCCACTCTCTCTCCGGCCCCCGTCGCTCCGCCGCGCCCGACCCGGCCCCGGCGCTCGCCCCCGACTCCGCCGGTGCCGGCGCTAGCCCCGGCGCTCGCCCCCGTCCCGGCCCTTGACCCCGACTCCGGTGCGCTCGCCCCCGACCACGCCGCTCGCCCCCGACCCAGCCGCTCGCCCCCGACTCCGGCGCCGGCGCTCGCCCCCGACCAGTCGGCCCTCGCCTCCCTCCTATCCCCTGCCGGCCGTCGTCGGGCCTGCCTCCTCGCCCCTGCACTCTCTGTAAACCCCCCCCCTCTCTGCTAGGGTTCTTCATGTTAATTAATTAGGTTATCTATTTAGTTATGAATGAGCTGAATTTATATGGAAATTTGAACTGGACATGTGATATATGCATATATGTCATGTTTTGGACATGTCATGTTTGGAAAATGATCCGAGTGGCCTATGTTACGCCGGAATGTTGATTCATTTCCGTTTCGGTGAATTTCAGGCACTCGATATGTCCATTTTTTAGCAAAGGTCATGCCGAAATTTCCCGTGAATAAAGGCATGATTTGTGCTACATAGTTGGCATATCGAGTGCTGGCACATAGATTTCTTTTTATGTCATTTCTCATTTATTCATACTTTTAGAAATAAATGAGGCCACTTAATCATAGGAAACATGTCGAACAACGAAGAAACTGGGCCTTCTTACCAAGATGCAGACGAGATGGATTATGAGGGTGAACAAGAGTACCTCGACTATTTGACTGCTAAGCAAGGTTTGCAGGTCGGCCTCGATGATGGTACTGACGCCGACATCGACACCGACGGCGCCGGCACCGACGGCGCCGGCACCGATGGCGGCGCCGACACCGGTGGGGAAGGTACCGGCGGGGAAGGTACCAGCCCCGATGCCGATACCGAAAAGAGGAAGCATAAGAAGCAGAGGATACGAAAACCTCACAAACTAGGGATTGGACGACTTGTGATCACAAAGATGGCACCTGGCAAGTTTGAGCCGTTAGAGCCGGAAGAACCTCGCAGGTGCTATGGGAACCAAGTAGGATGCATCCTACGGGAATGCGCGAGCATCAACGACGATGACTTAAGGAGTAAAGAACATTTGACGCAGTTGCTCCTAACGAAGTTGCACAAGAGATTCAAGTTCCCCGACCGGGATGATAACATAGAACAACCGTGGGATGATCCGAAGATGAAAAAGATTAACAATCACGCCATGGGCATGTTCAGCAATGATTTGGCCTCCTGGAAAGGGAGGGTGAAACGAGCTATTGAGGCTGATGAACCCCTGTCCAATATTCTGGAGGAAAATCCGACACTTACGGAAGAGGAATTCGAAAAGTTCAAGGACACTTGTGCTACCGAGGCAGCCAAGGCTAAGGCTGCGAAATTCAAAAGCCTTCAGCTCCGGAACACGGGGAAGCATCGCCTCGGAAGCCGTGGCTACCTCGGTAAAAGGCCCATATGGGATAAGGAGGACGCGGAACGTGAAGCCGTGGGTCTCCCAGACCCCTTCACGAAGTTCACCAACCCCTTGGAGCATGACTTCATCAGGGCCCGCTACAAGTGGGACAAGGAGAAAAAGGTTTTTTACACGGACAAGATCACGAGGAAATTGATTAGACTACTGGAGAAGCAACACCGGCTTGCAGCCGAAAGCCCTACTTCTCCGATGAGGCCCAAGTGGGACACCCCTCTCAACCGGGCCTTGAACGAACTTAAGGGACTCCCGTTGGACCAGCGGCCGCAATATGGTCGTGTGCACGGCGCTGGAGACGGCGCCATGTGGAAGGTGTTTTACAACGACGGCCCAGAGGCCAAGAAGCAGAAAAAGAAGTTTAGTCAGGCGGACATCGACGCAAAGGTGAAGCTTGCGGTCGAGAAAAAAGCAGCTGAGGACGCGAAAAAAGCAGCCAAGGACAAATATGAGTTGCTACAGCAGGCAGTCAATGCAGCTGTAACTGCCTGCAGAAATGATTTCGCTACTAACTTGGTTCCAGTTATCATCAACTGGGCGAAGAAAAATCCAGACAAGACGGTACATGATTTCCCGATGCCCAATTTCGTCGCGAGCAACTCCATGAACAACAACACCATCGCACCATCACTTGCTCAAGCAACCGGGCCTCCTCTCGCAACCGCTCCCGCTCATAGAAGCCCGTCCTCAGTCTCAGGCGCGCTAGGTGGGCCTTCGTCTTTGGCTGAGCTCGACGCCGTCACGGTAATTACATGTCGCACCAACATATATATATATAGATAATATTCCATTTTTGTTGCCTTTCGGTTGTTTTACACCACAGACATATGTGTTTGCAGGCGAAAGAAACCCCATGCACCATACTCTACTTGATCAAAGGCCAGAAGGTGGACGTGGGAAAGGGGATGATAATGGACCCCTCTCAATGCACATTCCATAACCAGCCGATCCCCGCTGGGCACTTCAGGGTTAGCTTGACCAGTGTGAAATCGGGGCACGAGGATTTGCCTCCTCCAGTACAGCATGTGGGAGCGGACGACAAGACCCCGCCGCGGATTGGACGCTGCAAGGGTTGGGTGCTGCTATGGCCGAAGAATCTTATTCGTCTGGAGCCGGCCGAGAGCACACCAATAACTACCACACATCAACAAGCATGTGCGGAGACCACCACCCCACCTACGCAATTACCAGCTCCTGTAGTAGTGCCGGGTGAGAGCGGCGGACGACATGATGAAGGGGGTGCAATAGTACTGGCTGATGTAATTTCTCCTGTAGAACAGAGAATGGATGATGAGACGGAGGTCGACCCTATGGATTACCTCAATACAAACGCGTATGGCTGTGACATAGATATGATGAGTCAACCATATGACGAATCGGGCTATCAGCTTGCTAATGAGGATATGGATGATATGCCCGGGCAGGGCCGTACCATGGAATGCAAAAAGTCTCGCTTCATGAAATCCTCACAGGACACGCCTGAAGATGCCGCCTCAACACAGGCTCAACTAGCCGGGCGCGAGGGTCGTACAATACTTAGCCCGGGAACACTTGGGCAGGGGTTAAGGAAGGGTCTGGAAGGTGTGCCCAAGAAAAAGGAGAGGAAGAGACCGGGGAACGTAACTACGTCCAAACAAGCCAGAGCACACAGCAGCCAGACGATGCATTCTGAAGAGCGTGTACCCGTGAAAGGTGCGGTCATGTTCCATCTCACGGGCGAGCCGATGCTACCGCCGAAACCGCTGGAGGCACTATTAGGGGATCTCAGGAGACTGCACGACCATGTGCTGTCGACTGAGAAAAGCCTACTAGCCTCAAAGGATCCAGGATATCCGACATACACGGCTCGTGTGCCCGAGGGGAAGTGCTACGTCGACACACGGCCCGCGGAGGTGTTCTTCCTGCGGTTTGACCATATCTTTGAGATGTTTCTAACAAGGCGGCTTGATTTTACTATCGTCCGCCTTTTTGCGCTACATATGAGCTCCCTCGTGAAGAGTGAAGAAGTCTCGCAAATCTGTGTGGTGGATCCGGACTACATGCACGAGTCTTTCTTGAGTCTCGGCGACTTTGAGCGTGAAACTGCTAGGGAGTACCTCCAAAACTTCATGGTACATAATAAGGACCGGGAAATTGTCCTCGTGCCTTATCATCCAAAGTAAGTCAGTTCCGGACAACCCTTTCGTACATTTCAATCATTCCTTCTCTCTCATATGGGGAATAATTTGAGGTGTCTTTTCCCCGCAGCAACGGGCGCGCCGTCCTTATCGTTCTTTACCCGCAAGTCTCCCATGCCGTGTATTTTGACCCTTCCAGAGACTACGAGAAAAAGGACTACACCCACATAATGAATATTCTAGATAATGCTCTCCGGGGCTTCAGCTTTAGAGGTGGCCACGTGCATATCAGGAAACAAAGGAACAAGAAGATGGGTTTCGCACATAAAACTAACTTCTCCTGCATCGATGTCCCAAAACCAAGCAAGAAGGATGGATTCTACATCGTCCATCTCATGATTCAGTTCAACACGGATCACCAAAAGCTTCACATTAACAGCAGAAATGATGATCATATCCACAAGTGGCTAGAATCTCATGGAGAAGCGAATTATAAACTTAGAGATGACTTATTTCGCATCCAAAGCGACATTGCGACGATCATCATGAAAGAAGTCGTCGATGAGAAGGGGATGTTCCACCACGGCTCTATATCGCGAGCTGACGTCCGAACTCGCATAGGCATGCAACGTCTAGACCTCACGCTGTTCAAGCAGCTAGGGTTCGTCCCCGATGATATGGAAGGATGGAACTTCTAGTGATTTATGATGCCGATGATGATGATATGTGTCGGTTGAACTTGTATACTTTTTGTAGCGATGAAACTTTGTGATGTCCACGGTCCCTACCGAACTTGCGTAACGCTACTTTGTTAGTTTGCGTACGATGACCTGCGTACCTCTAGTTAATTAATTTGCGTACTGTATATGTTGCATCTAGTTGCTAACCTTTCTTTTTTGGTGTTGCTCTAGTATATTTTGTTGCATATATATGATTGTACATCCTCTTCATGAACATGCATCTCTAACAGGTACCTAGTTTCTTGATGGCGAGATGGAAATGCTATGTCGTGTACAAAGGGAAGGTTCCGGGGGTGTACAACGAGTGGCATGAGTGTCAGGCGCAAGTGAATGGGTTCACGGGAGCCAGCCATAAAGGCTTCAAAAGCAGACAAGAAGGAGAAGCTAGTTACTTGAGGTTCACGCTAGCGCAAGAGAGGACTCGTAACCGCCACCTCATGTACTGCATGGTTCCGCTCTCACTCATAGTGATAGCACTTCTTGCATATACCTTTGTTTAGATGGATGACATTGTTGTAGTTGCAAGTATTCGAGACTTGCATGTATTGCTATTTTCGAGATGATAACCAGATATCACTTTGTGTTGGATGATGATTATGAAGAGACTATTTGTATGTACATGCTATGATTACATTTGTGGTCTCGCAGGCATTTGTATGTGTATCATGATGACATTTCTATGTGCTAAAGATTCTTCTACAAAGCCGGTTCAAATACAAAACAAATATGCCAAAAAAACTACTTAAATTAGTAGTAGCGAGTGTACAAAAGTTAGCAGCAGCACCTCAATAGCAGTAGCGCGTCCGGCCAAAGAGCGCTAGCGCTACTAGCGGTAGCGAGCTTCTCATAACCGCGCTGCTGCTACACTTGTGTAGCAGTAGCGCGGGTGCTCACGCGCTACTGCTATGAGTTAGCTGTAGTGCCGTATTAGTAGCGCGGGTACCCGCGCTACTGATACATCTAAAACCCGCGCTGCTGCTAGCCTTTTCCCTAGTAGTGTTGGCTGGTTGTGATGTATATCTCCTCCTGGAGCTTTGTTTTTGGCGTTGCACAGTGACATGTACCTATTGTCACTGGACAAAACTGATTGTGGTGATGAAGTCTAACCTTTGGCTTTAATCACTAGTTTTTAGTTGGCTTAATTCCTGGACCTAGTACTGATAGTGGTCTTTGTGTTGGCATTTAACTAACTGCTAATTGTGGTGGCTTCTTGATTGGGTCCTTGGCTGGTTCTCTCCTTTGGCTCTTTGGTATTGGTTTACTCTATTTGGCTTTCTAATTAAGATCACTTTGAAAATCAGGATCTTAACTAAGATTATCTTGATCTCAAGTACTGGTTCCTACAGCATTGCATTTCACCAAGTGAAATGCTACATTTCTACTCCTAACCCATTCTCTCTTTCTTAGTGTTTTTGTTATGCAGGTTGGAAGAAAAGAAGAAGATCCAAAGAAGATCTTAGTAATAAGATAGTTTTTAGGAAAATAGATATTTAGTTTTAGATCATTCCTTGTAATATTTGTTGGATATGTGTTGGATATATATATGTGTTCATGACTATATATTGATAACATGTGTTGGATATATATGTGTTCATGAGTATTGGTAATATGTGTTGGATATGCTATATTGGTCTTATATATATATATACATATATGTGTGTGTGTGTGTGTGTGTGTGTGTGTGTGTGTGTGTGTGTGTGTGTGTGTGTGTGTGTGTTTGTGTGTGTGTGTGTGTGTGTTTGATTTTCTATGAAAATGAATTGATATAGGAAGAAACAGAATTAATGCCTATTTGGTCTCTTTGCCATCTGCCAGCAGATGGCAAAGAGCCTGCAGTCTTTGTCGTCTGCCGGCAGATGGCAAAGAGCCATGCCATTTGCCGTCTGCCAGCAGATGGCAAAGAGCCATGCCCTTTGCCGTCAGCCGCTGATGGCAAAGGCCCCTTTGCCGTCCGCCACCAAAAGCAGACGGCAAAGTAGCTCTTTACCGGCCCTTTCTTTGCCGTCCACTTTTGCCGTCCGTGGCAGACGGAAAAGACCTTTGCCGTCCGCCATTCATGCCTTTGCCGTCCGCCTTGGCGGACGGCAAAGTAGCTGATTCTTGTAGTGGTTAGCTCATAATCTTTGCTGAAAACTTGAATGCTGGCTTTACATATTTACAACAACAAGAGCAAATAGAGTTTGTAAAAGTTTTTCTTTATCACTTTCAGTTTATCAACTGAATTGCTTGAGGACAAGCAAAGGTTTAAGCTTTGGGGAGTTGATACGTCTCCAACATATCTACTTCTCCAAACACTTCTGCCCTTGTTTTGGACTCTAACTTGCATGATTTGAATGAAACTAACCCGGACTGCCGCTGTTTTCAGCAGAACTGCCATGGTGTTGTTTATTGTGCAGAAAACAAAAGTTCTCAGAATGACCTGAAAATCCACGGAGATAACTTTTGGAAAATATAAAAAATACTGGCGAAAGAATCAAGGCCAGGGGGCCCACACCCTGTCCACGAGGGTGGGGGGAGCGCCCTCCCCCCTGGGCGCGCCCCCTGTCGCGTGGGCCCCCTGATGCTCCACCGACCTCTACGCCAACTCCATATATTCCGTTTCGTAGAGAAAAAAAATCAGGGAGAAAGTTTCATCGCGTTTTACGATATGGAGCCGCCGCCAAGCCCTAATCTCTCTCAGGAGGGCTGATCTGGAGTCCGTTCGGGGCTCCGGAGAGGGGGATTCGTCGCCGTCGTAACCATCAACCATTCTCCGTCACCAATTTCATGATGTTCACCGTCATGCCTGCGTAATTCCATCGTAGGCTTGCTGGACGGTGATGGGTTGGATGAGATTTACCATGTAATCAAGTTAGTTTTGTTAGGGTTTGATCCCTAGTATCCACTATGTTCTGAGATTGATGTTGCTATGACTTTGCTATGCTTAATGCTTGTCACTAGGGCCCGAGTGCCATGATTTCAGATCTGAACCTATTGTGTTTTCATGAATATATGTGTCCTATCTTGCAAGTCTATAGTCACCTATTATGTGTTATGATCGGACAACCCCAAAGTGACAATAATCGGGATACTTCTCGGTGATGACCGTAGTTTGAGGAGTTCATGTATTCACTATGTGTTAATGCTTTGGTACGGTACTCTATTAAAAGGAGGCCTTAATATCCCTTAGTTTCCACTAGGACCCTGCTGCCACAGGAGGGTAGGACAAAAGATGTCATGCAAGTTATTTTCCATAAGCACGTATGACTATATTCGGAATACATGCCTACATTACATTGATGAGCTAGAGCTAGTTCTGTGTCACCCTATGTTATAGCTATTACATGAGGAATCACATCCGACATAATTATTTATCACTCATCCAATGCCTACGAGCTTTTCACATGTTGTGCTTCGCTTATTTACTTTTCCATTGCTACTGTTATAATTACTACAAAACAGCTAACTTTACTTTTGCCACTGTTACCATTACTATCATACTACTTTGCTACTAAAGACTTTGCTGCAGATACTAAGTTATCCAGGTGTGGTTGAATTGACAACTCAACTGCTAATACTTAAGAATATTCTTTGGCTTCCCTTGTGTCAAATCAATAAATTTGGGTTGAATACTCTACCCTCGAAAGCTGTTGCGATCCCCTACACTTGTGGGTTATCAAGGGGCTACTGAGGGAGTCCTGGATTAGGGGGTCCTCGGACAGCCGGACTATATGCTTATGCCGGACTGATAGACTATGAAGATACAAGATTGAAGACTTCGTCCCGTGTCCGGGTAGGACTCTCCTTTGCATGGAAGGCAAGCTTGGCAATTCAGATATGTAGATTCCCTTCTCTGTAACCGACTCTGTGTAACCCTAGCCCCCTTTGGTGTATATATAAACTGGAGGGTTTAGTCCGTAGGACAACAACAATCATAATCATAGGCTAACTTCTAGGGTTTAGCGTCTATGATCTCATGGTAGATTAACTCTTGTAATACTCATATCATCAAGATCAATCAAGCAGGAAGTAGGGTATTACCTCCATGGAGAGGGCCCGAACCTGGGTAAACATAGTGTCCCCCGCCTCCTGTTACCATTAGCCTTAGACGTATAGTTTGGGAACCCCTACCCGAGATCCGCCGGTTTTGACACCGACAGGCCTCGCCGAAGCAGGAGTGCCCGACCCCACCACCTTGCAGCCTCGTCGGCGGTGAGCAACCCAGGCCGATCCTGCCTCCTCTCTCCCCGTCCTCCTCCGTTTTCCCTCCCTCTCTCAGATCTCAAGCTCTCTCTCCCTTCCCCACAGGTACCCGCGCCGCGCCGGCCCTAGCTTGCCGTGCTCCACCGCCGCGGCCAGATCCGGTCGAGATCTGTCAGATCCAGCCACGCGCGCCCCGTTCCCGGCTTCCTTCGCTCGCCGGAGTCGCGCTAGTGCCGCCGCCCACCTATCGTCGCCGCCATGTTTCCCTGCTCGTGCGAGCGCACGAGGAGGCCGACCTCCAGCCATGTGGGCCTCGGCCCAACAAAGCCACATCACCAGGCCCAGTCCAGCCTCCACACCGATTTTTTGCATCTCATGTGTGCATGTTTGACTTGTGATAACTTGATGCATGTTGCTCCGATTTGCGTGTGTAATATGTCAAAATGTTCATCTCAGAGTGCTCTTCATGATGGTCTAGTTTGCATTCATGTTCCTGTTCATATTGATGCCTTATTTTTCGTTGCAAAACTGCTATGTGATATATACTGCTGGAATCTGCTGATTGTTAACATCATTTGTGCATCTTGTGAGTGCCACAACTTTGTCCCGGTTGATGCTATGATGATGATCTTGATATGCACATGTTCTGCTGCTCATGCTCTACATGTTGGTGTGATTGGCAGTCATGTTAGGGTGCATCTTGATATCTTAATCCCTGTTGCAAAAGTGCATGTTGCTGTTAACTGCTGAAAAACTGCTGTAACTTGCTGATTTGTCATTTTTGTTGTATTTTGTGTGTGCATCCTATGTGCATGATGTCTACATGTTTTAGGAGTATTTTCATGCCATACTTATAGAGGTGCAATCCATGTATTTTTATATGCCCTGTAGTGAGTGCATAAAGCATGTGAAGTGGGCTACTTGCTGTTAATGTTCTGTCAATGCTGAAACTGCTATATCATGTTGCCATGTTTGCTTGATGCTACCAATTAATGCATGCATAATCTGGAGATGCTTAGTTGACATGTTTTGATGTCTATGTCATGATCGATCATGCCAGGCCTTTTGATGCACTATATATGTCCTATAGTATATGTGTTTGTTGCCATGAAGATGCCTATATGCTGTTCCAGATTTCTGTTAACTTCATGATGCTATGTTGTGAGCTGCCTATTGATTGATCCATGCCTCTTTTGGAGATTTTCCAATCACATGTTTTGAAGTATGCTATGTGTACTTTGTTCATATGCCATGTTTGTTAATTTTGGTCTACCTATGCCTCTGTTCTGGGCTTGCAAACATGCTATCATAATGTTGCTGTTTACACTTGCTGAAACTGTTTCAACATTCAATCTTGTCATATTGGTTCCCAATAATCCATGAGCCATATGCATATGATGCCATGATATTATTTGCTTTTTGTTATGTGTAATTTGGTGCCATGCCCTTGGTTGCTATGTATTCTTGCTGTTGCTTTTCTATTTCTTGCTCTCAAGTTGCCATCATATTAACTCTGCCCATGCATATGCTCCTGTGTTACAAAGTTGCATTTTGCTTTGGTCATCTTGGATTAGTTTGGATGCCTATGAACCTGAACCTTAATGATATTTGAAGTATGTTATCTGTACATGAAGTGCATGTAAAGTTTATGTTCAAGATGATTCCCGTAGCATGTTATTTTGATGTTTGCAACGTGCCTACTTGCTATTTTGGGCAGATTGTTATATCTTGTTTGGAGTGTATGTGTGGCACCGTTGCTCCGTTTTGAGCATGCTCTATATGAAACTTGCTTAGAATTGCATGTAGTTTCATCTTATCATGTTGAATCCTTGTGTTGAGAGTGTTTGCTTGATGTTTGATTGCATTTTGCATTAATGCCATGTCTGACTTGTTTTGCTCATATCTTCTAGGCCGTAGCTCCGAACTAAATGAACTTCATATGTACATTGACTAGAATTTAATGTAGGTCATCTTGGTGCATTTTAACTTGCTGTTTAACAACTTGAACATAAGGTTTATTTAGATCTGGACTAATTTCAAAATTTGCATATGAGGACTTACCGGATTTGTTATATGTTGTTTCCGGCCTCATTTAAACTTGCTTTGATGTGTTGATCTTGTATGCATCATCTCTTGCCATGAGTAGCATCATATAGCCCTTGTAATGCATCATGTTTGGTTGTGCATCATGTCATGTTTATGTGTTGTGTGTTTACCTTGGTGTTTCCGGTTGTGCTTCTTCTCGATAGTTCCGGTTTCGTTGCGATCGTGAGGATTCGTTCGACTACGCTTGGTTCGTCTATGCCCGTTCATCTTCTTCATGGACTCTATCTTCTTCCTTGCATGATTTCGGGTAAGATGACTGTTACCCTGGATCTCACTACTGTCATTGCTATGCTAGTCGCTTCGTTCTATCGCTATGCTACGCTACCTATCACTTGTTTATCAAGCCTTCCAAATTGCCATGCCAGCCTCTAACCTTTTCACCCTTCCTAGCAAACCATTGTTTGGCTATATTACCGCTTTGCTCATCCCCTCTTATAGCATTGTTAGTTGCAGGTGAAGTTGAAGATTGCTCCATGTTGGACATGATTATGTTGGGATATCACAATATCTCTTATTTAATTAATGCATCTATATACTTGGTAAAGGGTCGAAGGCTCGGCCTTATGTCTGGTGTTTTGTTCCACTCTTGCCGCCTTAGTTTCCATCATACCGGTGTTATGTTCCTTGATTTTGCGTTTCTTACGCGGCCGGGTGTATGGGAACCCCTTGACAGTTCGCTTTGAATAAAACTCCTCCAGCAAGGCCCAGCTTTGGTTTTACATTTGCCTGGCAACCTATTACCTTTCCCTTGGAAGTAATTAACCCGAGGGTCATCTTTATTTTAACCCCCCCCCCCCCCCCCGGGGCCAGTGCTTCTCTAAGTGTTGGTCCGAATCGGGCGATGTCCGTTGCCCCCTGGGCGACCAGGGTCTATGCCAACCCGACGTCCTGCCCATCCGGTGTGCCCTGAGAACGAGATATGTGTAGCTCCTATCGGGATTTTTCGGCACATTCGGGCGGTCTTGCTGGTCTTGTTTTACCATTGTCGAAATGTCTTGTAACCGGGATTCCGAGACTGATGGGTCTTCCTGGGAGAAGGAATGTCCTTCGTTGGTCACGAGAACTTATAATGGGCTAAGTCGGGACACCCCTAGAGGGTTTAAACTTTCGAGAGCCGTGCCCGCAGTTATATGACAGATGTGAATTTGTTAATATCGGGTTGTAGAAAACTTGACACTTGACTTAATTAAAACGCATCAACCGTGTGTGTAGCCATGATGGTCTCTTCTCGGCGGAGTCCGGGAAGTGAACACGGTTTGGGTTATGTTTGGACGTAAGTAGTTTCGGGATCACTTCTTGGTCATTACTAGTTTGCGACCGTTTGCATAGCTTCTCATCTTATTCTTGTATTCTAAGTTAGCCACCATATCATGCTTAGTCGCTACTACAACCTCACCACTATCCATTCCTTACACATTAAGCTTTGCTAGTCTTGATACCCATGGTAATGGGATTGCTGAGTCCTCATGGCTCACAGATTACTACAACAACAGTTGCAGGTACAGGTTATGCGATGATCATGATGTGAGAGTGATGTTTACTTGGTCGGAGTTCTTCTTATGCTTCTTCTTTGATCAGGGGATATGTTCCAGGTCGGCAGCCTAGGCTAGCAGGGTGGATGTCGTTTGAGTTTCTGTTTGTGTTTCATCCGTAGTCGGATGTTGCTCTTATGTATGACGTTGTTGTATTCATGTGGCATTGTATGCCTCTTGTATGTATCCCCAACTATTATGTAATGGTACGATGTAATGATATCCACCTTGCAAAAGCGTCTCCAATATGCGCTTCTATCCTTGGTGGGACCTTCGAGTTCCTTTAGGATAGGGTCGCATATTGGGCATGACAGATTAGTAACACAAGTCTTAAAATTGATCTAGGATCGAGGGTGATCGCCAGGAACAATGAAGCTGATAGCGTGGAACTGCCGGGGCCTCGGGAATGAACCGGCAGTTCGAGCTTTGCTGGACGTCCAGCGAAGTACCCATCCTGATGTGATGTTCTTGTCGGAGACTCACCTTGATAGCTATATATCCGGCTGAATGTTTAAGACGTTGATTGAAGTTGGATCAAAAGATGGTTTGTACTAGTGATTGGAGAAGAGGAGGTTTGTTATTGCTTTGGAGAAATGGTGTTGCAGTAAAGCAACGGCTCAGTCTGGATCTGATGTTTATTGATCTTGAGGCTTCTCGCGAAGGAGGTGCAATTTGGTGACTAACGGGTATGCACGGCGAGTTCCAGTGGGTGAATATATACTTTACCCTGGGAACGTAACCGTACTTTGCATCAGAACAATACTTTACCCTGGCTGTTGATGTTGATAGGAGACCTGGATGAAATTTATTTTTTTGCATGAGAAGGAGGGAGGAAACCCACGTCCACAACAATATGATGGCTTTTTAGCAGGCAATAGATGATTGTGAGTTGCACGATATGGGTTACATTGGAGATTTTTTTTACCTGGCATCGAGGGAGAATAAGGGAAAGATTGGACAGAGGCTTGATAAATGATGAATGGGCCAGTTTATTTCCAAATGCAAGCTTGGAACATATGAATTATAACCATTATGACCATCGTCCCTTACTAGTGGACACTGATTATTATGTTGGTGCAACACCAAATCAGTAAGGGCCGAGGAGGTTTGAAGCAAGATGGCTCAGAGAAGCTAGTTTTTCAGATTTGGTATAGGAAATGTCTCGGGAGTGTTGAAGAAACTAACACACATGCACTAAAATTTGAAGCAGATAGATACATTACTAGTAGAGTATCTACTGGAACTGAAAGAGATACAAAGCATGCAATGTTCGCGAGTTGACTGGCTCCGTTTTGGAGACCGAAATACAACGTTTTTCCAGGCTTATGCAGCAGTAAGGCGTAAAAGAAATTATATCAAGAAATTAAAGGATGATGATAATGGTGACCTTATGGAAGGTATGAAAGAGTTGAACCCACATATACAAAGTTATTTTACTAATCTTTTTTACGTCCCAAGTGCAGCATACAGATCCTGCACTACTTCAAAGAGTGCAACGAAAGGAAAGGTCATGGACCAAATGAACAGTATACTACTGGCTCCATTTTCTACTAAGGACGTGCGTAAGGCTGTATTTAGCATCGGGCCCAGATGGATTACATGCAATATTTTTTTAACAAGTATTGGCATGTCCTTGGTGATGATGTTACTGCCGATGTTCTGAATGCTATAAATTTGAAGTAGATCCCACCAAAATGGAATGACACATCTATAGTCTTGATCCCAAAGGTGGATTCTCCGGAGTTAATCACTCAGTATCACCCTATTAGCTTGTGCAATAAATGTCCTTTACAAAATTATCTCAAAGATGCTTGCAGTACGTCTTAAGAGGATTTTTCCTGATATAATTTCTCCCACCCAAAGTGCTTTTATACTTGGCGGGATGATGTCCTCATGGCCTATAAATGTATTCATAAAATCAGTAATATAAAAAAATAGTCAGGTAGGTCTATGCGCAATAAAGCTTGATATGCATAAAGCTTATGATATGGTGGAATGGATTTTTTTAAGAAATATGATGCAGAAGCTAGGCTTTGATAATCAGTGGATTGATCTTATTATGACTTGTGTGAGCTCAGTGAGATACAATTCTCAAGAAATTGATATGTTTAAATCGTCGAGGGGTATTTGACAGGGTGATACTTTATCACCTTATTTGTTCCTGATTTGTGCAGAAGGTCTTTCCAGCATGTTGCAGTATGAAGAAGTTGGTGGCATTGAAAGGATTAGAGTGTGCAGAAATGCACCGCCAGTTTCACACCTTTTATTTGCTGATGATTCTCTAGTTGAGAGCAGATATGATTAATGCAACTTCCTTACAACAAGTGTTGGACACCTATTGTGAAAACTCGGGACAATTGGTAAGTTTGGGAATCCAGTATATTTTTTAGTGCAGACACTAATGTGCAAACTAGAGATGAAATCTGTCAGCAGCTACACATCACCACCGAAGAACTTTCTGATAAGTATCTAGGCCTGCCCGCTATGGTTGTTGGTGAAGATAGGAGAGTGACTGCTTTAAACACTTCTATGAGAAAATAAAGAAATTGTTGAAGGGATGGATGGAAAAACAATTGTCTATGGGAGGGAAGGGAAGTTTTATTAAAGGCAGTTGCTCAAGCCATTCCTGTCTTTGCTATGTCTGTTTTCTGTTTGCCAACAGGCATATGCAAAGAAATCACAGATTTGATCGCTCAGTTTTAGTGGGAGATGATGAGTAGAATAAGAAACTACATTTGGTTTTCTTGGTGAAAACTATGTATTCCAAAATGTGATGGCGGTATGGGTTTCACGGATCTATATTCTTTTAACCTAGGACTACTAGCCAAGCAATGTTGGAGAATGTGGTAGAGCAGGAAGGAGATGTTGCAAGTGTTTTGTGGTGGGTTGCGTTGCCGCCGTCCCATTGCATGCGTTGCTGGACTAGTTAACTAGCATCAACAATAGATGGCTCCTCTGGGTTTGATGAATCCTAAGACAACCCAAGAGGAGTTTTTAACTTAACCAATTTATTCCGTGGTTGGATGGCCCAACTAGGTTGCACTAGTGCTGATACGTGTGCATGAGAATTTTGATTGGTTGATCATTTTTTTGCCAATCGAGGGGGTCCTTTTTATCTTTTTTCGAAGAGAATTTTGTGCGATTTCATTTCATCTCATCTCATATGGTGCATCTCTGGTGATGAAGAAGGAATTGAGCGGATCTAGATCTGTTATTCATTCGTCCTCGTGCTCGCATTTTTGGTTTTCATATCAATGCATTTTTTGGAAAAGGATGATGACCCCAACCTCTGCATTAGAGTGATGGAACGAAGTATGGAATAAAGTCTGAGGTTCAAATCTGGCTCACAAAAGGAGCACAACAAAAAGGAAAACAAAAGATGCCACAGCCAGCGAATAGCAACATGCTACGATGCCTACACACCTAGCCTATTATGAGCTTGCCATCCAAATCGGTTGAAGATAACCCGTGCTATCCTCTCCCAATGGTTGCACCCAGTAATCAAAAGCTCCCTGGAGTCCGCATGATTGAGTAACAACCACGTACGGATCGAAGCAGTGGCTCTGTAGATAACCTGCAAAAAGTTGATAAAGTTTTCCGGTTGAAGATCATATCGTTTCTGTTGTTCCATATAGCTCAAAGTAAAGCACATATCCCTATCCGAATATGACTCATTATATCTGGTTCCACTCCATTTAGCCATGTCCCAAATAACATGTTGATGCAAGATGGAGGAGTACGTTTAAGGCTATATATATCGTGCGCCACAGTAGGTTTGCCATGTATCTATAATTTTTGATTGTTCCATACTATTATATTATCTGTTTTGGATGTTTAATGAGCTTTAATATGCTCTTTTATATTATTTTTGGGACTAACCTATTAACCGAAGGCCCAGTGCCAGCTTCTTGTTTTTTTTGCCTATTTCAGTGTTTTGCAGAAAAAGGAATACCAAACGGAATCCAAATGGAATGAAACCTTCGCAATGATCTTTCTTGGAACAAACGCAATCCAGAAGACTTGGAGTTGTAGTCTGGAACTTCGCAAGGCGGTCACGAGGTAGGAGGGTGCGCCCACGGAGCTCCACCGACCTATTTCTTCCGCCTATATATACTCTTATACCGTAAAAACATCAGGGGGATCCACGAAACCACTTTTCCACCACCGCAACCTTCTGTACCCGTGAGATCCCATCTTGGGGCCTTTTCCGGTGCTCCGCTGGAGGGGGAATCGATCACGGAGGGCTTCTACATCAACACCATAGCCTCTCCAATGATGTGTGAGTAGTTTACCATAGACCTTCAGGTCCATAGTTATTAGCTACATGACTTCTCCTCTCTCTTTGATTCTCAACACAAAGTTCTCCTCGATGTTCTTGGAGATCTATTCGATGTAATACTTCTTTTGTGGTGTGTTTGCCAAGATCCGATGAACTGTGGATTTATGATCAAGTCTATCTATGAATAATATTTGGTTCTTCTCTGAATTATTATATGCATGATTTGATATCTTTGCAAGTCTCTTCAAATTATCGGTTTAGTTTGGCCTACTAGATTGATCTTTCTTATAATAGGAGAAGTGCTTAGCTTTGGGTTCAATCTTATGGTGTCCTTTCCCAGTGACAGCAGGGGCAGCAAGGCACGTATTATATTGTTGCCATCAAGGATAAAAAGATCGGGTTTATATAATATTGCTTCAGTTTATCCCTCTACATCATGTCATCTTGCTTAATGCGTTACTCTATTCTTATGAACTTAATACTCTAGATGCATGCTGGATAGCGGTCGATGTGTGGAGTAATAGTAGTAGATGCAGAATCGTTTTGGTCTACTTGACACGGACGTGATGCCTATGTTCATGATCATTGCCTAGATATTCTCATAACTATGCACTTTTCTATCAATTGCTCGACAGTAATTTGTTCACCCACCGTAATACATGCTATCTTGAGAGAAGCCACTAGTGAAACCTATGCCCCCCGGGGTCTATTTTTCATCATATAATCTTCTATTTTACATCATATTAGTTTCCCGTTAACTTGCCAATTTCTGTCACCGTTTTTTTATTTTACAATCTTTACTTTCCAATCTATACAACAAAAATACCAAAAATATTTACTTTACTTTCTTTATCAGATCTCACTTTTGTGAGTGACCGTGAAGGGATTGACAACCCCTTTATCGCGTTGGTTGCAAGGTTCTTGATTTTTTGTGCAGGTACTAGGTGACTTGCGTGTTATCTCCTACTGGATTGATACCTTGGTTCTCAAAAACTAAGGTAAATACTTAAGTTACTTTGCTACATCACCCTTTCCTCTTCAAGGGAAAACCAACACATGCTCAAGAGGTAGCAAGAAGGATTTCTGGCGCCGTTGCCGGGGATATCTACGCTCAAGTCAAGACATACCAAGTACCCATCACAAACTCTTCTCCCTCGCATTACATTATTTTCCATTCGCCACTCGTTTTCCTCTCCCCCACTTCTGAAACGATTTTCGAAAACCTTTGCCTTTGCCTTTTCTTCGCCTTCTTCCCGTATGTCTTTTTTGTTTGTGTTTCCACGCGCCTTCTATTTGCTTGCATCTCTGCTTGCTAAAAATCTATTAATATGGATCCACCTAAAGTGTTCTACTTGGATCATCTTTGATCCTTATGCGCTCGTGCTGAAACCCCAACTAGCCTAGTTGATGGGAAATCTTTAGATGAGCATGCTCATTTTGTGCGTCACCGTTCGTCTGAAAAAGGGAGACTCTTATGGAATCAAATGAACAGATTTCTGTGTTATGCTTGGATCTTTGTAAAATTTATGATTTTACTTGTTGCTCTAAGAACCCTAGAAAACACCTTCCCTACCTATGTGAGTTTAGTGAAAATGAAATCTTATCTTCTTATGCAAAGGGTGTTTATAGTTACTATGATATCGAACAAATTGAAGAATTTGGTGCTTTTAAGGGTACTTATGTAACACCCACGATGCGGCTATATCTCCCACGTGTCGAAGCACGACTTAGAGGCATAACCGCATGGTGGTTTTGTCGCAAGAAGGGTCATCTTCACACAATCCCATGTAATGAACAAGAATGGGATAAAGAGTCGGCTTACAATCGCCACTTCACACAAGTACTTAAATAAAACATACATCAATCAGAGTACACACATAGTCCGACTACGGACAAATCCAAAGAAAAGAAGATAACCCAACTGTTAGATCCCCGATCGTCCCAACTGGGCTCCACTACTAATCAACATGAAATGAAACATAGCAACGAACAAGATCTTCGTTGAGCTCCCATCTGAGCTCGGTTGCATCACCTGCACCGGTATCATCGGCACCTGCAACTGTTGTGATAGTATCTGGTGAGTCACGAGGACTCAGCAATCTCAAAACCCGCGAGATCAAGACTATTTAAGCTTATGGGTAGGAAGTGGTAATGAGGTGGAGTTGCAGCAAGCACTAAGCAAATATCGTGGCTAACATACGCAAATAAGAGCGAGAAGAGAAGCAACGGAACGGTCGAGAAGCTAGAAGTGATCAAGAAGTGATCCTGAAACTACTTACGCACAATCATAACACAAAGACCGTGTTCACTTCCCGGACTCCGCCGAGAAGAGACCATCACGGCTACACACGCGGTTGATGCATTTTAATTAAGTCAAGTGTCAAGTTCTCTACAACCGGATATTAACAAATTCCCATCTGCCACATAACCGCGGGCACGGCTCTCGAAAGTTTATACCCTGCAGGGGTGTCCCAACTTAGCCCATCACAAGCTCTCACGGTCAACGAAGGATATTCCTTCTCCCAGGAAGACCCGATCAGTCTCGGAATCCCGGTTTACAAGACATTTCGACAATGGTAAAACAAGACCAGCAAAGCCACCCGATGTGCCGACAAATCCCGATAGGAGCTGCACATATCTCGTTCTCAGGGCACACCGGATAGGTCAGCCTACGAGTAAAACCAGCCCTCGAGTTGCCCCGTGGTGGCCCCGCAGTCTACCCATTTCGGACCAACACTCGAAGGAGCACTGGCCCGGGGGGGGTTAAAATAAAGATGACCCTTGAGTCTGCAGAACCCAAGGGAAAAAGGCTTAGGTGGCAAATGTTAAAACCAAGGTTGGGCCTTGCTGGAGGAGTTTTATTCAAAGCGAACTGTCAAGGGGGTCCCATAAATCACCAACCGCGTAAGGGACGCAAAATCAAGGAACATAACACCGGTATGACGGAAACTAGGGCGGCAAGAGTGGAACAAAACACCAGGCATAAGGCCGAGCCTTCCACCCTTTACCAAGTATATAGGTGCATTAATTAAATAAGAGATATTGTGATATCCCAACATAATCATGTCCACCATGGAGCAATCTTCAACTTCACCTGCAACTAACAACGCTATAAGAGGGGCTGAGCAAAGCGGTAACATAGCCAAGCAACGGTTTGCTAGAAAGGGTGAAAACGTTAGAGGCTGACATGGCAATATCGGAGGCATGGTAAACAAGTGATAGGTAGCGCAGAATAGCGATAGAACGAAGCAACTAGCAAGCAAAGATAGAAGTGATATCGAGGGTAGTGGTCATCTTGCCTGAGATCCCGCAAGGAAGAAGAATGAGTCCATGAAGAAGACAAACGGACGTAGTCGAACGAAACCTCACAACTCCGGAATGAAACCGAAGCTAACAAGAGAAGCAAACCGGAAAGAAGCAAACAACACGGTAAACACATAAGCATAAACATGTCATGATGCACAAACAAGTATGATGCATGTCCAGTTTAATGAGGCATGGCATGGCAATATGCACAAACAACACTACAAGTTAAGTGGAGCTCAATATGCAACGAGTTGCATATTGACGAAACACCACATCAATTATTTAGTTCTCTCTCGTTTAGGAACACAACAATATTACATGTAGTTATAAACATGGCAAGAGGTGAAACATAATTAAACTACCTATCTAGGCAAGTTTAAGTGAGGCCGGAAACAACAAACAACCATTCCAGAAATCCCCATATGTTATTTAGCAATTTAACGCAAGCAATAGTTTAAACATTTTAATTGTTGTTATCATGATGCGAATGACATATGCAAGTTTTATGCAATTTTTATGAAAATGTTGACATGAGCATGTTATGAAGTACTTGGTCGCCATGGCGGAATAAAAGGGGTGCCACGGCGGCGAAACAAAAATGGCGCCACGGCAACATATCGGTTCCGGTAGCTCACGGAGATATCGGTGCAAAAGAAGTGGTCGTGAGCGTGTGAAGCAAGGATGGTGGGGTGCTCCAGGATTCCGAGTTCCCATGGGACGGCGGCATGGCAAAGAGCAACAATTCGGGCGCGGTGCAAACATACGGTTCATCATAGACAACATGCATTCGTCCACGGGTGATCATTTCGGGGTTATACCTTCGAAGCATGCATTTTCGGAACAGTTCGGGTTCGGTACAATGTAGAGGAAGTAATCGTTCACGGGTCGTCGTGGGAAGTAGTCGTTCACGTGGCGACGGTAGTGGAAGTAGTCGTTCTCGTGACGGTAGTGGAAGTAGTTGTACACTTTCATTTCGGAGAGGTACATGACGAATCCAACGTCTTCGGGGCGACGGTAGTGGTACATGTTATCTTGTGGAACTTCACGGTTCGTTGTGTAGTCGTACACGGGTCCTTGCCGAAGATGGTCGCACACGCACGTAGATGAACCATTCATCGACCTCCTGGTACTTGGAGAAAATCTCGAAGATGGCTTGGCGTTCCTGGTTGGGTGGTTGTGGAGTCGGGGTCAAGGACCTTCTGGTGGAGCAATGATGCCGCCTGGCGCATGGTAGCATGCAGATGGGGCGGTTGTGGTAGAAGATGCAGAGGCACGCGAGCGATGACGATGCTGAGCAGGAACTTGGGCGAACTGCCTTGGTCGAAACGAAAGGTGGAGGTCGGCTTGTAGCAGAGGGACGGCAGGAGCAGAGGAACGGCGTGGTCAGGTGAGCGACGGGGCACATCAGCGATGCGGCAAGGAGCTCCAGCTCCTGACTATGACGGGCAGAGGAGCTCCAGCAGGGACTTAGGCGCGGCAGGGAAGGACCCTGGCGAGGCATAGCCAGATCAGGTGGTGGCGAAAGGGCGCGACGGCGATGGGGCCCCTGGTCGCCGTAGAGGAAGGAGAGGACGGCGCGGGTCCAGCGACGACGGAGAACGGCCGGATGCGGCGAGGCTGTGCTGGCACTTGGCGAAGGCATGGCCATGGACGACGGCAAGGTGGGTTGAGGGCGGCCGCGCTCCTGGACGCAGCGACCGGACTCCGGCGACGAGGAGGAGGCAGAGGGGAACGAGATGAGGGCGTGGCGCTGCTCTCTCTCTCTCTCTGCGACGACGCATCGAGGGAGGAGGGGATCGAGCAGGGCTCTCCCTGGCGATGTGCGCGAGTGCCGGCGGTCAGGAGGGAGATGGGGATCGAGAGGAGAGATGAGGGTCGGGCTAGCTAGGGTTATCGAGCTGGTGGGGGCGGCTGGGCCTCCAGGGGCAAATGGGCCGGCCTGGTTTGTGGGCTGATGGGCAACCAGAGAAAAGAAGTGAAAAAAAAGGAGAGTTGTTTGGACCGGGAAAAAAAAGAAAAGGTTTGAATTTATTTGAAGGATTAAATAAATTCCAGTCGAGCTCAAGCTTTGGAATGTGGCTATTTGACTTAATTTCGAAGCGCCACCGCTTGATTTGGAATAAAAGGAGAAGGGCCAAGGATTAGAATAGTTGGAAAGGAGAGAGATGAAAATGCAAGTTTGTTTTTAGTGATTCCACATTAATGGAATATTTTATAATAGCTCCCTAATATTGGGAGGATATGTTATAAAGAGAAGTCTCCCTTCCCTCGATTTAAATGGATCAAAAAAATCCATACAATTTATTTAAAAGAGTTATAAAATTAATGATATGATGGCATGGTGACATGATGCAATGTAAGATATGGCATGATGAATGCACAAACAAAACAAATTGCACGACAAAACTTGGAATAGCTGGAAGTCTTCTGGAGCGTCGGTCTCGGGGCGTTACAACTTATGAAGTTGCTTCTTTGATTGAAACGTATGATATTACTCTCTACGAATCTGAAAATTTTGACATACTTAAATATTGCTATGAAAACTATGCTCATAATGCCTATGTCAAAGAATTTATTGAGAGAATGACCGTTGCTTTGGAAGAAAATAATTATATCCATGAATCTATAGATAATGATGATTCCGATGATTTGATTGAATTATCCCTTGATGAACATGATGCCTGCTATTCTTGTGGCCATGATGCCAATATTTATGAAGATGAATTTGCTATAGTTCCTTATGATAAACATGAGATCGTTGCTATTGCACCCATACTTGGTAGCTCCTTTGATGAAAAGCATGATTGCAATGATGTTATTATAAATTCTCTTAATGTCAATTGTGCTAATAATATGCAAAACCCTAAGCTTGGGGATGCTAGTTTTGCTATGTCTACTACTTGTTGCAATGATCATGATTGGGGTGATTCTTCTTATGATCTCGAAAATTTATTTAAGCCCCATGATTAATATGAGATTGATAATAGTGTTTGCAATAATATTGAAAGTGAGAGTGTCAACTTTAGATCCCACATATTTGGAGAATGTTCAATCTTATGGTATTTTTGATAAAAGTGGGTTTGAGAGGTCATGACTTTAGTTAATGATAATCCCACTATTTTGGAAGAGTGTCAACTTTGCATGCATATGGATCATGAAGAGAAAATTTTGTGTGATAGCTATATTGTTGAATTTGCTTATGATCCTACATATAATTATTATGAGAGAGGAAAATATTGTGGTAGAAATTTTCATGTTACTAAATTACCTCTCATTATGTTGAGATGGCTATTGTTTCTTTCCGCTTCCTTACATATGCTAGTTTTTGCTTGCTATGATAATTTGTTTGCCTATAACATGCCTATGCATAGGAAGTATGTTAGACTTAGATGTGTTTCTCACGTGTTTCATGATGCTCTCTTTGCGCGTCAATTCTTGTCTTTCATGTGAGCATCATCGAAATCTCAATGCCTAGCTAGGGGCATTAAATGATAGCGCTTGTTGGGACACAACCCAATTTTATTTTTGTTCTTTGCTTTTTGTTCCTGTTTAGTAATAAATAATTCATCTAGCCTCTGGTTAGATGTGGTTTTGTGTTTTAATTAGTGTTTGTACCAAGTGATACCTTTGGGATAGCCTACAGAGATAGTTAATTTGATCTTGCTGAAAAACAGAAACTTTTGCACACACGAGAATATTTTTCATAAATCACAGGAACATGATTTTCAGTTGATTATTTTTTAAGAAAATAATAAACAAATTGCTTAGGACTTCCTAATTTCTCAGGATTTTTGGAGTGACATAAGTATTAGAAAGTTACAGATTGCTACACACTGTTCTGTTTTTGACAGATTCTGTTTTTTGAGTGTTGTTTGCTTATTTTGATGAATCTATGAGTAGTATCGGGGGGGGGGGGTATGAACCATAGAGAAGTTGGAATACAGTATGTTTAACACCAATACAAATAAAGAATGAGTTCATTACAGTACCTTAAAGTGGTGGTTTGTTTTCCAATACTAACGGAGCTCACGAGATTTTCTGTTAAGTTTTGTGTTGTGAAGTTTTCAAGTTTTTGGGTAAAGATTTGATGGATTTTGGAATAAGGAGCGGCAAGAGCCTAAGCTTGGGTATGCCCAAGGTACCCCATGGTAAATTTCAAGGACAACCAAAAGCCTAAGCTTGGGGATGCCCCGGAAGGCATCCCCTCTTTCATCTTCATCTATCGGTAACTTTACTTGAGGCTATATTTTTATTCACCACATGATATGTGTTTTGCTTGGAGCGTCTTGTATGATTTGATTCTTTGCTTTTAGTTTACCACAATCATCCTTGCTATACACACCTTTTGGGAGAGAAACACATGAATCAGAATTTATTAGAATACTCTATGTGCTTCACTTATATCTTTTGATCTAGATAATTTTGCTCTAGTACTTCACTTACATCTTTGTAGAGCACGGTGGTGGTTTTATTTTATAGAAATTATTGATCTCTCATGCTTCACTTATATTATTTTTAGAGTCTTTTAGAACAGCACGGTAATTTTCTTTGGTTATAAAACAAGTCCTAATATGATGGGCATCCAAGATGGGTATAGTAAAAACTTTCATATAAAGTGCATTGAATACCATGAGAAGTTTGATGCTTGATGATCGTTTTGAGATATGAGGATGGTGATATTAGAGTCATGCTAGTAGGGTAATTGTGAATTTTAGAAATACTTGTGTTGAGGTTTGCAAGTCCCGTAGCATGCACGTATGGTAACTGTTGTGTAACAAATTTGAAGCATGGGGTATTTCTTTGATTGTATTCCTTTGTGTGGAGGTCGGGATTGCGTGATGGTTAACTCCTACCAACCCTTCCCCTAGGGGCATGCATGTAGTACTTTGTTTTAACGACTTGTATATTTTTTCAATAAGTATGTGAGTTCTTTATGACTAATGTTGACTCCATGGATTATACGCACTCTCACCCTTCCATCATTGCTAGCCTCTTCGGTACCGTGCATTGCCCCTTCTCACCTCGAGAAGTTGGTGCAAACTTCGCCGGTGCATCCAAATCCCGTGATACAATATGCTCTATTACACATAAGCCTCCTTATATCTTCCTCAAAACAGCCACCATACCTACCTATTATGGCATTTCCATAGCCATTCCGAGATATATTGCCATGCAACTTTCCACCGTTCCGTTTATTATGACACATTCCATCATTGTCATATTGCTTTGCATGATCATGTAGTTGACATGACATTTGTGGCAAAGCCACCATTCATAATTTTTCATACATGTCACTCTTGATTCATTGCACATCCCGGTACACCACCGGAGGCATTCATAAAGAGTCATATTTTGTTCTAGGTATTGAGTTGTAATTCTTGAGTTGTAAATGAATAGAAGTGTGATGCTCTTCATTATTAGAGCATTGTCCCGTGTGAGGAAAAAAAGAGAAAGAGTCTCCAAAAAAGGGGAGTCTCTAAAAAATGAGAGAAAAAGAGAGAAGGGACATTGCTACTATCTTTTTTTTCCACACTTGTGCTTCAAAGTAGCACTATGATCTTCATTATAGAGAGTCTCTTATTTTCTCACTTTCATATACTAGTGGGAATTTTTGTTACAGAACTTGTATATTCCAACAATGGGCTTCCTCAAATGCGCTAGGTCTTCGTGAGCAAGCAAGTTGGATGCGCACCCACTTAGTTTCTTTTGTTGAGCTTTCATACATTTACAGGTCTAGTGCATCCGTTGCATGGCAATCCCTACTCACTCACATTGATATCTATTGATGGGCATCTCCATAGGACATTAGTATGCCTAGTTGATGTGAGACCATTCTATTCCACCTATAGTGCTATGTCCATGGCTCACGCTCATGTATTGCATGAAAGTTGAAAAAGTTTGAAAATACTAAAGTATGAAACAATTGCTTGGCTGAAACCGGGGTTGTGCATGATTTGAGTATTTTGTGTGACGAAGATGGAACATAGCTAAACTATATGATTTTTTAGGGATGGAGATTCTTTGGCCATGTTATTTTGAGAAGACATGATTACTTTGTTAGTATGCTTGAAGTATTATTATTCTTATGTCAATATTAAACTTTTGTCTTGAATCTTTCGGATCTGAACATTCATGCCACAATAAAGAAAATTACATTGATAATTCTGTTAGGTAGCATTCCACATCAAAAATTCTGTTTTTATCATTTACCTACTCGAGGACGAGCAGGAACTAAGCTTGGGGATGCTTGATACGTTTCCTATGTATCTATAATTTTTTATTCTTCCATGCAATTATATTATCTATTTTGGATGTTTAATGGGCTTTAATATGCTCTTTTATATTATTTTTGGGACTAACCTATTAACCGAAGGACCAGTGCCAGTTTTTTTGTGCCTATTTCAATGTTTTGCAGAAAAGGAATACCAAACGGAATCCAAACGGAATGAAACCTTCGTGATGATCTTTCTAGGAACAAACGCAATCCAGAAGACTTGGAGTTGAAGTCTGGAACTCCGTGAGGCGGTCACAAGGCAGGAGGGCACGCCCAGGGAGGGTAGGCACGCCCCCACCCTCGTGGGCCCCACGGAGCTCCACCGACCTATATCTTCTGCCTATATATACTCTTATACCCTAAAAACATCAGGGGAGCCACGAAACCACTTTTCCACCGCCGCGACCTTCTGTACCCGTGAGATCCCATCTTAGGGCCTTTCCCGGCGCTCCACCAGAGGGGGAATCAATCACGGAGGGCTTCTACATCAACACCATAGCCTCTCCGATGATGTGCGAGTATTTTACCACAGACCTTCGGGTCCATAGTTATTAGCTAGATGGCTTCTTCTCTCTCTCTCTTTGATTCTCAATACAAAGTTCTCCTCGATGTTCTTGGAGATCTATTCGATGTAATACTTTTTTTGCAGTGTGTTTGCCCAGATCCGATGAATTGTGGATTTATGATTAAGTCTATCTATGAATAATATTTGGTTCTTCTCTGAATTCTTATATGCATGATTTGATATCTTTGCAAGTCTCTTCGAATTAACGGTTTAGTTTGGCCTGCTAGATTGATCTTTCTTGCAACAGGAGAAGTGCTTAGCTTTGGGTTCAATCTTGCGTTGTCATTTCCCAGTGACAGCAGGGGCAGCAAGGCACGTATTGTATTGTTGCCATCAAGGATAAAAATGGGGTTTATAGCATATTGCTTGAGTTTATCCCTCTACATCATGTCATCTTGCTTAATCCGTTACTCTGTTCTTATGAACTTAATACTCTAGATGCATGCTGGATAGCAGTCGATGTGTGGAGTAATAGTAGTAGATGCAGAATCGTTTCGGTCTACTTGACACGGACGTGATGCATATGTTCATGATATTCTCATAACTATGCGCTTTTCTATCAATTGCTCGGTAGTAATTTGTTCACCCACCGTAATACATGCTATCTTGAGAGAAGCCACTAGTGAAACCTATGGCCCCTGGGTCTATTTTCATCATATAATCTTCTATTTTACATCATATTAGTTTGCCGTTAACTTGCCAATTTGTATCGCCGTTCTTTTGTTTTGCAATCTTTACTTTCCAATCTATACAACAAAAATACCAAAAATAATTACTTTACTATCTTTATCAGATCTCATTTTTGCGAGTGACCGTGAAGGGATTGACAACCCCTTTATCGTGTTGGTTGCAAGGTTCTTGATTGTTTGTGCAGGTACTAGGTGACTTGCGTGTTATCTCCTACTGGATTGATACCTTGGTTCTCAAAAACTAAAGGAAATACTTACGTTACATTCTTGCATCACCCTTTACTCTTCAAGGGAAATCCAACACATGCTCAAGAGGTAGCAGCGATCAAGAAAGAGATGTTGTATATTTCATCCTGGTCACAAAAACAACATCTAGAACTACCTACCCATCTTTACTTAACCAAATTATCTTTCTTCAAGATCACTCCCTTGTGGACAAACCACATGAAGATTTTAATTCTAAGCAGAACTTTTATCTTCCAGATAGGAAGGGACCCCGAAATTGGCCCAAAATCAATTAAATCCAAATACATAGACTTCACTGAGAAACTACCATTCATAGCTAGTTTCCAGTGAATGGTGTCTACCTGGTCAGAGAGTTGAACTTCCATCAACCTACGGACCAAGTGCAGCCAGGAGTTCCATCATTCCCCTACGAGAGACCTCTTGAATTGTATATTAAGGGGGACCGACTGTAATACTGTAGCAACATAGACTTGCGTTCTACAATATTATATAAAGTGGGATATTGTAAGGCTAGGGGCGTCTCCCATAACCATGCATCTTCCCAAAATCTAGTCGTGTTACCATTGCCAACGATGAACTTTACCCTTTGAAAAAAGGAGACTTACATCCTCATTAACCCTTCCTAGAATGATGATTCGTTAGGCCTAGCGGTAATCTGGGCCAAAGTCTTAGATTGAAGGTACTTATTATGCAATATTTGTATCCACATACCGCTAGTCTCGATAGATAGTCTGAATAACCATTTGGAGAGGAGGCATTTTTATTCTTAACTTCTAAGTTCTGGATCCCTAACCCGCCTTGTTCTTTGGATTTTCAAATGATATCCCATCTGGCCAATCTGTATTTCATCTTAACCTCATCACATTGCCGGAAGAATCAAGATCGATAAAAGTCTAATCATTTCCATACACCTACCGGTACTTCAAAGAAAGATAGGAGAAACATCGGCAGACTCGTGAACACCGAGTTTATCAACACCAGTTGACCTTCAATGCACTTCCACTCCTTATTTGTTAATCAGCGATGGTGAATCGGCATCCCTAGCTAACTAAACGGTAATGACCCATTTCACAACTGAACAGTTGTTTATATGCATCTTGTTCCTCTTTGGCTCTCCCAAAACAGAACAATTCGCTTTTGTTAAAATTAGTTCTGAGTCTCGACAATTGTTCAAATAAGCAAAGCACTAGCTTCATATTTCTAGCTTTTGCAATTAGTTCCACATGTTTCCTCCAGGCTTCATTGAACCCCTTCATACGTAAAGCTTGTTGGAGGAAGGGCCATTTGACCTTGTCATACACTTTCTCGAAGTCCACTTTGAAAATAACCCCATCTAGTTTCTTTGAATGGGTTTCGTGTAGAGTTTCATGTAGGACCACAACCCCTTCTAGGACGTGTCTCCCAGGCATGAACGCCCTCTGAGTTGGTTGGACAACCGAATGGGAAATCTGTGTCAACCTATTCGTACAAACCTTAGAAATTTTTTTGAAGCTCACATGAGTAGACATATCGGCCTGAACTGCTCAATGCATAGGACCTCCTCCTTCTTTGGCAACAATGTAATTGTTCCAAAGTTTAGGTGGAATAGTTGTAAATGACCATTTGAGCAAATCATGGAACAGAGGCATGATGTCGCCCTTAATTATATGCCAACATTTCTTGTAAAATTCTGCCAGAAACCCATCCGGTCCAGGAGCCTTATTCCGTTTCATTTGTGACTCTGGTTCAAACACCTCTTTCTCGGTAAATCGAGCAGACAAAACCTCATTCTCATTTAAGCTTTTTTCCACAACAATCCTTGAGGATGGTGCTTGTTTTCGTTTGCGCGGAGGGGGATGCCGCAGTGGCCATGGTGAAGGCCATGCTCGGCGGCGACACAGTGGGATGCGTCAGCCTCGTGTAGGGCACCGATGAGTATGCCGCGGTGGATATGTCTCCGTTGTATGTTGCACTGAAACAGGTAGCATTCTCAAGAGGTAGCAGCGATGAGGATACCGATGAGGAAGGCCATGCTCGGCGTTGATATATCTCCATCATATCTATAATGTTTGGTTGTTCCATGCCAATATTCTACAACTTTCACATACTTTTGGCAACATTTTATATTATTTTTGGGACTAACATATTGATCCAGCGTCCAGTGCTAGTTCTTGTTTGTTGCATGTTTTTGTGTCACAGAAAATCCATATCAAACGAAGTCCAAAATCGATAAATTTTTACGGAGAATTATTTTGGAATATATGTGACTTTTGGGAAGCGGAATCATCACGAGACGATGCCCGAGGGGCCCACAAGCTAAAGGGGCGCTCCTGGCAAGCTCAAGGGGCCCTTGTAAGGCAGTTGGTGCCCTTCTTCGGCTGCAAGAAAGCTAATATCCGAATAAAAATCGTGTTAAAGTTTCAACCCAATCAGAGTTACGGATCTCCAGAAATTTAAGAAACGGTGAAAGGACGGAAAAGAGGGCCGCGATATAGAAGAGTAACAGAGAGAGATTCGATCTCGGATGGGCTCTCGCCCCTCCGCCTCCATGGAGGCCATGAACCAGAGGGGAAACCCTCCTCCCATATAGGGGCGAGGTCAAGGAAGAACAAGAAGGAGGGGGGCTCTCTCCCCCTCTCTCCCGGTGGCATCGGAACACCGCCGGGGCCATCATCATGACAGTGATCTACACCAACAACTTCGGCGCCATCATCACCAACTCCCCCTGTCTCTCTATGCAGCAGTGTAACTGCAGGGGAACGTAGTAATTTCAAAAAATTTCCTACGCACACGCAAGATCATGGCGATGATATAGCAACGAGAGGGGGAGTGTATCTTCATACCCTTGAAGATCGCTAAGCGGAAGCGTTTATCAACGCGGTTGATGTAGTCGTACGTCTTCACGATCCGATCGATCCAAGTACCGAATGCACGGCACCTCCGAGTTCTGCACACGTTCAGCTCGATGACGTCCTCGCCTTCTCGATCTAGCAAGACGGGCGAAGTAGTAGATGAGTTCCGGCAGCACGACGGTGTGGTGACGGTGTTGGTGAAGAACAATCTCCGCAGGGCTTCGCCTAAGCGCTGCGGAAACTATGACGGAGAATAAACTAGAGGGGACGGGGTTGCCGGCACACGGCTTGGTGTTTCTTCATGTGTCTTTGGTGCTAGCCCTACCCCTCTATTTATATGTTGAGCCTTGGGGTCGAAACTTGGAGTAAAAGCCTCCACAAAGTCAGTTTCACCCGAAAGGCAAGAGTCCTTCTCGGACTCCAGGGCCAGACGCCAGGGTTCCCGGTGTCTAGACCCAGACGCCAGGGACCCTCGCGTCTGGCCCCTGGACTCCGCAAAACTTCCTTTTGCGCTTTCCAAAAACCTTGTGGGCTTTCACCCTTGGTCCAAATAACGTGTTCTCGTACCCAAACATTTCGGGAAACATCCGGAATCTCTTCCAGTGAATTCCGGAACCCTTCCGGGGATCAAACACTATTATCGCATATATCAAACTTTATCTCCGGACCATTCCGGAGTTCCTCGTCATGTCCATGATCTCATCCGGGACTCCGAACAACATTCGGTTACCAACATGCATAACTCATATAATACTATATCGTCAGCGAAACGTTAAGCGTGCGGACCCTACGGGTTCGAGAACTATGTAGACATGACCGAGACACGTTTCCGGTCAATAACCAATAGCGGGACCTAGATGCCCATATTGGCTCCCACATATTCTACGAAGGTCTTTATCGGTCAAACCGCATAACAACATACGTTGTTCCCTTTGTCATCGGTATGTTACTTGCCCAAGATTTGATCGTCGGTATCCAATACCTAGTTCAATCTCGTTACTGGCAAGTCTCTTTACTCGTTCCGTAATACATCATCTCATAACTAACTCATTAGTTACATGCTTGCAAGGCTTAGGTGATGAGTATTACCGAGAGGGCCCAGAGATACCTCTCCGACAATCGGAGTGACAAATCCTAATCTCGAATTATGCCAACCCAACATGTACCTTCGGAAACACCTGTAGAGCACCTTTATAATCACCCAGTTATGTTGTGACGTTTGGTAGCACACAAAGTGTTCTTCCGATAAACGGGAGTTGCACAATCTCATAGTTGTAGGAACTTTGTATAAGTCATGAAGAAAGCAATAGCAACATACTAAACGATCAAGTGCTAAGCTAACGGAATGGGTCATGTCAATCACATCATTCTCCTAATGATGAGATCCCGTTAATCAAATGACAACTCTTTTTTCCATGGCTAGGAAACATAACCATCTTTGATAAACGAGCTAGTCAAGTAGAGGCATACTAGTGACACTATGTTTGTCTATGTATTCACACATGTATTACGTTTCCGGTTAATACAATTCTAGCATGAATAATAAACATTTATCATGATACAAGGAAATAAATAATAACTTTATTATTGCCTCTAGGGCATATTTCCTTCAGTCTCCCACTTGCACTAGAGTCAATAATCTAGTTCACATCGCCATGTGATTTAACACCAATATTCACATCTAGATGTGATTAATACGCATAGTTCACATCATCATGTGATCAACACCCAAAGGGTTTGTTCACATCGCTATGTGATTAACACCCAAAGAGTACTAAGGTATGATCATGTTTTGCTTGTGAGAGAAGTTTAGTCAACGGGTCTGTCATATTCAGAGCCGTATGTATTTTGCAAATATTCTATGTCCACAATGCTCTGCACGGAGCTATTCTAGCTAATTGCTCCCACTTTCAATATGTATCCAGATTGAGATTTAGAGTCATCTGGATTGGTGTAAAAAGCTTGCATCGTTGTAAATTTTTACGACGAACTCTTTTATCACCTCCATAATCGAGAAACATGTCCTTAGTCCTTACTAAGGATATTCTTGACCAATGTCCAGTGATCTACTCCTAGATCACTATTGTACTCCCTTGCCAAATTCAGAGCAAGGTATACAATAGGTCTGGTACATAGCATAGCACACTTTATAGAACCTATGACTGAGGCATAGGGAATGACTTTTCATTCTCTTTCTATTTTCTGCTGTGGTCGGGATTTGAGTCTTACTCAATTTCATACCTTTGCAACATAGGCAAGAATTCTTTCTTTGACTGTTCCATTTTGAACTATTTCAAAATCTTGCCAAGGTATGTACTCATTGAAAATCTTATCAAGCGTCTTGATCTATCTCAATAGATCTTGATGCTCAATATGTAAGTAGCTTTTACTGAGGTTTTTATTTTAAAGAACTCTTTTCAAACACTCCTTTATGCTTTGCAGAATAATTCTACATTATTTCCAATCAACAATATGTCATTCACATATACTTATCAGAAAATGCTGTAGTGCTCCCACTCACTTTCTTGTAAATACAGGGTTCACCGTAAGTCTGTACAAAACTATATGCTTTGATTAACTCATCAAAGCGTATATTCCAACTCCGAGATGCTTGCACCAGTCCATAGATGGATCGCTGGAGCATGCACACTTTGTTAGCACCTTTAGGATTGACAAAACCTTTCTGGTTGCATCATATACAACTCTTCTTTTAAGAAAACCATTAAGGAATGTAGTTTTGACATCCATTTGCCAGATTTCATAAATTGTGGCAATTGCTAACATGATTCGGACAGACTTAAACATCGCTACAGTTGAGAAAAACTCATTGTAGTCAACACCTTGAACTTGTCAAAAAACCTTTTTGCGACAAGTCGAGCTTTGTAGATAGTAACACTACTATCAACGTCCGTCTTCCTCTTGAAGATCCATTTATACAATATGGCTTGCCGATCATCGGGCAACTCCACCAAAGTCCACACTTTGTTCTCATACATGGATCCTATCTCAAATTTCATGGCCTCCAGCCATTTTGCGGAATCTGGGCTCATCATCGCTTCCTCATAGTTCGTAGGTTTATCATGGTCTAGTAACATGACTTTCAGAACAGGATTACCGTACCACTCTGGTGCGGACTGTACTCTGGAAGACCTACGAGGTTCTGTAGTAACTTGATCAGAAGTTTCATGATCATCATCATTAGCTTCCTCACTAATTGGTGTAGGAATCACTGGAACTGATTTCTGTGATGAACTACTTTCCAATAAGGGAGAAGGTACAATTACCTTATCAAGTTCTACTTTCCTCCCACTCACTTCTTTCGAGAGAAACTCCTTCTCTAGAAAGGATCCTATTTTAGCAACGAATAACTTGCCTTCGGATCTGTGATAGAAGGTGTACGCAATAGTTTCCTTTGGGTATTCTATGAAGACGCATTTCTCCTATTTGGGTTTGAGCTTATCAAGATGAAACTTATTCACATAAGTATCGCAGCCCCAAACTTTAAGAAACGACAACTTTTGGTTTCTCGCGAAACCATAGTTCATAAGGCGTCGTCTCAACGGATTTTGATGGTGCCCTATTTAAAGTGAATGCAGCTGTCTCTAATGCATAACCCCAAAATGATAGTGGTAAATCGGTAAGAGACATCATAGATCGCACCATATCAAATAAAGTGCGGTTACGACATTCGGACACACCATAACGTTGTGGTGTTCCAGGTGGCGTGAGCTGTGAAACTATTCCACATTGTTTTAGTTAAAGACCAAACTCGTAACTCAAATATTCATCTCCATGATCGGATCGCAGAACTTTATTTTCTTGTTACGATGATTTTCCACTTCACTCTGAAATTCTTTGAACCTTTCAACTAATTCAGACTTATGTTTCATCAAGTAGATATACCAATATCTGCTCAAATCATCTGTGAAGGTCAGAAAATAACGATACCCGCCGCGAGCCTCAACACTCATCGGATCGCATACATCAGTATGTATTATTTCCAATAAGTCAGTTGCTCGCTCCATTGTTCCGGAGAACGGAGTCTCATTCATTTGCCCATGAGGCATGGTTCGCAAGCATCAAGTGATTCATAATCAAGTGATTCCAAAATCCCATCAGCATGGAGTTTTTTCGTGCGCTTTACACCAATATGACCTAAACGGCAGTGCCACAAATAAGTTGCACTATCATTATTAACTTTTCATCTTTTGGCCTCAATATTATGAATATGTGTATTACTACAATCGAGATCCAACAAACCATTTTCGTTGGTGTGTATGACCATAGAAGGTTTTATTCATGTAAACAGAACAACAATTGTTCTCTAACTTAAATGAATAATCGTATTGCAATAAACATGATCAAATCATATTCATGCTCAATGCAAACACCAAATAACACTTATTTAGGTTCAACACAAATCCCGAAAGTATAGGGAGTGTGCGATGATGATCATATCAATCTTGGAACTACTTCCAACACTCATCGTCACTTACCCTTCAACTAGTCTCTGTTTATTCTGTAACTCCTGTTTCGAGTTACTAATCTTAGCAACCGAACAAGTATCAAATACTCAGGGGCTACTATAAACACCAGTAAGGCTCACATCAATAATATGTATATCAAATATACCTTGTTCACTTTGCCATCCTTCTTTATCCACCAAATATTCAGGGCATTTCCGCTTCCAGTGACCATTTCCTTTGCAGTGTAAGCACTCAGTTTCAGGCTTTGGTCTAGCTTTGGTCTTCTTCACAGGAGTGACAACTTGTTTGCCATTCTACTTGAAGTTTCCCTTTCTTTCCCTTTGCCCTTTTCTTGAAACTAGTGGTCTTGTCAATCATCAAAACTTGATGCTCTTTCTTGATTTCCACCTTCGTCGATTTCAACATCACGAAGAGCTCGGGAATCGTTTTCGTCATCTGTTGCATACTATAGTTCATCACGAAGTTCTAGTAACTTTAGTGATGGTGACTAGAGAATTCTGTCAATCACTATCTTATCTGGAAGATTAACTCCCACTTGATTCAAGCGATTGAAGTACCCAGACAATCTGAGCACATGCTCACTAGTTGAGCGATTCTCCTCCATCTTTTAGCTATAGAACTTGTTGGAGACTTCATATCTCTCAACTCGGGTATTTGCTGGAAATATTAACTTCAACTCCTGGAACATCTCATATGGTCCATGACGTTCAAAACATCTTTGAAGTCCCGATTCTAAGCCATAAAGCATGGTGCACAAAACTATCAAGTAGTCATCATATTGAGCTAGCCAAACGTTCATAACGTCTGCATCTGCTCCTGCAATAGGTCTGTCACCTAGCGGTGCATTAAGGACATAATTTTTCTGTGCAGCAATGAGGATAAACCTCAGATCGCGGATCCAATCCGCATCATTGCTACTAACATTTTTCAACACAATTTTCTCTAGGAACATATCAAAATAAACATATGAAAGCAACAACGCAAGCTATTGATCTTACAACATAATTTGCAAAATACTACCAGGACTAAGTTCATGATAAATTTAAGTTCAATTAATCATATTACTTAAGAACTCCCACTTAGACAGACATCTCTCTAGTCATCTAAGTGATCACGTGATCCAAATCAACTAAACCATAACCGATCATCACGTGAGATGGAGTAGTTTTCAATGGTGAACATCACTATGTTGATCATATCTATTATATGATTCACGCTCGACCTTTAGGTCTCCGTGTTCCGAGGCCATATTTGCATATGCTAGGCTCGTCAAGTTTAACCTGAGTATTCTGCATGTGCAAAACTGGCTTGCACCCGTTGTAGATGGACGTAGAGCTTATCACACCCGATCATCACGTGGTGTCTGGGCACGACGAACTTTGGCAACGGTGCATACTCAGGGAGAACACTTCTTGATAATTTTTAGTGAGAGATCATCTTAAAATGCTACCGTCAATCAAAGCAAGATAAGATGCATAAAGGATAAACATCACATGCAATCAATATAAGTGATATGATATGGCCATCATCATCTTGTGCTTGTGATCTCCATCTCCGAAGCACCGTCGTGATCACCATCGTCACCGGCGCGACACCTTGATCTTCATCGTAGCATCGTTGTCGTTTACGCCATCTATTGCTTCTACGACTATCGCTACCGCTTAGTGATAAAGTAAAGCAATTACAGGGCGTTTGCATTTCATACAATAAAGCGACAACCATATGGCTCCTGCCAGTTGCTGATAACTTCGGTTACAAAACATGATCATCTCATACAATAAAATATAGCATCACGTCTTGACCATATCACATCACAACATGCCCTGCAAAAACAAGTTAGACGTCCTCTACTTTGTTGTTGCAAATTTTAGGTGGCTGCTACGGGCTTAGCAAGAACCGTTCTTACCTACGCATCAAAACCACAACGATAGTTTGTCAAATAGACTCTGTTTTAACCTTCGCAAGGACCGGGCGTAGCCACACTCGGTTCAACTAAAGTTGGAGAAACTGACACCCGCCAGCCACCTGTGTGCAAAGCACGTCGGTAGAACCAGTCTCGCGTAAGCGTACGCGTAATTTCGGTCCGGGCCGCTTCATCCAACAATACCGCCGAACCAAAGTATGACATGCTGGTAGGCAGTATGGCTTATATCGTCCACAACTCACTTGTGTTCTACTCGTGCATATAACATCAACGCATAAAACCTAGGCTCGGATGCAACTGTAGGGGAACGTAGTAATTTCAAAAAAATTCCTACGCACACGCAAGATCATGGAGATGATATAGCAATGAGAGGGGGAGTGTATCTTCATACCCTTGAAGATCGCTAAGCAGAAGCGTTTATCAACACGGTTGATGTAGTCGTACGTCTTCACGATCCGACCGATCCAAGTACCGAACGCACGGCACCTCCGAGTTCTGCACACGTTCAGCTCGATGACGTCCTCGCCTTCTCGATCTAGCAAGATGGGCGAAGTAGTAGATGAGTTCCGGCAGCATGACGGCGTGGTGACTGTGTTGGTGAAGAACAATCTCGGCAGGGCTTCGCCTAAGCGCTGCGGAAACTATGACGGAGAATAAACTAGAGGGGACGGGGTTGCCGGCACACGGCTTGGTGTTTCTTCATGTGTCTTTGGTTCTAGCCCTACCCCTCTATTTATATGTTGAGCCTTGGGGTCGAAACTTGGAGTAAAAGCCTCCACAAAGTCGGTTTCACCCGAAAGGCAAGAGTCCTTCTCGGACTCCAGGGCCAGATGCCAGGGTTCCCGGCGTCTGGACCCAGACGCCAGGGACCCTGGCGTCTGGCCCCTGGACTCCGCAAAACTTCCTTTTGAGCTTTCCAAAAACCTTGTGGGCTTTCCCCCTTGGTCCAAATAACGTGTTCTCGTACCCAAACATTTCGGGAAACATCCGGAATCTCTTCCGGTGAATTCCGAAACCCTTCCAGGGATCAAACACTATTATCCCATATATCAAACATTATCTCCGGACCATTCCGGAGTTCCTCTTCATGTCCATGATCTCATCCGGGACTCCGAACAACATTCGGTTACCAACATGCATAACTCATATAATACTATATCGTCAACGAAACGTTAAGCGTGCGGACCCTACGGGTTCGAGAACTATGTCGACATGACCGAGACACATTTCCGGTCAATAACCAATAGCAGGACCTGGATGCCCATATTGGCTCCCACATATTCTACGAAGATCTTTATCGGTCAAACCGCATAACAACATACGTTGTTCCCTTTGTCATCGGTATGTTACTTGCCCGAGATTTGATCATCGGTATCCAATACCTAGTTCAATCTCATTACTGGCAAGTCTCTTTACTCGTTCCATAATACATCATCTCATAACTAACTCATTAGTTACATGCTTGCAAGGCTTAGGTGATGAGTATTACCGAGAGGGCCCAGAGATACCTCTCCGACAATCGGAGTGACAAATCCTAATCTTGAATTATGCCAACCCAACATGTACCTTCGGAAACACCTGTAGAGCACCTTTAAAATCACCAAGTTACGTTGTGACGTTTGGTAGCACACAAAGTGTTCTTCCGGTAAACGGGAGTTGCACAATCTCATAGTTGTAGGAACTTTGTATAAGTCATGAAGAAAGCAATAGCAACATACTAAACGATCAAGTGCTAAGCTAACGGAATGGGTCATGTCAATCACATCATTCTCCTAATGATGAGATCCCATTAATCAAATGACAACTCTTTTGTCCATGGCTAGGAAACATAACCATCTTTGATAAACGAGCTAGTCAAGTAGAGGCATACTAGTGACACTATGTTTGTCTATGTATTCACACATGTATTATGTTTCCGGTTAATACAATTCTAGCATGAATAATAAACATTTATCATGATATAAGGAAATAAATAATAACTTTCTTATTGCCTCTAGGGCATATTTCCTTCAGTAACACCCCTTCTACCCGCAGTAATCTCTACTTAAACATGGTGCTCAATGCTATATATTATTATCCAATGATATGTGGCTATCCTACGACGTTTGAGTAGATCCGTTTTATCCTATGGGTTGATCGATGATCGTGATTGGTTTGACTTGTATGTTTATTATTGGTGCCGTCCTATGGTGCTCTCCGTGTTGCGCAAGCGTGAGGGATCCCTGTTGTAGGGTGTTGGAATATGGTGGGTGGCGTGAGTGACAGAAACACAGACCCGAGTAAGGGGGTTGTTGCGTATGGGAGTAAAGAGGACTTGATACTTAATGCTATGGTTGGATTTTTCCTTAATAATCTCTAGTAGTTGCGGATGCTTGCTAGAGTTCCAATCATAAGTGCATATGATCCAAGTAGAGAAAGTATGTTATCTCGTGCCTCTCCCTCATATAAATTTGCAATAATGATTATCGGTCTAGTTATCGATTGCCTAGCGACAAATTACTTTCTTATGAGAAAAAACTCTATATTAATACTAACTTAATTGTTTCTTTATCTAAACAACCCCTAACATTTATTTATGTTCTCTTTATTATCTTGCAAACTTATCCCTTTACACCTACAAAGTACTTCTAGTTTCATACTTGTTCTAGGTAAAGCGAACATTAAGTGTGCATAGAGTTGTATCGGTGGTCGCTAGAACTTGAGGGAATATTTGTTCTACCTTTATCTCCTTGTTGGGTTCGACACTCTTACTTATCGATAAAGTCTAAAATTCATCCCCTATACTTGTGGGTTATCAGGAGGTGACACGGCGGATGTCGGTGTCAAAACCGGCGGATCTTGGGTAGGGGGTTCCGAACTGTGAGTCTAGGCGGATGGTAATAGGAGACAAGGGACACGATGTTTTTACCCAGGTTCGGTCCCTCTCGATGGAGGTAAAACCCTACTCCTGCTTGATTGATACTGATGATATGGGTAGTAAAAGAGTGGATCTACCACGAGATCAAGGAGGCTAAACCCTAGAAGCTAGCCTATGGTATGATTGTTGTTGTGTCCTACGGACTAAAACCCTTCGGTTTATATAGACATCGAAGAGGGCTAGGGTTACACAGAGTCGGTTACAATGGTGGGAGATCTACATATCCGTATCACCAAGCTTACCTTCCACGCCAAGGAAAGTCCCATCCGAACACGAGACGAAGTCTTCAATCTTGTATCTTCATAGTCTTGGAGTCCGGCCGATGATGATAGTTCCGCTATCCAGACACCCCCTAGTCCAGGACTCCCTCAGTAGCCCCTGAACTAGGCTTCAATGACGACGAGTCCGGCGCGCATATTGTCTTCGGCATTGCAAGGCGGGTTCCTCCTCCGAATAATTTATAGAAGATTGTGAACACCAGGATAGTGTCCGGCTCTGCAAAATAAATTCCACATACCACCGTAGAGAGAATAATATTTACACAAGTTCAATCTGCTGACGTTTTTTGTGGCGTGACATCACACCACAACCAAGCCTTTACTCGAATCGTTTTTATTATACCACCTCAGCACGTTTAGCGAAGCGGTTTCCTTGGCACGTCTTGTCGAAGCAGAGATCGTGTTCCCCTTATTTCGGGATTCTCATCAATACGGACGTGGGTAACCCAACCGCGCCCGTTGCCACGCCCCCTCCATCGAAGGCGAGTCCCAAACGGTCACGGGGACGGCTCTTGGTATTCTCCCTCTTTATAATGAGACCAAGGCCTGTTCCTTTTCTTCAATCCTCAATCGAATCCGCCCCTCGCCCCGAGTTCCAACACCCAGGGCTCCAGATTTGAGCACTTCGGACCTTCGACAATGTCCGGCTCCGACCTACAGGGCCGGTGGATGCCCTCCTCCGTCACGGAAGAGGACGTGCGAAAGCTGAGAGACACCAGGTACTTAACCTACGAGATTTCGCATAGGTTGCCTACCCAAGGGCAAGTCATTCCCACTCCCGAGCCTGGCGAGAGTGTCGTGTTCGTGTCTCACCTCCGTCGGGGTTTAGGCTTCCCGATGGATCCCTTCGTGAGGGGGCTCATGTTTTACTATGGGTTGGAATTCCACGACTTGGCTCCGGAGTCCATCCTCCACATGTCATCATTTATTGTCGTCTGCGAAGCCTTTCTCCGCACTACCCCTCACTTCGGTTTGTGGCTCAAAACCTTCAACGTGGAGCTGAAGATGATTGAGGGGCGTCGGGCAGAGTGTGGCGGGGCAGTTATAAGCAAGAGGGCCGATGCTCCATGGCCCGAGGGCTCTTTTCAGGAGGAGCTCGGCTTGTGGCAACAGGAGTGGTTCTACATCACCGCTCCCAGGGGCAGCAGGCAGAGGCCGCCGCCCGCCTTTCGCTCGGGCCCTCCACAACGGCTGACGTCATGGGTCAACAAAGGGCTTGACTAGGGGCCGTCCAAGGACGTACCCCTATTGCAGGGCCAGATTCGAGACCTCCAAGAGAGGAAGATCAATCTGGTCGTAGTGACGCAGGTTATGCTGATTCGGCGTCTTCTGCCCTGCATACGTTGCCCCCTCCGCCTGTGGGAATTCAATCCGGAGGGACCACGAGCTCTCCAACACTTCATGGGTACGACGCCCGTGGAGATGTACAAACTGTTCTTCGGATCACAAGAGATGTGTCCGGAATTGACCGAGGACGCTGGCCTAAGCTGCTATCGCCCGGATACTCAAGTAAGTAGTCCTGTGTCCAGACATACCGTTCGTTCGTATGTCATGGATTTGCCTTTTAACCAACCAGCCTTTGAACAGGAGTGCATAGCGCAGGCGAAGCTGATACGGTGTCCGGCCCCCCTCCCGAAGACCACGCCGGATCTCGTGTTAGTCAAAATGCTGGAGGTTGCGCCTTCAGAAGAGGGCGAAGGGGAAAACAGAAAAACTACCGCCTCCACTAAGGAGGCTTTCAAGAGAGGGGGGGATCAAGAATCCCTCCTTCCAGGGGGAGAAGAGGACCGCTTCCGAAGATCCGGAGGCTAAGGCCTCAAAGCGGGGGAAGAAATCTTCATCGGAGGGTCCTGCGCCAGGAGAAGCCCCGGCCGCACTATCTCCCCAAAGGAATCGGCCCTCCAGCGAGCCGTAAGTAGAAAAAGGGGAGTTTTGTAATAAGGGAGATCCCTATTTTTATTTCTGAGGATAACCGAAGTTTTTACCTTGTAGCTTGGGTCTCAGCCCTTCTCAGCTGAGCTCATCTTCGGGGGACCTTCGTCCGGAGATGATGGAGAGCGAGACGCCTCCATCTGCCGCGCCGTCAGGCGGGGCGGACGACCCTGAGGTGTCGTCGCGGAGGGTCTCCCCGAGTCCGGCGGGGCCAGAGAGCGTGGCACCCACTGGTGTGCGGCCAGGGGAGCTGAAGGATTTACTCGAGAGGGCGTCTATCTCAGAAGATCACCGTACATTAATGAGTGCGGTGATTGAGAGGATTTCATCCGCTGAGAGCGGGTTGCATGAGGCCGTCAGAAGTTTACTGACGAGGTTTGAGGTACGTAAAAATGACATACCTTTTGACAGTTTTGCACATAGAGTGTGCCCTGTATAGATAGTAGCCCCTGAGACTCGGTGTCATGGTTCTAAGTCTGACAGTAGAGTGGGGGTAGGTAAGGAGAGGCAAGGTCCTAGCTATGGAGAGGTTGTAAACACAAGGGATGTACGAGTTCAGGCCCTTCTCGGAGGAAGTAAAAGCCCTACGTCTCGGAGCCGGAGGCGGTCGAGTGGATTATGTGTATATGTGTTACAGGGGTGCGAACCCTTCTGCCTGTGGAGGGGGGTGGCTTATATAGAGTGCGCCAGGACCCCAGCCGACCCACGTAATGAAGGGTTTAAGGTACATAAAGTCTGGGGCATTACTGGTAACGCCCCACATAAAGGGTCTTAACTATAATAAAGTTTACTTAATTACAGACCGTTGCAGTGCAGAGTGCTTCTTGACCTTCTGGTGGTCGAGTGAGTCTTCGTGGTCGAGTCCTTCAAGTCAGTCGAGTGAGTTCCTCGAAGGTCGACTAGAAGGTGATCTCTTCTAAGGGTGTCCTTGGGCAGGGTACTTAGATCAGGTCTGTGACCCTACCCTAGGTACATGACGCCATCATTAGCCCCCGAATGGATTGAGGCTTGAGTGATGAAGGAGTTGATGCTGTTTCTGACTCGCTTTCGCACACTGGCCGTGTGTTGTAAAAAATCTCTTTGTTGATAGTGAGCTACTTTTCTTCAGTCGACTCGATCCATTCTTTTCTTTCGTCGAGTGACATTTTGGGCTTCGCCGATTTCTGAGTGACGGATCACAGGAAATCCCGCGTTCGACGGACTGATCTGCCGCTCGTGGATTCCGCGGGGTACGAAATTTGGAGAAGCGCGCGAAGCGGGGCGGACCACGGCGTTCGGATGGGATAGGGCATAGACGCCTCGATCTCCGCGCCACGTTCTTCGCCACGTATCACGCCCGCGCAACTGTTCCGGGATATGATTAGACCGACCGGGCCCACCTGTCATCCACTTGGAAATGTCCTTATAAATGCGCCCGGCGAGGGTTTTTTGAACAGTGCCTCAGCATTCTTTCTCTGCTTCCTTCGTCTCCGCCCATCACGCTCACTCTCACCTCCGCACAACTTCTCCTCGCGTGTCTCGCCGGCAGCCATGGTCAAGGATAAGATGGCGGCGCTGGAACGCGCGAAGAAGGCGTCGGCGACGGAGAAGGCGAAGGGGAGATCCACCAGTCGCGGCGGGTCTTCGTCTAGATCTCGCCTGCCGAAAGGCTGGGTCCAGGGAGATTGGATCCAGTCGACCATCACGGAAGGGGATCTTCTCGACATGGCCAACGACGGGTTGATCCCCCATGGAGCCGCGAGGCTTCCGGGGAGGGAGTTGCAGCCTCAGCCGGCAGAGGGTGAGTGCGTGCTTCTGGCCACCCATGTCGACCGCGGGTTTTCTTTGCCACCGAGTGTTTTCTTTCGTGGTTTCTTGAACTTCTTTGGAGCGCAACTCCACCACTTCACCCCGAACTCCATCGCCTATCTCGCCGCGTTTGTGTCCATGTGCGAGAATTTTCTGGGTTGTCGACCGCATTGGGGATTGTTCAAGTATATATTCACGTGCCGCTCTCAGGCCGTGAAGAAGGCAAGCCCAGGCGACGAAAGAACCCAAGTTGTCCAAATGTGTGGAGGTCTGGGGATCCAGGTGAGGAACAAGAGCACCTTCCCAGCCATGACGTTTCCCGAGTCAGTCAGAGGCTGGCAGTCGACCTGGTTCTACTGCCAGGATCAGCCGACGCCGGGGAAGTCGAGTGGACTTCCTCGGTTCACCATGGACCGAGTGAACAAGCCCTCCTCTCTGAAGGTGATTCCAGAGGAGAAAGCTGTCGTGAAGATGTTGATGGAGCACGTAGTTCAGTTGGTTCGGGAGGGAGTGACGGGTATGGATCTCCTGGAGGTGTTCCTTAGGCGTCGTATCCAGCCTCTTCAGTTCCGGAGCCATTGCATGTGGTTGTACCGCGGGACTGAAGATGAGACTCGGATCAATCCAGAAGCAGTCGACGATGCCACTCTGGAAAGGTGGATGGCCGTTGTTACCGGGAACAAGGATAACCCTCGTGGAGCCAGAAGGATTCCTCCACTCGACCACCTCAGTGTTCCAAACAAGGTACGTCTGCTCCACTTCCCATTGTATTCTTGCCATATTTATTTCTATTTTCTCTGCCACTCGGTCGACTGACTTTTGTCTTGATGTCTATCAGGCCCTCACCGAGCTGTACTCGATGCCCAATGGGGCACAGGCTCCGACTGAGGAGGAAGAGGCGAGCGGGGGCGAAAGCCAGGAGGAGTGGGACTCAGATGCCGCTGAGGATGAAGATGATGATGATGACGATGATGAGGAGGACGAAGAAGAAGAGGAGGAGGAGGTTGCACCACCGCGCTCAGAAAGGCGGTCGAAGCTTGTCCATGACCCTGCGACTGAACGTGGCAAGGGAGTTGCGACTGTGGCGCAGTCGACCAAGCGCCCTCGGACCACTTCTCCGGTGCCGACTGAGAGGGCATCGAAGCAGCCCAGGGCGGCCCCGTCAAAGCCGACCAAACTCCTGCCGAAGATGAAGGTGTCCATCCCCACCATATCAGGGTAATCATTGCTGCTTAAATCTTCCTGTTCTGTGCAAGTTTTATCTCTGGTTGACGTTTGAGCCAGTCGACTAATTCTTTGGGATTGCAGTGCTGCCACTTCTGAGACCTCAGCCGGGGCTGATGACCATGAGATGGAGGACGCAGTAACCTCAAACCTTGGTACTACACTCTTAATTCCGTTTTTAGTCGATTGACTTATGATCTCTAATTCTGATTCTTTTCTGTAGCTCCATCCAACGTTGTTATCACTCTTCCTGATGATGATGAAGATGAGGAACCGCTGAAGCACAGAAAGAGCAGGAAAGTGTCTGCCGGCAGGGTGCTCCAGGATGTGACGATGCCCGAGACTCTGGTCGCGGAGGAGGAGAACACCACTCGACACACTATGTCCTTCGCAGATCCACTGACGAGTGCTCTCCCTCCTTCGTCGAGTGCCGCACAGCCCTCCCTCTTCACGACGTACCACGTCCCAGAGGACCAAGCTGGGGCCGCGAAGGAGGCGATACGCCAGGCAGGGATCATGATGGAGCAGGTGAAGACCATCCGGGATGCGAGCCAAGCAGCTTATGACGCCAGTTCCGCCCTTCAAAGCAATGTTCAGGTCAGTCGACCACCGCTTGTTCTGTTAGGATATGCTATCAAAAAAATTTCTTTCCGAAATTCGTAGCAGTCACCCGCTGGGTGTGTCGATTCAAACTCCGTGTTAGCGGGGGCACGCTGAGTGCACCCACTGGGTGTAGTCCCCAAGGCTAAGGTCGACTGCTGGCAGTCGGCCTTAGGCTTTATAAGTTCAGTCTTTCCATCATTCTACTGAGGCGAATGGATCGACTCTGTCTTCAATAGGATTAGTGGGGGCACGCTGAGTGCACCCACTGGGTGTAGTCCCTGAGACTGTGGTCGACTGCTTGTAGTCGATTGCAGTCTGAAAGAATACATCTTTTTTTTTGAGGTCGACTGGTCGACTCTATCTTCAATGAGATATTAGTGGGGGCACGCTGAGTGCACCCACTGGGTGTAGTCCCCGAGACTACGGTCGAATGCTTGTATTCGGCTGTAGTCTTAGAAACGCATGATTTTTCCTTTTCCACTCGGAAGTGAATTTTCTTTGACATTTAGTCGATTGGTTCTTCGCAGAAATCCTGTGACCTTGCGGCTCGCTACACCGAGCTGGAAAACAAGCACATTCAGCTCGAGCTGGATTTGAAGCTGGTTCAGGAGAATCTGACGAAGGCAAAGGAGGAGACCGAAGGTATGTTTGGTGAGGCCCCGACGACTGCCTCTTCCCTTTGTTTGTCTCAAAATCTGATCTTGCTGTAACTTGCAGGTAAGGTGAGGGAGGCCCAACAGAAGAGAGACCTTGAACTAGCTGATAAGATCAAGCTTGCTGACGAAAAGTTAGCTTCAGTCACCAAGCTTGAACAAGAAAATACCAATCTGGAAGCTGCTCTTGGGACCGCCAACAAGGAAATCGGTCGACTGAAAATTGACAAAGCCGCTCTGACCGACCAAGTCAACCAGTTGACTGGGAAGAAAAATGAGCTGGAGGCCTTCCTGACTGGTCTTGCCAAGAAGCTTTTCCTTATGTTTGAAGGTAACCCTTTACTCTCAATGATCATTTTCAACTGTGATTTTTCCATTCGACCATTGCCTCGACTCGGTTATTGTCCTTGCAGAATTTTGTCAAAATTTTGAAGAAGAGACTAGCCGGCTGGAACCAAACCTTGACCCCATCAATTCTCCGGTGAACGATGAAATTGCCATGAATGTTTTCCGACTGGAGTCCCGTGTTGCAGTTGTCGTGGACTATCTTGCAAGGCTGAAGGTCGCCACATCTCGCATCGACTCATCGCTCTGGCCTAGGGAGACGCTCCGAAACGACCTTGAGTCGCTGATGGCTCGCCTGAACACGGTCCCTGGTCGAGTGCAGGAGTGGAAGAAGTCATCGGCTCAGTGCGGTGCAGACGTTGCTTTGTGTCTGGCCCGAGTCCACTTCAAAGATGCGCGAGAAGACAAGCTGGCGGCTCTCCGAGTGGCCAACACCAAGAAACATGACTTCAGGTCCTTCATGGAAACCTTCATTGCTGCTGCCACTCGGATCGCAGATGGAATTGATCTTGATGAATTCGTCGCTCCTTCCAGCCCTCCACAGGAGGGGTAAAAAACTTCTTTTAAGCTTGACACTTTAAATTTGCCTCGGTATGCCGAGTGGAGTTGTAACCGATAAACCTTAACAGGCTTAGCGCCTGAGCACTTTCGGTTCCTTTAAGTATCGATCCAAACTTGGATTTGATGTCCGAATATGATTGTTTTTGGCTCGAAATGTCTTTTTGCAGGTTCAAAGCAAGACGCTTACTGTAGTCGACTTATTCCTTAATCCACTTAGGCGAGCGCTGGGCTGCAGATAAGCCCTTCGAGTGTGAGGTTTGCTCTTCACTCGGTAAGATTTGATGTATTAGGCAAGCACTGGGCTGCAGGTAAGCCCCCGAGTGAGGGTTTTGCCCTTCACTCGGTAGGATTTTCATATCTTAGGCGAGCACTGGGCTGCAGCTAAGCCCCCGAGTGAGAGGTTTTGCCCTTCACTCAGCGGGATTTTCATATCTTAGGCGAGCACTAGGCTGCAGCTAAGCCTCCGAGTGAGGGTTTTGCCCTTCACTCAGTAGGATTTTCATATCTTAGGCGAGCACTGGGCTGCAGCTAAGCCCCCGAGTGAAAGGTTTTGCCCTTCACTCAGCGGGATTTTCATATCTTAGGCGAGCACTGGGCTGCAGCTAAGCCCCCGAGTGAGAGGTTTGCTCTTCACTCGGTAGGATTTTCATATCTTAGGCGAGCACTGGGCTGTAGCTAAGCCCCCGAGTGAGAGGTTTGCTCTTCACTCGGTAGGATTTTCATATCTTAGGCGAGCACTGGGCTGCAGCTAAGCCCCCGAGTGAGAGGTTTGCTCTTCACTCGGTTGGATTTTCATATCTTAGGCGAGCACTGGGCTGCAGCTAAGCCCCCGAGTGAGAGGTTTGCTCTTCACTCGGTAGGATTTTAACGTTGTACTTGTGGCGAAGCTCCGAGGAGAGGGTAACAGTCGACCTGCACCTCGTTCCCCTTACGAGCGCACATTGTACTTAGGGCGTAGCTCGGAGGAGAGGGTCGCAGTCGACCTGCACCTCGTCTTCCTTACGAGCGCACATTGTACTTAGGCGAGTATTCAAACTGCAGCTAAGCCCTCCGAGTGGGAGTCTGGTCCGCTACTCGGTAGGATTTTGATATCTTAGGCGAGCACTGGGCTGCAGCTAAGCCCCCGAGTGGGAGTCTGGCTCGCCACTCGGTAGGATTTTGATATCTTAGGCGAGCACTTGGCTGCAGCTAAGCCCCCGAGTGGGAGTCTGGCTCGCCACTCAGTAGGATTTAAATAACTTAGGCGAGTACGTTGGACTGTAGCTAAGCCTCCGAGTGGAAGTCTGGCTTACCACTCGGTAGGATTTTGATATCTTAGGCGAGCACTGGGCTGCAGCTAAGCCTCCGAGTGGAAGTCTGGCTTACCACTCGGTAGGATTTTGATATCTTAGGCGAGCACTGGGCTGCAGCTAAGCCCCCGAGTGGGAGTCTGGCTCGCCACTCGGTAGGATTTAAATAACTTAGGCGAGTACGTTGAACTGCAGCTAAGCCTCCGAGTGGAAGTCTGGCTTACTACTCGGTAGGATTTTATTTAATCTTAGGCGAAACGGATTCGCAGCTAAGCCCCCGAGTGGAAGTCTGGCTCACCACTCGGTAAGGATTTTTTACGAACTTAGGCAAAACAGATTCGCGGCTAAGTCCCCGAGTGGGAGTCTGGCTCACCACTCGGTAGGGATCTTTTACAAACTTAGGCGAAACAGATTCGCGGCTAAGTCACCCACTGGGGGGAAAATAAAAAGTGACAAAAATTATGGAGGAATTATGACACTATTATTTTGAAACCCATGAACTGCGGAAGTACTTTATTACAACTCATCCGGGTGATAATCTTAAGTGTAAAATGGGCGGAGTAGCTCCGCGTTCCAAGCTCGGGGCTCGTCGATATTATGTTCGACATTGTAAAGACGGTACGCCCCGTTGTGAAGAACTTTGGTGACGATGAAGGGTCCTTCCCAAGAAGGAGCAAGCTTGTGTTGTTTCTTCTGATCCACTCGGAGAACTAAATCCCCTTCCTAGAAGGCTCGACCCCTCACATTTCTGGCGTGGAAACGACGCAAGTCTTGTTGGTAGATGGTCGATCGGATCAGGGCCATCTCCCTTTCTTCCTCTAAAAGGTCGACTGCGTCCTGCCGTGCCTGTTCAGCTTCTGCTTCGTTGTAAAGTTCAATTCGAGGAGCATTGTGGAGGAGATCACTCGGCAAGACTGCTTCAGCTCCGTAGACCAAGAAGAATGGAGTTCTTCTGGTCGATCGATTAGGTTTGGTCCGCAGTCCCCAAAGCACCGAGGGAAGTTCGTCGACCCACGCTCCAGCCGCATGCTTGAGATCACGCATCAGCCGGGGCTTCAATCCCTTGAGAATCAGGCCATTGGCTCGCTCTGCTTGCCCATTCGACTGCGGATGGGCGACTAAAGCGTAGTCGACTCGTGTTCCTTGAGAGTTGTAGAAATCTCTGAATTCCTCCGAGTCAAAGTTCGACCCGTTATCCGTGATGATGCTGTGCGGCACTCCATATCTGAATATCAGTTCCATGATGAAGCTAACAACAGTCCCGGCGTCAAGGTTCTTGATTGGTTTAGCCTCGATCCACTTGGTGAACTTGTCGACTGCCACCAGTACATGCGTGAAGCCACTTCGACCCGTTCTCAAAGGACCAACCATGTCCAACCCCCATACTGCGAAGGGCCAGACGAGTGGAATGGTCTTCAGAGCTGATGCAGGCTTGTGCGACATATTCGAGTAGAACTAACATCCTTTGCACTTGTCCACTATTTCTTTCGCCATCTCATTCGCCTTCGGCCAATAAAATCCGGCTCGGTATGCTTTGGCCACAATGGTCCGAGAGGACGCATGATGACCACAGGTCCCCAAGTGGATATCATTAAGGATGATTCGACCTTCTTCTGGCGTTATGCATTTCTGACCAACTCCAGTCGCGCTTTCTCTGTATAACTGTCCTTTGATTACGGTAAAGGCCTTGGATCGACGGACGATCTGTCGAGCCTCTTCCTCATCTTCTGGGACCTCTTTTCTTAGGATATACGCGATATATGGAACTGTCCAGTCCGGAATGACCACTAAGACCTCCATGATCAAGTCGACCACCGCTGGGACATCAACCTCAGTCGGATCTGTGGCAGTCTTGGGCTGTGGAGCTTCTTCGGTGAAAGGATCTTCTTTGACTGACGGAGTGTGTATATGCTCCAAAAACACACCACTCGGAATGGCTTCTCTCTTGGAACCTATCTTTGCCAGATCATCTGCTGCCTGATTTTTCAGTCGGGGTATATGATGGAGCTCTAACCCCTCAAACTTCTTTTCTAGCTTCCTCACTGCATTGCAGTATCCAGTCATGGCTGGGCTTCTCACGTCCCACTCCTTCATCACTTGGTTGACCACTAAATCGGAATCGCCATAGACCATCAGGCGACGGACGCCGAGTGAAATGGCCATGCGTAATCCATATAAGAGGGCCTCATACTCTGCCTCGTTGTTGGAGGAATCAAAGTGAATCTGGAGCACATATCTAAGCTTATCTCCTCTGGGGGAAACCAAGACCACCCCAGCACCGGAACCATTCAGCATTTTAGAGCCATCAAAGAACATGGTCCAATGCTCCGAGTGAACTTCAGTCGGTTGCTGTTGTTCAATCCACTCGGCGAGGAAATCCGCTATTGCCTGGGACTTAATGGCTTTCTTTGCCTCAAACTTGATATCAAGGGGAAGAAGTTCAATCGCCCATTTCGCCACTCGACCAGTTGCATCTCTGTTGTGCAAAATCTCTGATAGTGGAGCGTCGCTGACGACTGTGATGGAATGATCAGAGAAATAATGAGCAACCTTCTTCGTGGTCATGTATATTCCATACACAAGCTTCTGATAATGAGGATATCTCTGCTTGGATGGAGTCAAGACTTCAGACAAATAATACACTGGGCGTTGAACTTTGAAGGCTTTTCCTTCTTCTTCCCGCTCGACCGTAAGCACTGTACTGACGACTTGTCCTGTGGCTGCGATATAAAGCAACAGAGGCTCTTTGCTGATTGGAGCAGCAAGCACCGGCTGGGTGGAAAGCAGAGCTTTTAGCTCGGCAAACGCTGCATCAGCTTCTGGAGTCCACTCGAACTTGTCTGCCTTCTTCATCAGTCGGTAAAGAGGTAATGCCTTTTCACCGAGTCGTGAGATGAATCGACTTAATGCGGCCAAGCATCCAGTAAGCTTCTGGACATCGTGCACTCGCACAGGGCGTTTCATTCGGAGAACAGTGCCGATCTTTTCTGGATTAGCATCGATCCCTCGTTCGGAAACGAGAAAACCGAGTAACTTGCCACCAGGAACTCCGAATGTGCACTTTGATGGATTGAGCTTGATATCATACCTTCTGAGGTTGGCAAATGTTTCGGCAAGGTCAGCGAGCAGGTCGGAACCTTTTCGTGACTTGACGACGATATCATCCATATACGCTTCCACATTCCGACTGATTTGAGTGAGCAGACACTTCTGAATCATTCACATGAATGTGGCTCCGGCATTCTTGAGGCCGAATGGCATGGTGATATAGCAGAAGCACCCGAATGGAGTGATGAAAGCTGTTTTTATCTCATCGGGCCCGTACAGACGGATCTGGTGGTACCCGGAATAGGCGTCTAGAAAAGACAACCTATCGCATCCCGCGGTCGAGTCAAAAATTTGATCTATGCGAGGGAGAGGAAAATGATCTTTCGGGCAGGCCCGGTTGATGTGCTTGAAATCAATGCACATTCAGAGCGATTTGTCCTTCTTAGGAACCATGACGACATTGGCGAGCCACTCGGAGTGGTATATCTCTCGGATAAATTCTGCCGCCAACAGTCGGGCCACTTCCTCACCAATGGCTTTTCTCTTCTGGACGGCGGACCGCCGAAGATGCTCTTTGACTGGTTTTGCTGATGAGTCGACTCTCAGGCGATGCTCAGCAAGTCCCCTGGGAACACCTGGCATGTCAGCGGGCTTCCATGCAAAAATGTCCCAGTTCTCACGGAGGAACTGGATGAGCGCTTCTTCCTATTTTGGGTCGAGTGTTGTGGAGATATGGGTCGGGGCTGCATTGGGGTCGGTCGGATGAATGTGAACAGGCTTCGTTTCACCGGACGACTGAAATGCAGATTCTGTGGCGGGTTTCTTGGATCGCAGCAAATCACTCGGATCTGCGTTTTGCTTGTATTCTTCAAACTCAACCGCTGTCACCTGGGAATCGGCAATCTTTGAGCCCTTCTGAAAGCACTCTTCTGCTTTTTTCCGATCACCGGTGACAGTGATCACTCCTTTGGGGCCGGGCATCTTCAGTTTGAGGTACACGTAACATGGTCGAGCCATGAACCGCGCATAGGCTGGTCTCCCCAAAATTGCATGATACGCACTCTGAAAATCCACGACCTCAAATGTCAACTTCTCTTTACGAAAATGTTTCGAATCACCAAACACCACGTCCAAAGCTATTTGGCCGAGTGACTCGGCTTTCTTCCCTGGTATAACTCCATGAAAGCTCATGTTACTGGTGCTCAATCGAGACATCGGAATGCCCATTCCTTTCAGTGTGTCTGCATACAACAGATTCAGCCCACTACCACCGTCCATCAGCACTTTTGTCAGTCGAGTGCCTTCGACAACCGGATCGACCACCAAAGCTTGCCTCCCAGGGGTGGCAATATGAGTCGGGTGATCAGATTGGTCGAATGTGATGGGTGTTTGGGACCATCTCAGATAACTTGCTTTTGCTGGGGCAACCATGTTCACCTCACGGTTGATGACTTTCAGTCGACTCTTGCTTTCCACATCTGCAAAGATCATCAGAGTGGAGTTGACATGCGGATATCCTTCCTCACTGTCCTCCTTGTCTTCGGCCTTGTCCGACTCCTTTTCCTTGTCTTTAGACTGTTTTCCCTGAAACTGCTGGATCAGGAGTCGACATTGGCGTGTGGTATGCTTTGGGTAAATGATATTGCCCTCTTCATCTTTCTTTGTGTGGATGTGACACGGCATATCCATCACGTCGTTCCCTTCTTTATCCTTTACCTTCTTAGGGTTCCAGGATCCTTTTGGTTTCCCTTTAAATTTTCCTTGAGTCACGGCCAGAGCCTCTCCAGGAGCTGCTGGTTCAGCCTTCCGCTTCTGTTTCCGACTGGTGTTTCCCTTCTCCGACTGACTCGGTTTGTACTTGCCGCTTCGGAGTCGGTCTTCTTCTTCGCCGTTGGCGTACTTGGTAGCAATCTCCATCATCCGACTCAGGGTCATGTCTCCGGTTCGACCAAATTTCAGACTCAGTTCTCTGTTCTTGACGCCGTCCTTGAAGGCGCAGACTGCCTGATGATCAGACACATTCTCCACAGTATGGTGCAAAGTGATCCATCTCTGAATATACTCCCTGAGAGTCTCATTGGCCTTCTGCACACAGACTTGCAGCTCCGTCAATCCAGCCGGTCGCTTGCAAGTTCCTTCAAACGTTCTGACGAACACTCGGGACAGATCTTTCCAAGTGTGAATGCTACCAGGAGGTAACTGATTCAACCACGCTCTGGCAAAACCTTCCAACATGATGGGTAAATGCTTCATGGCCACCTCGTCGTTCCCACCACCGATCTGAACCGCCACTCGGTAGTCCTCAAGCCAAGTTTCAGGCTTAGACTCACCGGTGAACTTGCTGACTCCTGTTGCCAACCTGAAATTTGGGGGGATCAATGCGGCTCTGATAGCTCTGCTGCAAAAATCCGGACCAGTAACATGCACTCGACTGCTTGTGGGCGCATCTCTGTCGGGTCCATCCCGATGGGCTCTGTTCCGGTCGACCAAGCCTTGCATGATAATGGATCGCGCGCTGAAGCCTGGTTCTCTGAGGTCGACTGGAGATCTTCGCCCCACACTGAGCTGACGCCTGTCGTCTTGCCGCCGAGGAGCGTAAGACCCTACCCTTGGAGGGGAAGCGGGTACTCGACGCCTATCATCTCGGTCGTGTCGATCTCTGTACTGGTCCCACCGGTTCTCGCGCCCTTCTCGCCGCAGAGGCGATCTGGGACTGCGAGCCGACTGAACCGTTTTCGCAACGACGGATCGACTGTGAATTCTGTTGCGCGACTGCGACACGGCTGAATTCTGGTCTCCTGCTGCCCGGAGCAAATCCCTGATCTGCATCAAGCCTCTGCCAGCTTCCGACTGAGAGGGCTGGATGGACTCTGCTATACGGGTCGCAGCTGCTAAATTCTGGATTGGGGTTCGATATACCTGAGTCGGCGGGAAGAGTTGACGTCGATTGGCGTTGGGAACTCGTTGTCGCGCGCGCTCGTCGAGTGCTCGCTGAAGATTCTCCAAGCGAGCACGTTCGGCCAAATTGGCCAATCGTGCCTCCTCCAAGGCGCGAGCCTCGGGGGTTTCTCCTGCGATGGGAGTATGCAGGGCATCCATATTCCTGCGGCGAAGTTCCTCTCTTTGCAGAGAGTCGAGTGGCTCGGGCTGGTACTCTTCATGGCCTCGTGCGGGGTCGTCTCCGTCGCCTGCCCCACCATCATGGGCGAAACCAGGTGGACTGCGAGGCCCGTCGACCATCAGGATTTCCGCCGCTGGATCACTGCTATCACATTCGGATGCAGTCTCTACGGAGCCAGTCGACAGATCGAACATGCCGTAGAGAGATTCGTCGGGCTCGAGCGCCGCAACTTGAGTGGTGGCCATCTGGCGAGCCACCGCGTGTCTCACCCACCGCTGAAGCCTCGACCGACCAGCGCGCTTGCGCTGGCGGGAGACCGGGAGGGTGGTCGATAAGGGAGTCGACCGATACGGGGTCGACGGTTGCCGCAGCAGGACGCCGCGGACACATGCGCGAAAGTGCGTCGCCCCGCGGACGGGGAGCGCATCAACGTCGAGTGGAGCCTCCTAGAGCCAGGCGGAGTCGTCGGCGACGAAGGTGAGAGCGCCGAGGCGGACCTCGTGTCCCTCAACCAAAACTCCAGCAGCCACCATGATGAAAATAATCGGAAGAATCGCAACTTCTCCACAAAATCGCTAAAACACCGTGCCCCACGGTGGGCGCCAACTGTCGTGGTTCCAAGTCTGCCAGTAGAGTGGGGGGTAGGTAAGGAGAGGCAAGGTCCTAGCTATGGAGAGGTTGTAAACACAAGGGATGTACGAGTTCAGGCCCTTCTCGGAGGAAGTAAAAGCCCTACGTCTCGGAGCCCGGAGGCGGTCGAGTGGATTATGTGTATATGTGTTACAGGGGTGCGAACCCTTCTGCCTGTGGAGGGGGGTGGCTTATATAGAGTGCGCCAGGACCCCAGCCGACCCACGTAATGAAGGGTTTAAGGTACATAAAGTCTAGGGCGTTACTGGTAACGCCCCACATAAAGGGTCTTAACTATAATAAAGTTTACTTAATTACAGACCGTTGCAGTGCAGAGTGCTTCTTGACCTTCTGGTGGTCGAGTGAGTCTTCGTGGTCGAGTCCTTCAAGTCAGTCGAGTGAGTTCCTCGAAGGTCGACTGGAAGGTGATCTCTTCTAAGGGTGTCCTTGGGCAGGGTACTTAGATCAGGTCTGTGACCCTACCCTAGGTACATGACACCATCACTCGGTACGTTGTCAGAAGTGATGGCGTGCCGAGGATCATAATCTCAGTGTTAAGATGTCACCGTTCCTATTCAGGGGTCGGAGTGTTCGGTGGCCAGCTGGACTGATAGAGTTGCCGAACTGAAGCGGCAACTGGACGCTGTGGATGAGGACATCGCGCTGGTCCATAAGCGACTGGACGAGTCACAAGGTAGGTGGTTTCTCCATGGTCACCTGGTAAGGGAGATGATGCCCATGCCTTACAACATGTATGCTTGATGCAGATGGTGCCGCTGCTATGGAGGGCCTTCGGGCAGAGCTTGCTCGAGCCAAGGATCAAGCCAGAAGGAGTGATGCGGCTGCCTCGAAGGCAGCCGAAGAGCTAAAAGCTGAAAAGGCTGCTCACTGCCGAAGCAGGGAGGAGATGGCCGGAATGGACGTAAAGCTGAAGGCTGCTACCAACCACTATGAGGTTCTTGAAAGAGAATGCCGAGCGGGGCAAGAGGACCTGAAGAAGGCCACCGCCGAAGCCAAGGATGCCCGTTCTGCAATGAGGGCTATAAAGGAGGAGCTGCGTCAGGCGGGAGACATTACGGCTGGAAAGCCCTTTCTGCTGCGTAGGAAGTTCACGGATCAGAAGTACGCTCAGTTGGGCCAGTTGTGGGGTGCGGAGGATCCTTATCTGAATTTGGCGGCGAGTGCGGCGGACGCAGTCGTGCACTTCCGAAGCCAAAAGGACCACGAAATGGAAGAGCTTTTTTGGTCTCAATTCCATAGTCCGGAGCGTCCACTTCCGTTAACCGATCGGTTGGCTGAGTGGGCTGAGCTGAACAGGTTGTCCGGACTTGCCATGAAGGATGTCGTGGCTCATCTGTGGCCGGACAGGCCCAAGCCGAAGAGTTATTTTGGCTTGGTGCAGCAGTTCCTTGATGCGGTGCCGCATATCAATGCTATGAAGCGGTCGGCATGCATAGAGGGTGCACGAATGGCTCTCGCTCGTGTCAAAACATGCTGGGCAGAGATGGATGCCACCGCCGTTGCCTCCCGGGTTTCGGACAGAAGCCGATTACCCGCCGAACACAATTTTGAGGAAGTCCTGCCGGGGGCTCGTTTAATAGAGTCCCAGTGCTCGAAAAACGTTATGTTCAAATGACATGTATGATTTGTAAAACCATATTTATAATATAAGTGCTTTTTATACTTGTGCATTCAAGTATTGAAATATCTCCTGTGCGGCCGTTAATGTATATGTGTATATAACCTGAAAGATGGTAGTCTTTGGCTTCAGCCCCCATGCACATGGTGCGGGGGTGTTTGCAAAAGGGTGCATTTTCACACTTAATCCAACGTGTTGGTCCTGTGAAGGAGGTGGTAGCGTAGCAAACTAGGCAACTGGACTATAATGCTTTATCACTTTCACTTAGCCATAGGAGTTCGAAGGTGGGGCTACGATATAGCCCCTAGGGGCACCGCGCTCTCCGAATTCGGGGCGCGTATGTGCCTGACCGGGAAACGGTCCTTCGTCAAAGCGAAGGAATTCTAGACATTCCGATAGTCGATCGAGTGGTTGACCAGTCTCTCGCTATATCATGACAGTCAGTTTTCGGCTTTCTCTACTGAGGTGCTCGCCAGGCTGAACCGGGGCACAATCGCAGTAGTTCTCCTGGTGCCGCGTTAGCCGATGATACGGAACGTAAGGCAGCAAAACACAGGAGCCGGGCAAACCCAACATTTGACCAAAGACATGATTCGGAGCTGATGCATATAAGGCCTAACTCGAGACGCCGAACACTCCCTGAGGTATTCGGTCTTTATGATAACGGGCAGAACAATGCCCTAAGCCCCTCGTGTCCAGGTACGGGCGAGAACTTCTGACGCGGCCGATGCCAAAACGCCAGCCTCCTCCTCGGTTATGGTAGGAAACCGAGGGATGTGTGTGAACAAGAGATAGTAAGAAAGGTTTACGCAGGGTCTTAATCTGAAAAGAATCCTTGCAACGGGTCCCTGCTGCACGTCTGCGCCTGTGTCTCCTGTCGGTGTACTAGAGTAGGGGTACCCTAGTATCCCGAACTTGTGCACGGGCAGTCGCAGCACCCCGCGGCAAGGCTTGCCGGGTGACCTCCAAGGTCCTCCGTGGTTTCTTTGGAGCCATTCAAGAACAAAGTGTTCAAGCCAAGGAGACAAGGCCCCGGCAAGAGGAGCTTGCCGGGAAGGCCAACCAAGGCATCTCAAGGAACTTGCCGCGACGCGCCACGCGTCCCGGCAAGGCCCGGTGAGCGACAAGCTTCCGGACGCGACAAGACAACGACCGTGGCAAGGCGCTTGCCGCGGCAAGCTACCACTCTGTGCCCACGCTCCAGCACATCCACCCACGTGTCGCCCTGGGACCTTTCCAGGCACGCGTGTCAAGAGGCTGTGCAGCTAGCGGTGCGCGGTGGCAAGCGGAGATGACAAGATTGCCATCGTGGCAAGCGGTGGCGTCCCTGACGGTCCCTTTCCTGCACTGTTTGGGCGACGCAGACGAGCATTTAATGCCTTTGTCCCCTGCCGTCAGGGTTAGGTATGATACACTGTACAGGTAGTTGTACCAACTGCAACACTTTTCCATTTTTACCCTTGTCTGCGTTGCCACCTGTCGGTGACCCCTTGAGCATATAAAAGGAGGCCCATGCGCAACGTAGAGGGGGGTTCGAAACCATAAAACACTCATGCTCGGTCTCGTTAGCAGCTAGTGTGTACTGTAGCACTCAGCGCTCCCGAGCAAGAACTCAATACACTCAGACATGCAGCAGTAGGAGTATTATCTCTCTGGAGAGCTCCGAAGCTAGGTAAACCGCTCGTGTGCTTCGCCTCGATCCGCTCTTCATGCGATCTCCGCCCCCCGCCGAACCGAAAGGGGACCGGTCCGCCGGCCCCATAGGTGTTAGTGGATCCGTTTTCCCCGACATCTCCGTTGTGCTGTATCCTGGACGGGTATAGCACGTGGTTCATCTGTAAAAGAGAAGAACTTAGTTTGGAAAAAATATCGTGCAAAAAATGTATTTAAGACAGAGTATGATTTGGAAGATGAATAAAGTTGAGCTTTATTGGCTCTCATTGTTCATACGTGCAGCCCCTTGTAAAGAGGTATGCGGCTGGGAAGCCCCTTGTTTATTTATACCGGACTCGCCTAACCGTGTCCGAGGTCTGAATGACCTGTTTTTAGGGGCTTTGATCAGCAGGGCCGGATTAGTGTGTGGCTGTCAAGGCAGTCTCACGTTTTCCGTGGCCGAGGAGCACTTGGAGTTACCCTTTAATGAGATGATGCCGCGTGGACCGGGCATTTTGAGTGTAAGAGATGCATAATGCGGTATTGCGTTAAAGCGGGCGAAAGCTTCGCGTCCCAATAGTGCTTGATGGCTACTTTTAAATGGGGCAATATGGAAGATTAGCTTTTCGCGACGGAAGTTGTCGGATGAACCGAACACAACTTCTAGTAGTAAGGAGCCCGTACTATTGGCATAAGGGCCTGGCGTCGCTCCTTTAAAGGAAGTGCCGCTATGGCGAATTTTGGTAGGGTCTATCCCCATTCTGCGGATGGTGTCCTGGTATAGCAGGTTTATATCACTGCCGCCGTCCATTAGGACTTGTGTAAATTGTAGTCCGTCGATTATAGGATCCAATATCAAAGCAGTCCATCCTGCATTTCGAATACTTCTGGAGTCATCCAGATGGTCGAAAGTAATTGGTTTTGACATCCAATCTCGGGATTCTGCTGGGGTGGACCGTGCGGCACATGCTTTAGCAGGTGCCGCACTATTTCTCCTTGTTATCACATGAAGTGAGTTTACTGTTTTGACTTCTAGTGGGAAAGTCTTCTGTTTTCCGGCGTGCTGCTTGTGGGGTTCGTCATCGTCTTCGCTTGGTGTGTCAAGCCCCTTGTGTTCGGCGTTAAGTCGCCGGACTGCTTGAAGACCCAACAATCTCTGTGGGTATGGTTTGCAGGCTTCTCGGGGGTACTGTGTATTTGACATATCCTATCCAATATTTTGTTTAGGTTGGATAGCTCGTCACTGTTGTCCTTAAGAGGCAGTGTTTTGTTATTCGGCCGAGAGCTTTTAAACCCGGCGTTGACCGCCGTGCTATTTGGGCCATTTTCCTTATTCCAGCGCTGATCTTTTCTGCGTCGTGATTTCCCAGCTGTCTTCCCCCGCGCAAAAGCGGGTCATGAGGCTTGTTAGCGCGGCCATTGTTCTTGGTTTTTCTTGGCCGAGGTGTCTGGTGAGCCATTCGTCTCGGACGTTATGTTTAAAGGCTGCTAAGGCTTCGGCGTCCGGACAGTCGACTATTTGGTTCTTTTTGGTGAGGAACCTGTTCCAGAATTTGCGTGCTGACTCTCCGAGCTGTTGAGTTATGTGACTTAAATCGTGTGCATCCGGAGGGCGGACATAAGTCCCCTAAAAATTTGCTCGAAACGCATCCTCGAGCTCTTCCCAACTTCCAATGGTATTTTCTGGGAGGCTTTTGAGCCAATGCCGAGCTGTCCCTTTGAGCTTGAGGGGTAGGCATTTTATGGCATGGAGATCGTCTCCTCTAGCCATATGTATGTGTAGGATGTAATCCTCAATCCAGACTCCGGGGTCTGTTGTTCCGTCATATACCTCTATGTTTATGGGTTTGAATCCCGCTGGAAATTCATGATCCAGTACCTCATCGGTGAAACATAGTGGGTGTGCGGCGCCCCTGTATTTAGGTGTACCATTATCTTCGAACACTCGGCGTGTTGTGTTGCTTCCTGGAGCCTTCTTTTTTGGCCCATAGATGGACCTGACCAGGCCATCCTTTCTGTGAGGATCCTTATGTGGATCGTGTGCCGGCTTGTGTGCAGCGCCGCTTGCCGCTCTTAGCCTGTCATCTGGTCGTCTATCCGGCCAGGCGGCCTCTTTGTTTTTTGACTGTGGGGGCTCTACGGCCTCCTCGTCAAATTCGGGCAACAGCTTGCGCTTCGGGTAGCTCTTTGCTTGGTGACTATCGCCGTATTTATCTGCGGTCTTGAGTACTTTGCTCCATCTCATTCTGAGTACATCTTCCGCTGTTTTGAGCTTCCTCTTCTACTTCTTCGAACTTCTTGCAGTGGCGACGAGCCTTTTGTGAAGGTTCTTATGCTCCGGTGATGTGTCCGGCGTGAGATCGTCTGGACTATTGTTTTCGCCGGGGATGGGTTGCTCGTCCAATTCATCCTGTTCGGATGGTTGCTTGGTGGCATGTTCGTCGTCCACTGGTTCGCCCTGCTCTACGGCTGGGTCAGTATGGGTGCTGTTGTTATCGAGGCGGGACTTCGGGCGGCGCTTGCGTCGCTGTTTTGGTTGTTTTTCGGGGGAATTATCCTTCGCCCCGTCCCGTTATTCCTCGTTATCGCTTCCTTTTGGTGTATCCACCATGTATACGTCGTGAGTTGAAGTGGCTTTCCAGTGCCCAGTAGGGGCTGGTTCTTGGTCGTCTTCGGCATCGTCGTCCATACCGTCGATGTCTTCGGAGTAGAAGTTTAGCACGTCGGTTAGGTCGTCGACAGTGGCTACGAAGTGGGTGGTGGGTGGGATTTGAATTTCTTCGTCGTCCGCATCCCAACCGTCCTGACCGTGATCCGGCCAGGGCTCTCCTGATAACGAGAGATACTTTAGCGAATTCAGGATGTCGCCAAAAGGTGAGTGCTGAAAGATGTCCGCAGCGGTGAACTCCATGATCAACGCCCAATCAGATTCGATTGGTAGGGGCGCAGAAGGTTCGGAGTCCGACGAGGAGTCCGGCACCTCGGAGTCACGAGTTTCATAAGGGACAAGGTCGGTATTCGGCTCCATCGCCGTAGATGTAGCAGCCCCCGAGGCTGTGTCTAGCCATCCATCCTCGATCTGCGTAGTCGGCTCTGAATTAAGGGTCGGAGCGGACTCGTGTGCGGCCTCCAGGGCATTGTCCGGCAGCAGAGCTAAATCATGCCCATCGAGACAGTGCGGCGCGCTCGGCTGTGGCTCGAACCCGTCGAAGATCAAGTCTCCGCAGATGTCAGCCGTGAAGTTCAAACTTCCGAATCTGACCTGATGGCCAGCGGCGTAGCTTTCAATCTGTTCCAGATGGCCAAGCGAATTGGCCCGCAGTGCAAAGCCGCCGAATACGAAGATCTGTCCGGGGAGAAAAGTCTCACCCTGGACCGCGTCGTTGGTGATGATCGAAGGAGCCATCGGGCCTATATGCGACGGCACAGAGGAACTCTCAATGAAAGCACCAATGTCGGTGTCAAAACCGGCGGATCTCGGGTAGGGGGTCTCGAACTGTGCATCTAGGCGGATGGTAACAGGAGACAAGGGACACGATGTTTTTACCCAGGTTTGGGCCCTCTCGATGGAGGTAAAACCCTACTCCTGCTTGATTGATATTGATGATATGGGTAGTACAAGAGTGGATCTACCACGAGATCAAGGAGGCTAAACCCTAGAATCTAGCCTATGGTATGATTGTTGTTGTGTCCTACGGACTAAAACCCTCCGGTTTATATAGACACCGGAGAGGGCTAGGGTTACATAGAGTCGGTTACAATGGTAGGAGATCTACATATCCGTATCGCCAAGCTTGCCTTCCACGCCAAGGAAAGTCCCATCCGGACACGAGACGAAGTCTTCAATCTTGTATCTTCATAGTCTTGGAGTCCGACCGATGATGATAGTTCGGCTATCCGGACACCCCCTAGTCCAGGACTCCCTCAGCGGACCACGTCAGCCTCGTGCAGGGCACCGAGGAGGATGCCACGGTGGCCATGGTGAAGGCCATGCTCGGCTGTGACGCGGCATGCCGCGCTGGCCTCGTGCAGGTCACCGAGGAGGATGCCGTAGTGTCCATGGTGAAGGCCATGCTCGGCGGCGACGCAGCGGGCCGCGTCGGCATCGTGCAGGTCACCGAGGAGGATGCCGCAGTGGCCATGGTGAAGGCCATGCTTGGCGGCGACGCGGCGGGCCGTGCCGGCCTCATGCAGGTCACCAAGAAGGATGTCGCAGTGGCCATGGTGAAGGACATGCTCGGCAGTGACGTGTCTGGCCGCGCTGGCTTCGTGCTGGGCATCGAGGATGATGTCGTTGTTGGTGTCAAAACTGGCGGATCTCGGGTAGGGGGTCCCGAGCTGTGGATATAGGATCAATGGGGAACAAGGGACGAAGAACACGGTGTTTACCCAGGTTGGGGCCCTCTCTAAGAGGTAAAACCCTACATCCTGCTTGATTATATAGATATGTATGGTATGGTTACAGAGTCGATCTACCTCGAGATCAAATGAGTTAAAACCTAAGTAGATGGGGTGTAGGATGTTGCTCTAGCCCTAAATACTAAAACCCTTCGGTCTATATAGACAATGGTAGGGCTAGGGTTACATGCAATCGGTTACAACAAAGGAAAGATCACACCAGATGTTGACTTGGAGGGCACACCACGGCTCCGAAGATCTCATGTCTGGTCACGGGTCCATGCTCTAGTTCAGCTCCACAGTAGCCCACCAATCCGGCCCATAAGCAATAGGCCGGCGGCCCGAGGACCCCTTAATCCTAGACTCCCTCAGTAGCCCCCGAACTAGCCTCCAACGCCCGTGTTGGTGTCTGGCATCTGCATATCTAACGGTCTTTGGCTTGTGAGGCGAGTTCTCCATCATGTCCTGTGTGTGCTCGGAGTTGAGTGGTGTCCGGAATCCAGAGCGTTTACTTTACTTAGCCTCGAAGACCAAAATGCTACAAGTATGAACAATGCCCACGTCTGACAGCTTTTAGCGAAGGGTCGCAGCTGGTCATAAGACCGAACAGGTGGCAGTTCTCGATGCGCGGCTCGAGGCCGCCCCTCCATAGGCACGTCTCATCAAGGCAGAGATCGTGCCCCATTTTTCAGGGGATATGATTAATGATTTCGATTACCCCACCCGCGCATAACGTCACGAGCATATTGGGAAGTGGAGAAGCCCGCGATGTGAAAAGGGGAACCCTTGGCTCCTCCGTGGCTTATAAAGAAGGGGAATAGCTCCAGTTATCATCTTACACCTTCTTGCACCTCCCGATGTTGCCTTTACAATCTCCAGAGCTCCAGCGCCCTGGTTTACCCTTTTGCAGCGACTCCCCTCCCCGCCTCCTCCTAGCTGCGGCCATGGCCGGATCCGGAGCTAATGGCAAGTGGGAGGCCTCCATCATCACCAACGATGACATCGAGGAGCTAAAGCGAGCTGGCTACCTGTCGGCTGACGTCCCTCACCGGGCCACCGAGAAGGGCCAGGTCGTCCCCACGCCTAAATCGGGCAAGAGGGTGGTTTTCCTCCCCCACTTTATCCGGGGGTTAGGATTCCTGCTGCACCCTTTCGTGCGGGGATTGATGTTCTTCTATGGGCTAGATTTTCATGATCTAGCCCCCAACTCTCTCCTCCACATTGCCTGTTCCGGACCACACGTTTGTGTCATTGCCCTAGCAGACATACTTTTTTGTTTCTTGCACTTGAACTTGTAGTATGGACTTGGTGTCATTTTGTCTATAAAGTGAGGTGAGGCTGAGAGAGAGAGAGAGAGAGAGAGAGAGAGAGAGAGAGAAGAGCAGTTGCCATAAATTGGTTGCATCTTGCAGCTGAGAATCCATTTCCATGATCATAGACCTCAACTTTTCTTTGCGGGGACATAGACCTCAACTTAATCGTACAAGATTATACTCTCTCTCCATTCCATAATGTAGTGCCCCACGCTTTTTGAGATTCAACTTTGACCATAAATTAGACCAATAATGCATAAATAATTTTACTGAAAAATTATACCTTTCAACACATCTTTCGAGTACGAATTCAAAGGTATCTGTCATGCTCCCCCGCAGTCGCCCATGTTGGTTAAATTTATGGTCAAAGTTAAATCTCAAAAAGCGTGGATGCAATACATTATGGAATGGGGGGAGTATATGTGTGAACTATTACTAATTGAAGGTCAGCTCTTTCCCATCCAACAATGGTATTTAAAGGTCAATAATGCGAGCAAAGTTGTGTTAGATAAAGGAGGCGATGTCTCTGGCTTCTGCACCGGCTGATTCAGCAACCATGTATATATAATAAGCAACTTTTTTTTTTTGCAGGACATAGACATCAACTTAATCATACAAGATTATAGTATATGTGTGAACTATTACTAATTGAAGGTCAGCTCTTTCCCGTCCAACAATGGTATTTAAAGGTCAATAATGCAAGCAAAGTTGTGTTAGATAAAGGAGGCGATGTCTCTGACTTCTGCACCGGCTGAGTCAGCAACCATGTATATATAATAAGCAACTTTTTTTTGCAGAGACATAGACCTCAACTTAATCATACAAGATTATAGTATATGTGTGAACGATTACTAACTGAAGGTCAGCTCTTTCCCATCCAACAATGATTTTTAAAGGTCAATAATGCAAGCAAAGTTGTGTTAGATAAAGGAGGCGATGTCTCTGGCTTCTGCACCGGCTGATTCAGCAACCATGTATATATAATAAGCAAGTTGCATAGCTAGATGGCGGTCGTTGCACGTCACAAGCAGTAGTGGTGCGCTTACAAGTATTAAACTGGTATGCTTCTCTAATTTAAGTCTCACATCCTCTCTCCCTCCTTTCACAAGAGCTGGTTTAAGATCTCACCTATCTGTTGCTTTGAACTAAGTTCCCCATCTGTTGTTCTTCCTTCGACAGCTTGAGAGATTATCCATCATACCACAGTGGAAATCATTTCAAGCTCGCCTCGACTACATAGAAGGGCTTTGCCAGGTAATTAAAAAAAGTTTTGATACAATCTTCTCGAGATCTTTTTTGACAGGGGTGCGTGGAAGCATGCTATCCATGTGCCAGAGCCATGAGTTGGTCGCGAGATCTTATGGGTTTCACCTCTAGCCTACCCCAACTTGTTTGGGAGTAAAGGCTTTGTTATTGTTGATCTTCTCTAGATCTAACTTTCTTAGAGCTTGTGATAGATGCCTACCCTGACCCTGTCGACACTCAGTCACCTTGTTGTTCTCCCTCCGATCCATATTAATTGTCGCTGATTTAGTAACGTTTTATATTTTTGTAAGAACTACTTTGGGTGTGTGTGTGTGTGTGTGTGTGTGTGTGTGTGTGTGTGTGTGTGTGTGTGTTTCTACTAAACGGAACTAAGATCTGACAACTTGCACCAGAGATAAAATAAGCTATTATCCTTGAGATATCTCTAAGACCTATGTATGATCCCGTGCAATAGCAGGTTTGGTGGTGAGCACCACAGACCAATCCACCTACTTTGATAGCATAAAATCGTTCAGGGATTGCACTAGTAGCACTTGCACAGTTTCACAATAGATGTGTCCAGTATTATTTACTTTGAGTCCTGTTTGGTCTCATCTAGTGTGTCTTGATTAGATGGGATTTAAGTTTGAAACCCCTACTCATCCCAACAGACTGAACTGGATTCCAGTGTACCAAAAGACCAAACAAGATCTGAAACAATAGCATTGTTCCTACACAACTTTTCGACTGCAAAAACAGAAGTGTGTCTGATCGTCGTGTATTTACGCCTTTCATAATCATCTGAAAAAAGAGTAATTGGTGGAACTGGGCCTAGCAGCCTCACAAATGATGTGCTTGATCTTTTTTTCAGAGTGCCGTGGCTTGTAATTCCGAATGGATCGCAGATCTAGTATTACACCAAGGGACCTGGAGCGCATGATATGTGATGAAGCGGCAGAGCCGAAGGCCCTGCCACTGTCGCTTCTGGAAGAAATAACCGGTGGTTTCTCTGATGAGCAAAGAATTGGCAGCGGTGCGTTCGCAGAGGTTTATAAGGTACAATAACTCTGAGGTGCCCCAGTATTAATCAATGTTTATCTAACAACAGAAATTGTTGCTGACAAGGCATCTTCTCCATGTAGGGAAATCTTGAGAATAGGACTGTGGCTGTGAAGAGGATGACCAATACATATATGTACGAGAAAGAGTTCCACCGAGAAGTTCAATGTCTCATGATGGTGAAGCACACAAATGTAGTACAGTTTCTGGGATATTGTGCTGACACACAAGGGAGTGTGGAAAAGTACGATGGAAAATTCGTCATGGCAGATGTACAACAAAGGTTGCTATGCTTCGAGTATCTTCCTGGAGGAAGTCTGCATGAGTATATCACTGGTACGATCGTGTAGCATGTACAAATTTTTGTTAGCCTTTATTTTTATTGTTATAGATTGTATGGTTCAGTATCCACATATAGTGCTTACCATGTCGTATACTAAACTTCCTTTATACACTCACATTAAGGACTCAAAGTATTTCACATAATACTAAACTTCTCTTTACCCTTCATAGATACATCTAGTGGACTTCAGTGGAGAGACCGGTATCATATTATCAAAGGAGTTTGTCAAGGCTTACACTATCTTCATCAGAAAAATATTGTCCACTTAGATTTAAAGCCCGCGAATATACTGTTGGATGACAATTTAGTGGCAAAACTTGCTGATTTTGGCCTCTCCAGGTGCTTTGATGTGATGCAAAGCCGGGTTCATACTGCGAATATAGGTGGATCGTTGTAAGTTTTCTAACCCTCTTGAAAGTTCAGTATTATCCACTATGGTTTATCTTGCTCATTAACCAACCACGTGGATATATATTTATGCAGGGGATATTTGGCACCAGAATTTAGTAACGGTGATATCACATACAAGTTTGATATCTATAGTCTTGGTGTAATAATCATAGAGATACTCACCGGAAAGAAGGGGTATCATGATGTTGACAAGGTAAGAACAATTTTGCCGTTCTATAAAGCTAAAAGGTTGTACTTCTAAACGTAAGAATCACGTCTCATTTTTATGTAGCATAATATCACTTCATAACCCATCGTGTACAATTTATTTTTTGAAATAAAGGCATAGAGAGCCTACAACATTATGCATATGAAAACTATGATTTAAATGTATGGTGGGTCGAAGGCCATCACAACTCTAACCACACTTCAGCAAGAGGGGATTCAACCATATATATGAAAAACAAAAACATGTGGAGCATCATTTGAAATATTGTCATCTTGTGCAAATATGTAGCACTCCAAAATCCCACAAACCACGTTAAACCAGGTTGAAATCATGATTTTAGCTATAAAATTGTGTGTACTGTGGCATGTCTGTTAAAACAAGGTTTATCATTTGATTTGTAACAAATAAATGGTCTATAACCGAATCTACCTTTCCTTTTTCATGGTGGAAAGCACAAAACGGTTACACAAGGAGGAGGCAACATTTCTTTTCGACTTTCCAAGCGTCGGGATAACACATAGATTTAGAAGTAGAAAAAAAGTGAGGATGCTGCTTACAGAGACACTGCTAGCAGTAACCAAATATGTAAAATGAAGACAAATAGCATCAAAATACACATAATTGAATGGTTAATACCTTTTGAAAAAATTAGCTCAACTTGTATATATTTGATTTGATGAATGAGAAATGCAAATTTACATTGCCCTATATGTGAGAACGATAAGAAAGCTCAACTTGTTTGTGTAGCTAGGAGAGTGTTTGTGTAGTCTCATTACGCACCTCAAGGTTATCTTCAAACAGAGCTTCAAAGCATATTTCTTCTTAATTTAATGATACCTGGTTTCTTGTGATACATGAGAAGAAACTAAGGAGCACCCTCATTAAATTCTTGTGGATTTTTAATTGTTAGTTCAAGTTTTAGTTGATATAGTTTTATGTAAGTTATTTAATTGTGGTTTTATGTAAGTTGTTAACATCATCTATGGGCTTATTATGTAGTACTACATATTTCACTTTCATGTTTTGAAAGATGGTTCTTCTTTTTGTAATTCACAAAAATTCAATTCCAGGTAGTTGAAAGTTGGAGCAGTAGGTAGGAGAAATCACAGATCGAGGTACAACTGGAACAAGTGCGAGTATGTGCTGAGTTAGGAATAGAGTGCACCAACTTCAACCCGGAGAAGAGACCGGATACACAACATATAATCAATAGAATCGATGAATTAGAAAGTATGGGCGATTATAACGATACTGAAGAGATTACTTCACAAGAGGTAATATTACTCCCGCGACATACATGGCATGCACCCAAAAACCCTGATTTTAAGAGTTGTACGTCATCATTTGCACTTTTATTGCTCCTAGCCAGCAATTGATTTTTTTTCCATACACAAGCATTTAAATTTATGTGGTTAATTCAATGTTGTAGCTTGGAGCACTGATTCTAAGGTGAAAAAAGAAGCAACTTTTCAAATGTTGGAGTTAAAAAAACAGTTACTGATGTATATATTCATGTCCTTGAGAAAACACATTTTCATCAAAATTTTGCACACAAACACATAGAACGCAAACATGTACATGCATAAATAAAAAAGTTATTTTTTTCAAATGTATCTTAATCAGAAGCATGTGCGTTTGGGAGCCATTTTTCTGCACCTATATTTTATATAGTAATCTCAAGTAAGCATCCAAAATTAAATTATATTTTTATGTTGTGGCACAAACACATGGTATCACATGAATGCATGCTACAAATGACACTATATTATTCCTCTAAATTGCTAACGTATTAATCCATGTAATTTCAACAGATTAGTCCGAACATGTTTATTGGCGCCATGCATTCTCTTTCGCTCAGTTATCAACATCTTAATTCAGACATCAAGCGGTGCTTCGAATACTGCGGTATTTTCCCTAGAAGATTCAAGTTGAGAAAAGAAGAGTTAGTTCGTCTGTGGATAGCTCAAGGGTTTGTAAAGACCAGTTGTGCAACAGAAGACATGGAAGATGTAGCTGGGGGCTACATCCAAGAGTTAGTGTCACGCTCATTTTTGCTACCAGAAGGAACTAGTTCTGATAATGCTTGCTTTACAATCCATGATATGTTGCATGATTTATTAGACAGTGTCTGTCGTAATTGCTTCAAAGTCGAGAATGCAAAGAGCAAGAGAGGAGGAGAGTGGGAAGGAGATGTCCCTCGAGATGTCCAGCATCTTTTTATTCAAATATATGATGCCAGATTGATTACTGAGAAGATCCTTAGGTTGGAAAATTTACGCACTCTTATCATTTATGTTGTTGAAGAGGATACACCAGTTGAGGAAAAAGTCATCGAGAGTATACTCAAGGGCCTACCAAAATTGCGGGTGTTGGCCATTGCTTTGAGTCAAGAAAATGATCCAATCAAGCAAGCAGATAAGTTCTCGATCCCAGAATCCATTTGTCGGCTAAAGCACCTACGCTATTTTGCGTTCAGGACAGACGTGTCATGCACGTTAATCTTACCAAAAGCACTAAACACACTTCACCATGTCCAGCTGCTTGATTTTGGTGATGGAAATATTGTGGACTTTAACTTTGGTAACCATATCAACTTGCGGCACATATCCTGCAAGACATACATGAATTTTGCTAACATAGGCAGGCTGACCTCACTGCAAACACTATCAGGCTTTAAAATAAGGAATGAACCAGGTTACGAGATAAAGCAGTTGAGAGACCTAAACAAGCTTCGTGGTGGGCTAGCGATCAGTGGTCTTGTAAATGTTAAAAGCAAGGAAGAAGCTCTTGAAGCCAATCTAGGTGCCAAGGAAGGGCTCACAGAGCTGACACTATTGTGGAATCTTGGTGATACAAGTTACATTTCCCCGGAAGTTGAAACGAAAGTACTAGATGGCCTGTGCCCTCCCGTGGGGCTTCAAGAACTGTACATATGGTACTTTGAAGGCTTGAGGTACCCAAATTGGATGGTGGGTAAACACAACAGTGGCCCAACGGACCTGCAAACACTTGCGGTGTGGGGATGCACCCAACTGGGGCCTCAACTACCTAAGGCTTTCCCTCCTCTGCAATCCCTCTCCATTTGGTACTGCGAGTGGAAAGTTTTACCAGGAAATATGGAGAGCCTCACATCGCTCAATAAAATGGTGATCGGTGGATGCTTGAATATCCAGTCGCTTCCAACATTGCCCCAGTCCCTTGAGGAGTTCACTGTCTTAAAATGCAATGATGAGTTCATGGAATCTTGTCAAACAGTTGGACATCCAAATTGGCAAAAGATTGAGCACATTCCCAACAAAACATTTATTTGACCAAGCAAGCATTTCTTTCAAATGTGCAAAACAGCAGGCTCGTATGCTGGTGGGAACTGTGATGATGACCGTTAAACTATTAGTAGTTTAGTTGATGTGATTTGTGATGATGACATCCTTTTTGTAGTAGTGTTGGTAGTACCGTTGAATTAATTCAACGTCGGGAAATTTTTGTGTTTGTTCTTGCATCTTTTCTTTGTAGAAGGAAAGACGTTGTATTTGTGTATGCCAAGTCTCTGGTGCGTTCTTCCATATGCAACTCAGCTGCGTTCTTTCATTCATTATATGATGTGCAGATTAGCTTCTTGATTTGTGCTTCTCTTGCTCCAGTTTATCCACTGCGAATCTATACAAAAACATATTTATAGAGTGGACAAACTTGTACTAGAACGAACATGTTTAATAGTCTGTTCATGATGAAAAAACATCATTTTGTGTTTGCTGGCGAGTTATTATTATTATTTTTTTTGAAAAGGAGGCTTGCCCCCGGCCTCTGCATCTGAACGATGCATGCAACCATATTATTAAAAGTCTCAAAGTAGTACAAAGTCATATAAATATTACATCTCGCAAGCGGAGCAAAGAAACATAAAAAAGCTCAGTACCACAACCGGTATGAATAAAAGGACAAGATCCCTAGACTCCTATCCTGTTATGCGACCGCCATCCAAACCGGTTGAATATAGCCCGTGCTATCATCTCCCACTGGTTGCACCCAGTAACCAACGGCTCCCTGGAGTACATAGGAGTGACTAAGGACCACGTACGGATCCATGCCATAGCTCTGAAGATGACCCGTAAGAAGTTTAAAATATGCTGTCTGTTAAAAATCATATCATTCCTGCAGTTTCATATATGTTGTCTGCTGGTGAGTTATGCTTTGCAAGGTTATCGTTGGCAAGGATAAAACCTTTGCGATGGCACCATGCAAAGATTTTAAATTTCCAGGGATAGCTTTATTTTTCAAATTTGTCTGTTGTTGTTAACTGTGCATATTGATGTAGTAGTGCTCTCCATATGGAATCCATTGGGAATTTCCCATTTGTGTGTAGATTCTACAAGAATTCAACATTCCGTTGTGAAAATTGGACCATTGCCAACTGTCCTTGAAGGGCATCACATGCCGCAAGACGAGGCCTGACTAGGTCCCACCTGAATATCAGTACATCAGCGATAGTATCACTCATTTTACTGGCTAAACATGATATAGAGCAAGCTATTAGTCCCCGAGGGTGGTATTTCCTAACAATGTATGCTGCCAAAACCTAATCTTCCAACCTTCCTAGATAACAAATGATATGAAGCGGATGAAATATTTCATCTTGGCCACTAGACCAATCCAAAAGTAAAACGGAGAGAGATAGCCTTTAAACTCACATATTTTCACTTCAAAAGGTTTTGTCAGCCCCATCCTTGGCAATAATCTTTAAAAGCCATTTGCTAACCTCAATGTCTTGAATGCCAAGACCACTTTGATCTTTCAGATGACAAAGCATATTCCATTTAGCACATATGTATTTCCTTTTTCAATGTCGCCTTGCCAAAAGAGCTTTGATCAAAACAGTGTAACCTTTTCGGGAATCCTTTTGGGACTTGGAATAAAGATATCATATACAACACCATGTTACTTAGTATTGAATTGATAAGGACTGGTCTTCTGTCGATAGGGAGGAGCTTTCCTTTACAACTACCCAACAGTTTCTGCATGCGCTACTCAACAAGTTTCCAGTCCATGTTTGCGAGTCCATGATATAATGTATCAAAATACTTCCCCAAAGTGGAAAAATTCACTCTTGTTGAGAGTCTACGACACTGTATCAAAATTGTATCATTGGCATATTTGAAGGAAATATGCCCTAGAGGCAATAATAAAGTTATTATTTATTTCCTTATTTCATGATAAATGTTTATTATTCGTGCTAGAATTGTATTAACCGGAAACTTAGTACATTTGTGAATACATAGACAAAACATAAGTGTCCCTAATATGCCTCTACTTGACTATCTCGTTTATCAAAGATGGTTATGCTTCCTAACCATAGACTAATGGGGAACGTAGCAGAAATTCAAAAATTTTCCTACGTATCACCAAGATCTATCTATGGAGAGACCAGCAACGAGTAGAAAGAGAGTGCATCTACATACCCTTGTAGATCGCTAAGCGGAAGCGTTCAAGTGAACGGGGTTGATGGAGTCGTACTCGTCGTGATTCAAATCACCGATGATCAAGTGCCGAACGCACGGCACCTCCGCGTTCAACACACGTACAGCCCGGTGACGTCTCCCACGCCTTGATCCAGCAAGGAGAGAGGGAGAGGTTGAGGAAGACTCCATCCAGCAGCAGCACAACGGCGTGGTGGTGGTGGAGAAGCGTGGCAATCCTGCAGGGCTTCGCCAAGCACCGCGAGAGAGGAGGAGCACTTGGGAGAGGGAGGGCTGCGCCAGGGGCAAGGGTGAAGCTCCCATGCGCCTCCCCACTATATATAGGGGTGGAGGGGGCTGGTTTCTTGCCCTCCAAGTCCATTGGGGCGTTGGCAAACGTGGGGGGAAAGAAATCCCATCATTTCCTTCCCCACCGATTGCTATCCCCCCTTTTTAGGGATCTTGATCTTATCCCTTTGGGATATGATCTTATTCCTTCTAAGGGGGGATCTTGGTGCGCCTTGACCAGGGGTGTGGGGCCTTTCCCTCACTACCCACGTTCATGTGGGTCCCCCCATGCAGGTGGGCCCCACTCCGGAACCTTCTAGAACCTTCCCGGTACAATACCGAAAAATCCCGAACATTTTCCGGTGGCCAAAATAGGACTTCCCATATATAAATCTTTACCTCCGGACCATTCCGGAACTCCTCGTGACGTCCGGGATCTCATCCGGGACTCCGAACAACATTCGGTAACCACATGCAAACTTCCTTTATAACCCTAGCGTCATCGAACCTTAAGTGTGTAGACCCTACGGGTTCGGGAGACATGTAGACATGACCGAGACGTTCTCTGGTCAATAACCAACAGCGGGATCTGGATACCCATGTTGGCTCCCACATGTTCCACGATGATCTCATCAGACGAACCACGATGTCAAGGACTCAATCGATCCCGTATACAATTCCCTTTGTCTAGCGGTATTTTACTTGCCCGAGATTCGATCGTCGGTATCCTTATACCTTGTTCAATCTCGTTACCGGCAAGTCTCTTTACTCGTTCCGTAACACATCATCACGTGATCAACTCCTTGGTCACATTGCGCAAATGATGATGTCTTACCGAGTGGGCCCAGAGATACCTCTCCGCTTACACGGAGTGACAAATCCCAGTCTCGATTCGTGCTAACCCAACAGACACTTTCGGAGATACCTGTAATGCACCTTTATAGTCACCCAGTTACGTTGTGACGTTTGATACACCCAAAGCACTCCTACGGTATCCGGGAGTTACACGATCTCATGGTCTAAGGAAGAGATACTTGACATTGGAAAAGCTCTAGCAAACGAACTACACGATCTTTGTGCTATGCTTAGGATTGGGTCTTGTCCATCACATCATTCTCCTAATGATGTGATCCCGTTATCAACGACATCCAATGTCCATAGCCAGGAAACCATGACTATCTGTTGATCACAACGAGCTAGTCAACTAGAGGCTCACTAGGGACATATTGTGGTCTATGTATTCACACGTGTATTATGATTTCCGGATAATACAGTTATAGCATGAATAAAAGACAATTATCATGAACAAGGAAATATAATAATACTTTTATTATTGCCTCTAGGGCATATTTCCAACAGTCTCCCACTTGCACTAGAGTCAATAATCTAGTTCACATCGATATGTGATTAACACTCAAGGTCACATCCCCATGTGACTTACACCCAAAGAGTTTACTAGAGTCAATAATCTAGTTCACATTTACCATGTGATTAACACTCGATGAGTTCTGGGTTTGATCATGTTATGCTTGTGAGAGAGGTTATAGTCAACGGGTCTGAACCTTTTAGATCCGTGTGTGCTTTACAAATCTCTATGTCATCTCCTAGATGTAGCTACCACACTCTATTTGGAGCTATTCCAAATAACTGTTCTTCTTGGAGCTATACTAAAAGTTGCTCCATTATACGTATCCGGTATTTCTACTCAGAGCTATCCGGATAGGTGTTAAGCTTGCATCGACATAACTCTTTATGTCGAACTCTTTATCACCTCCATAATCGAGAAAATTCCTTAGTCCACTAGTTACTAAGGATAACTTTGACCGCTGTCCTGTGATCCATTCTTGGATCACTCTTGTACCCCTTGACTGACTCATGGCAAGGCACACTACAGGTGCGGTACACATCATAGCATACTGTAGAGAGCCTATGATAAAAGCATAGGGGACGACCTTCGTCCTTTCTCTCTATTCTGTCGTGGTCGAGATTTTAAGTCTTAACTTCATACCTTACATCTCAGGCAAGAATTCCTTCTTTGACTGATCCATCTTGAACACCTTCAAGATCATGTCAAGGTACGTGCTCATTTGAAAGTACTATTAAGCATTTTGATCTATCTTATAGATCTTGATGCTTATTGTTCAAGTAGCCTAATCCAGGTTTTCCATTGAAAAACAGTTTTCAAATAACCCTATATGCTTTCTAGAAATTCTACATCATTTCTGATCATCAATATGTCAACAACATATACTCATCAGAAATTCTATAGTGCTCCCACTCACTTCTTTGGAAATACAAGTTTCTCATAAACTTTGTATAAACCCAAAATCTTTGATCATCTTATCAAAGCGCACATTCCAACTCCGAGATGCTTACTCCAGTCCATGGAAGGATCGCTGGAGCTAGCATACCTTTTAGCATCCTTAGGATCGACAAAAACTTTCTGATTTGTATCACATACAACCTATCCATACGAATACTGGTAAGGAAACTCGTTTTGTCATCCATCTGCCAGATTTCATAAATGCAGCTAATGCTAACATGAATCCGACGGACTTAAGCATCGCTACGGATGAGAAAATCTCATCGCAGTCAACTCCTTGAACTTGTGAAAACTCTTCGCCACAAGTCGAGCTTCATAGATGGTGACATTACCATCCACGTTCGTCTTCTTCTTAAAGATCCATTTATCTCAATGGCTTGCCGATCTTTGGGCAAGTCCACCAAAGTCCATGCTTTGTTCTGATACATGGATCCTATCTCGGATTTCATGGCTTCTAACCATTTGTCGGAATTTGGGCCCACCATCACTTCTCCATAGCTCATAGGTTCATTGTTGTCTAGCAACATGACCTTCAAGACAGGATTATTGTACCACTCTGAAGTAGTACGTATCCTTGTCACCCTACGAGGTACGGCGGTGACTTGATCCGAAACTTCATGATCACTATCATAAGCTTCTACTTCAATTGGTGTAGGTGCCACGGGAACAACTTCATGTGCCCTGATACACACTGGTTGAAGTGATGGTTCAATAACCATATCAAGTCTCCACCATCCTCCCACTCAACTTTTCGAGACAAACCTTTTCTCGAGAAAGGACCCGATTCAAGAAACAATCCATATTGCTTTCGGATCTGAATTAGGAGGTATACCCAACTGTTTTGGGTGCCCTATGAAGATGCATTTTATCCGCTTTGGGTTCGAGCTTATCAATCCTGAAACTTTTTCATCGCAGCCCCAAACCTTTAAGAAACGACAACTTAGGTTTCTCTAAACCATAATTCATACGGTGTCATCTCAACGGAATTACGTGGTGCCCTATTTAAAGTGAATGTGGTTGTCTCTAATGCCTAACCCATGAATGACAGTGGTAATTTGATAAGAGACATCCTGGTACCCACCATATCCAATAGGGTGCAACTATGATGTTCGGACACACCATCACACTATGGTGTTCCAGGCGGTATTAATTGCGAAACAATTTCCACAATGTCTTAATTGTGTGCCAAAACTCGTGACTCAGATATTCATCTTTATGATCATATCATAGACATTTTATCCTCTTGTCACAATGATCTTCTACTTCACTCTGAAATTACTTGATCCATTCAATAATTCAGACTTGTGTTTCATCAAGTAAATATTCTCAACATCTACTCGAATCATCCGTGAAGTAAGAACATAACGATATTCACTGCATGCCTCAGCACTCATTGGACTGCACATATCAAAATGAGTTACTTCCAACAAGTTGCTATCTTGTTCCATCTTACTGAAACCGAGGCTTTTCAGTCATCTTGCCCATGTGGTATGATTTGCATGTCTCAAGTGATTCAAAATCAAGTGAGTTCCAACGGTCCATTTGCATGGAGTTTCTTCATGCATATACACCAATAGACATGGTTCGCATGTCTCAAATTTTTCAAAAATGAGTGAGCCCAAAGATCCATCAACATGGAGCTTCTTCATGCGTTTTACACCAATATGACTTACATGGCAGTGCCACAAGTAAGTGGTACTATCATTACTATCTTATATCTTTTGGCATGAAAATGTGTATCACTACGATCGAGATTCAGTAAACCATTCAGGTTTAATACTAATCTTGATGGTAGAGGGAGCGTGCGATGTTTGATCACATCAAACTTGGAAACAATTCCAACATATATCGTCAGCTCACCTTTAGCTAGTCTCCGTTTATTCCGTAGCCTTTTATTTCGAGTTACTAAAACTTAGCAACCGAACCGGTATCTTAATACCCTGGTGCTACTAGGAGTACTAGTAAAGTACATATTAACATAATGTATATCCAATATACTTCTATCGACTTTGCCAGCCTTCTCATCTACCAAGTATCTAGGGTAATTCTGCTCCAGTGGTTGTTCCCCTTATTACAGAAGCACTTAGTCTCGGGTTTAGGTTCAACCTTGGGTTTCTTCACTAGAGCAGCAGCTGATTTGCTGTTTCATGAAGTATCCCTTCTTGCCCTTGCCCTTCTAGAGACTAGTGGTTTCACCAACCATCAACAATTGATGCTCCTTCTTGATTTCTACTTTCGCGGTGTCAAACATCGCGAATATCTCAAGGATCATCATATATGTCCCTGATATATCATAGTTCATCACGAAGCTCTAGCAGCTTGGTGGTAATGACTTCGGAGAAACATCACTATCTCATCTGGAAGATCAACTCCCACTCGATTCAAGCGATTGTTGTGCTCAGACAATCTGAGCACAAGCACAACAATTGAGCTTTTCTCCGTTAGTTTGCAGGTTAAGAAAATCGTCGGAGGTCTCATACCTCTTGACGTGGGCACGAGCCTGAAATCCCAATTTCAGCCCTCGAAACATCTCATATGTTCCGCGACATTTCGAAAAACGTCTTTGATGCCTCAACTCTAAACCGTTTATCTGAACTATCACGTAGTTATCAAAACGTGTATGTTCGATGTTTGCAACATCCACAAACGACGTTTGGGGTTCAGCACACTGAGCGGTGCATTAAGGACATAAGCTTTCTACTGTCCGCATAATCGCTACTGTCAACTTTCAACTATATTTTCTCTAGGAACATATCTAAACAGTGGAACTAAAGCGCGAGCTTATGACATAATTTGCAAAGATCTTTTGACTATGTTCAGGATAATTAAGTTCATCTCATGAACTCCCACTCAGATAGACATCCCTCTGGTCATCTAAGTGATTACATGATCCGAGTCAACTAGGCCGTGTCCGATCATCACGTGAGACGGACTAGCCAACGTCGGTGAACATCTTCATGTTGATCGTATCTACTATACGACTCATGCTCGACCTTTCGGTCTCCGTGTTCCGAGGCCATGTCTGTACATGCTAGGCTCGTCAAGTTAACCCTAAGTGTTTTCGCTGTGTAAATCTGTCTTACACCCGTTGTATGTGAACGTAAGGATCCATCACACCCGATCATCACGTGGTGCTTAGAAACGACGAACTGTAGCAACGGTGCACAGTTAGGGGAGAACACTTCTTGAAATTTTTGTAAGGGATCATCTTATTTACTACCGTCGTCCTAAGTAAACAAGATGCATAAACATGATAAACATCACATGCAATCAAATAGTGACATGATATGGCCAATATCATTTTGCTCCTTTTGATCTCCATCTTCGGGGCTCCATGATCATCATCGTCACCGGCATGACACCATGATCATGATCTCCATCATCGTGTCTCCATGAAGTCGTCTCGCCAACTTATTACTTCTACTACTATGGCTACCGGTTAGCAATAAAGTAAAGTAATTACATGGCGTTGTTCAATGACACGCAGGTCATACAATAAATTAAGACAACTCCTATGGCTCCTGCCGGTTGTCATACTCATCGACATGCAAGTCGTGAATCCTATTACAAGAACATGATCAATCTCATACAACACATATCATTCATCACATTCTTGTTGGCCATATCACATCACAAAGCATACCCTGCAAAAACAAGTTAGACGTCCTCTAATTGTTGTTGCATGTTTTACGTGGCTGCTATGGGTTTCTAGCAAGAACGTTTCTTACCTACGCAAAACCACAACGTGATATGCCAATTGCTATTTACCCTTCATAAGGACCCTTTTCATCGAATCCGTTCCGACTAAAGTGGGAGAGACTGGCACCCGCTAGCCACCTTATGCACCAAGTGCATGTCAATCGGTGGAACCTGTCTCACGTAAGAGTACGTGTAAGGTCGGTCCGGGCCGCTTCATCCCACAATACCGTCGAAACAAGATTGGACTAGTAACGGTAAGCATATTGAACAACATCAACGCCCACAACTACTATGTGTTCTACTCGTGCAAAGAATCTACGCAATAAACCTGGCTCTGATACCACTGATGGGGAACGTAGCAGAAATTCAAAAAATTTCCTACGTATCACCAAGATCTATCTATGGAGAGACCAGCAACGAGTAGAAAGAGAGTGCATCTACATACCCTTGTAGATCGCTAAGCGGAAGCGTTCAAGTGAACGGGGTTGATGGAGTCGTACTCGTCGTGATTCAAATCACCGATGATCAAGTGCCGAATGCACGGCACCTCCGCGTTCAACACACGTACAGCCCGGTGACGTCTCCCACGCCTTGATCCAGCAAGGAGAGAGGGAGAGGTTGAGGAAGACTCCATCCAGCAGCAGCACAACGGCGTGGTGGTGGTGGAGAAGCGTGGCAATCCTGCAGGGCTTCGCCAAGCACCGCGAGAGAGGAGGAGCACTTGGGAGAGGGAGGGCTGCGCCAGGGGCAAGGGTGAAGCTCCCATGCGCCTCCCCACTATATATAGGGGTGGAGGGGGCTGGTTTCTTGCCCTCCAAGTCCATTGGGGCGTTGGCAAACGTGGGGGGAAAGAAATCCCATCATTTCCTTCCCCACCGATTGCTATCCCCCCTTTTTAGGGATCTTGATCTTATCCCTTTGGGATATGATCTTATTCCTTCTAAGGGGGGATCTTGGTGCGCCTTGACCAGGGGTGTGGGGCCTTTCCCTCACTACCCACGTTCATGTGGGTCCCCCCATGCAGGTGGGCCCCACTCCGGAACCTTCTAGAACCTTCCCGGTACAATACCGAAAAATCCCGAACATTTTCCGGTGGCCAAAATAGGACTTCCCATATATAAATCTTTACCTCCGGACCATTCCGGAACTCCTCGTGACGTCCGGGATCTCATCCGGGACTCCGAACAACATTCGGTAACCACATGCAAACTTCCTTTATAACCCTAGCGTCATCGAACCTTAAGTGTGTAGACCCTACGGGTTCGGGAGACATGTAGACATGACCGAGACGTTCTCTGGTCAATAACCAACAGCGGGATCTGGATACCCATGTTGGCTCCCACATGTTCCACGATGATCTCATCGGACGAACCACGATGTCAAGGACTCAATCGATCCCGTATACAATTCCCTTTGTCTAGCGGTATTTTACTTGCCCGAGATTCGATCGTCGGTATCCTTATACCTTGTTCAATCTCGTTACTGGCAAGTCTCTTTACTCGTTCCGTAACACATCATCCCGTGATCAACTCCTTGGTCACATTGCGCAAATGATGATGTCTTACCGAGTGGGCCCAGAGATACCTCTCCGCTTACACGGAGTGACAAATCCCAGTCTCGATTCGTGCTAACCCAACAGACACTTTCGGAGATACCTGTAATGCACCTTTATAGTCACCCAGTTACGTTGTGACGTTTGATACACCCAAAGAACTCCTACGGTATCCGGGAGTTACACGATCTCATGGTCTAAGGAAGAGATACTTGACATTGGAAAAGCTCTAGCAAACGAACTACACGATCTTTGTGCTATGCTTAGGATTGGGTCTTGTCCATCACATCATTCTCCTAATGATGTGATCCCGTTATCAACGACATCCAATGTCCATCGCCAGGAAACCATGACTATCTGTTGATCACAACGAGCTAGTCAACTAGAGGCTCACTAGGGACATATTGTGGTCTATGTATTCACACGTGTATTATGATTTCCGGATAATACAGTTATAGCATGAATAAAAGACAATTATCATGAACAAGGAAATATAATAATACTTTTATTATTGCCTCTAGGGCATATTTCCAACATAGACATGTGTTGTCATTTGATGAACGGGGTCACATCATTAGGAGAATGATGTGATGGACAAGACTCATCCATTAGCTTAGCATTATGATCGTTAAGTTTTATTGCTATTGCTTTCTTCATGACTTATACATGTTCCTCTGACTATGAGATTATGCAACTCTCGAATACTGGAGGAACACCTTGTGTGCTATCAAACGTAACTGGGTGATTATAAAGATGCTCTACAGGTGTCTCCTAAGGTGTTTGTTGGGTTGGCATAGATCAAGATTAGGATTTGTCACTCCGTGTATCGGAGAGGTATCTCTGGGCCCTCTCGGTAATGCACAACACTATAAGCCTTGCAAGCAATGTGACTAATGAGTTAGTTGCGGGATGATTCATTATGGAACGAGTAAAGAGACTTGCCGGTAACGAGATTGAACTAGGTTTGAAGATACCGACGATCGAATCTCGGGCAAGTAACATACCGATGACAAAGGGAACAAACATATGTTGTTATGCGGTTTGACCGATAAAGATCTTCGTAGAATATGTAGGAGCCAGTATGAGCATCCAGGTTCCACTATTGGTTATTGACAGGAGATGTGTCTCGGTCATGTCTACATAGTTATCAAACCCGTAGGGTCCGCACGCTTAACGTTTGATGACGATTTGTATTATGAGTTATGTGATTTGATGACCAAAGTTTGTTCGGAGTCCCGGATGAGATCACGGACATGACGAGGAGTCTCGAAATGGTCGAGAGATAAAGATTCATATATTGGAAGGCTATATTCGGACACCGGAAGTGTTCCGGGTGATACCGGGTCACCGGAAGGGGTTCCGGGCAACCCTCGGCAAAGATATGGGCTTAATGGGCTAGAAAGCAACACACTGCCACCGCCGCCATCCACCAAACGCCACAGCGGCAACCTCCGCCCATCCCTAGGACGACACCTCCAAGGAGGAACACGCCGTTGGAACGCCACCGTCGTCCGGCCCAAAAGGCCAAGGCTTTCACCTGGGAAGGCGGGGGAGGAAGAGAGGTGACGAGATTGGAAGCTCGACGCGCCCTCAGGAGGGGACCGGCGCTGCAGCGCCGACGCCGTCGAGGTCAATGTGAAGCAGACCAGGGGTTTCCCCCGTTCCAGAGCTCCAACCACCCCACACCCAAAAGCCATATCTGGCCGAGTGAGCTGAAGCAAGGGGAGGAGGCTAGGATCCAGATCCGGTGGAATCACCGGAGATCCCGCAGCCACGAGGACCTCCGCCGCCCTACCGCCACCCACGCGGCTGGAAGGAACGGCCAGCTCCCGCGACGCCATCCACCGGCGAGATCCGCGCCGCCATCTCCACTCGGGGCCGCCGCCCCGGCTTCTGGAACCCCCTGCGACGAGGCAGGGCAGCAGAGCCTCGCTGCCACCTTAATGGGAGGCTGCACAACAGGGTCTGCGGAGTCCTCGGGCGGCGGCGAGGAGGAGGAGAGGGGGGAGGAGGGTTCGAGGCGCTAGGGTTTCGGTCGCCCTCGAGTCGCCCACGAGGGGCGATGCGAGAGCCTGGGGGAGGGGGAAAGTCCGTGTACAACTTGTCATCTCGGGAGGATTTGTCACTCCGTGTATCGGAGAGGTATCTCTGGGCCCTCTCGGTAATGCACATCACTATAAGCCTTGCAAGCAATGTTACTAATGAGTTAGTTGCAGGGTGATGCATTACGGAACGAGTAAAGAGACTTGCCGGTAATGAGATTGAACTAGGTATGAGGATACCGACGTTCGAATCTCGGGCAAGTAACATACCGATGACAAAGGGAACAAACATATGTTGTTATGCGGTTTGACCGATAAAGATCTTCGTAGAATATGTAGGAGCCAGTATGAGCATCCAGGTTCCGCTATTGGTTATTGACAGGAGATGTGTCTCGGTCATGTCTACATAGTTATCAAACCCGTAGGGTCCGCACGCTTAACGTTTGATGACGATTTGTATTATGAGTTATGTGATTTGATGACTGAAGTTTGTTCGGAGTCCCGGATGAGATCACGGACATGACGAGGAGTCTCGAAATGGTCGAGAGATAAAGATTCATATATTGGAAGGCTATATTCGGACACCGGAAGTGTTCCGGGTGATACCGGGTCACCGGAAGGGGTTCCGGGCAACCCTCGGCAAAGATATGGGCTTAATGGGCTAAGTAAGGGAACACACCAGCCCACAAGGGGCTGGTGCGCCCCCTATAGGGCCAGCCACGTGGGGAGAAAGGGAAAGGAGAGGAGGAAAAGGAAAGTATGAAATAGGACTCCTACTTCCTTCCCCTCCCCCCCCCCCCCCCCTCCTTCCTTCCCCCTTGTCCAAATATGGTAAGGGGGGCCGAATTGGACTATGGGCCCAAGTAGGATTCCTCTTACTTGGGCGCACCCTAGGCTGCCTCCCTCCCTCTCCCTCCTTTATATACGTGAGGAGGGCACCCCTAGAACACACATCAATTGTTCCTAGCCGTGTGCGGTGCCCCCCTCCACAGTTAATACCTCATTCATATCGTCGTAGTGCTTAGGCGAAGCCCTGCGCCGGTAACTTTATCATCACCATCGCCACGCCATCATGCTGACGAAACTCTCCCTCGGCCTCAACTGGATCAAGAGTACGAGGGACGTCACCGAGCTGAACGTGTGCAGATCGCGGGGGTGCCGTCCATTCGGTACTTGATCGGTTGGATCGCCAAGACGTTCGACTACATCAACTGCGTTGATATAACGCTTCCACTTTTGGTCTACGAGGGTATGTGGACACGCTCTTGCTATGCATCTCCTAGATAGATCTTGCGTGATTAGGAATTTTTTTGAAATTACTGCATTCCCCAACAGTGGCATCCGAGTCAGGTCTATGCGTAGATGTTATATGCACGAGTAGAACACAAAGAGTTGTGGGTGATAATAGTCATACTGCTTACCAGCATGTCATACTTTGATTCGGCGGTATTGTTGGATGAAGCGGCCCAGACCAACATTACATGACCGCGTTCATGAGACTGGTTCTACCGACGTGCTTCGCACACAGGTGGCTAGTGGGTGTCTGTTTCTCCAACTTTAGTTAAATCGAGTGTGACTACGCCCGGTTCTTGTTGAAGGTTAAAACAGCAAACTTGACGAAAAATCGTTGTGGTTTTGATGCGTAGGTAAGAACGGTTTTTGCTAAGCCCGTAGCAGCCACGTAAAACTTGCATCAACAAAGTAGAGGACATCTAACTTGTTTTTGCAGGGCATGTTGTGATGTGATATGGTCAAGACAGGATGCTATATTTTATTGTATGAGATGGTCATGTTTTATAACAGAGTTATCGGCAACTGGCAGGAGCCATATGGATGTGGCTTTATTGTATGCAATGTAATCGCCCTATAATTATTTTTACTTTATCACTAAGCGGTAGCAATAGTTGTAGAAGCAATAGTTGGCGAGACGACAACGATGCTTCGATGGAGATCAAGGTGTCAAGCCGGTGATGATGGTGATCATGATGGTGCTTTGGAGATGGAGATCAAAGGCACAAGATGATGATGGCCATATCATATCACTTATATTGATTACATGTGATATTTATCCTTTATGCATCTTATTTTGCTTAGTACGGCGGTAGCATTATAAGATGATCCCTTACTAAATTTCAAGGTACAAGTGTTCTCCCTGAGTATGCACCATTGTGACAGTTCGTCGTGTCGAGACACCACGTGATAATCGGGTGTGATAAGCTCTACGTTCACATACAACGGGTGCAAGCCAGTTTTGCACAAATAGAATACTCAGGTTAAACTTGACGAGCCTAGCATATGCAGATATGGCCTCGGAACACTGAGATCGAAAGGTCGAGCATGAATCATATAGTAGATATGATCAACATAGTGATGTTCACCATTGAAAGCTAATCCATCTCATGTGATGATCGGACATGGTTTAGTTGATATGGATCACATGATCATTTAGATGACTAGAGGGATGTCTATCTAAGTGGGAGTTCTTAAGTAATATGATTAATTGAACTTTAATTTATCATGAACTTAGTCCTGATAGTATTTGCAAATTATGTTGTAGATCAAGCTGGCGATGTAGCTCCCCGTTTATTTTTGATATGTTCCTAGAGAAAAATAAAGTTGAAAGATGTTAGTAGCAATGATACGGATTGGATCCGTGATCTGAGGATTATCCTCATTGTTGCACAGGAGAATTATGTCCTTGATGCACCGCTAGGTGACAGACCGATTGCAGGAGCAGATGCAGACGTTATGAACGTTTGGCAAGCTCAATATGATGACTACTTGATAGTTTAGTGCACCATGCTTTATGGCTTAGAATCAAGGCTTCAAAGACGTTTTGAACGCCACGGAGCATATGAGATGTTCCAAGAGCTGAAATTAGTATTTCAGATTCAGGCCCATGTCGAGAGGTATGAGACCTTTGACAAGTATTTTTCCTATAAGATGGAGGAGAATAGCTCAACCAGTGAGCATGTGCTTAGATTGTCTGGGTACTACAATCGCTTGAATCAAATGGGGGTTAATCTTCCAGATAATATAGTGATTGATAGTGTTCTCTAGTCACTATCACCAAGCTAATAGAACTTCATGATGAACTATAATATGCAAGGGATGACGAAAACGATTCCCGAGCTCTTCGTGATGCTGAAATCGGCGAAGGTAGAAATCAAGAAAAAACATCAAGTGTTGATGGTTGACAAGACCACTAGTTTCAAGTAAAAGGGCAAAGGGATAGAAATGGAACTTCAAGAAGAATGGCAAGCAAGTTGCCCCTCCCATGAAGAAGCTCAAAGCTGGACCTAAGCCTGAAACTGAGTGCTTCTACTGCAAAGGAAATGGTCACTAGAAGCGGAACTACCCCAAATATTTGGCGGATAAGAAGGATGGCAAAGTGAACAAAGGTATATTTGATATACATATTATTGATGTGTACTTTACTAGTGTTCATAGCAACCCCTGGGTATTTGATACCGGTTCATTTGCTAAGATTAGTAACTCAAAACGGGAGTTGCAGAATGAACTGAGACTAGTTAAGGGTGAAGTGACATTGTGTGTTGGAAGTGGTTCCAAGATTGATATGATCATCATCGCACACTCCCTATACTTCCGGAATTAGTGTTGAAACCTAAATAAATGTTATTTGGTGTTTGTGTTGAGCATGAATATGATTTGATCATGTTTATTGCAACACGGTTATTCCTTTAAAGTCAGAGAATAATTGTTGTTCTGTTTACATGAATAAAACCTTCGATGGTCATACACCCAATGAAAATAGTTTGTTGGATCTCGATCGTAGTGATATACATATTCATAATATTGAAGCCAAAAGATGCAAAGTTAATAATGATAGTGCAACTTATTTGTGGCACTGCCGTTTAGGTCATATCGGTATAAAGCGCATGAAGAAACTCCATGCTTATGGGCTTTTGGAATCACTTGGTGCTTGAGAACCGTGCCTCATGGGCAAGATGACTAAAACTCATCCGTTCTCCGAAACAATGGAACGAGCTACTGACTTATTGGAAATAATACATACCGATGTGTGTGGTCAATGAGTATTGAGGCTCATGGCGGGTATCGTTATTTTCTTACCTTCACAGATGATTTGAGCAGATATGGTTATATCTACTTAATGAAGCGTAAGTCTGAAATGTTTGAAAAGTTCAAAGAATTTCAGAGTGAAGTGGAAAATCATCATAACAAGAAAGTAAAGTTTCTACGATCTGATCGTGGAGGTGAATATTTGAGTTACAAGTTTGGTCTTCATTTGAAACAATGTGGAATAGTTTCACAACTCACGCCACCTGGAACACCACAGCATAATGGTGTGTCCGAACGTCGTAACCGTACTTTATTGGATATGGTGCGATCTATGATGTCTCTTACCGATTTACCATTATCGTTTTGGGGTTATGCATTAGAGACAGCTGCATTCACGTTAAATAGGGCACCATCTAAATCCGTTGAGGCGACACCGTATGAACTGTGGTTTAGCAACAAACCTAAGTTGTCGTTTCTTAAAGTTTGGGGCTATGATGCTTATGTGAATAAGCTTCAACCTAATAACCTCGAACCCAAGTCGTAAAAATGTGTCTTCATAGGATACCCAAAGGAGACTGTTGGGTACACCTTCTATCACAGATCCGAAGGCAAGATATTGATTGCTGAGAGTGGATCCTTTTCTAGAGGAGTTTCTCTCGAAAGAAGTAAGTGGGAGGAAAGTAGAACTTGATGAGGTAATTGTACCTTGTCTCGAATTGGAAAGTAGCTCATCACTGAAATCAGTTCCAGTGATGCCTACACGAATTAGTGAGGAAGTTAATGATGATGATCATGAAACTTCAGATCAAGTTACTATCGAACCTCGTACGTCAACCAGAGTACGATCCGCACTAGAGTGGTACGGTAATCCTGTTCTGGAAGTCATGTTAATAGACCATGATGAACCTACGAACTATGAGGAAGCGATGATGAGCCCAGATTCCGCTAAATGGCTTGAGGCCATAAATTAAATCTGAGATGGGATCCATATATGAGAACAAAGTATGGACTTGGATTGACTTGCCCGATGATCGGCGAGCCAGTAAGAATAAATGGATCTTCAAGAGGAAGATGAACGCTAATAGTAGTGTTACTATCTAGAAAGCTCGAATTGTCGCAAAAAGTTTTCAACAAGTTCAAGGTGTTGACTATGATGAGATTTTCTCACTCGTAGCGATGCTTAAGTCTGTCCGAATCATGTTAGCAATTGCCACATTTGATGAAATCTGGCAAATGGATATCAAAACTGCATTCCTTAATGGATTTCTTAAAAAAGAGTTGTATATGATACAACAATAAGGTTTTGTCAATCCTAAAGGTGCTAACAAAGTGTGCAAGCTCCAGCGATCCATCTATGGACTGGTGCAAGCATCTTGGAGTTGGAATATACGCTTTGATAAGTTGATCAAAGCATATAGATTTATACAGACTTGCGGTGAAGCCTGTATTTACAAGAAAGTGAGTGGGAGCACTACAATTTTCTGATAAGTATATGTGAAAGACATATTGTTGATCAGAAATAATGTAGAATTTTCTGGAAAGCATAAAGGAGTGTTTGAAAGGAGTTTTTCAAAGAAAGACCTCAGTAAAGCTGCTTACATATTGAGCATCAAGATCTATAGAGATAGATCAAAATGCTTGATAAGTTTTTTCAATGAGTACATACCTTGACAAGATTTTGAAGTAGTTCAAAATGGAACGGTCAAAGAAGGAGTTCTTGCCTGTATTGCAAGGTGTGAAGTTGAGTAAAACTCAAAGCCCTACCACGATAGAAGATAGAGAGAGAATGAAAGTCATTCCCTATGCCAGGTTCTATAAAGTATGCCATGCTATGTACCAGACCTATTGTATACCCTACCTTGAGTTTGGCAAGGGAATACAATAGTGATCTAGGAGTAGATCACTGGACATTGGTCAAAATTATCCTTAGAGGACTAAGGAAATATTTCTCGGTTATGGAGGTGATAAAGAGTTCGTCGTAAAGAGTTACGTCGATGCAAGCTTTGACACCAATCTGGATGACTCTGAGTCTCGATCTAGATACATATTGAAAGCGGGAGCAATTAGCTAGAGTAGCTCCGTGCAGAGCATTGTAGAAATAGAAATTTGCAAAATACATATGAATCTGAATGTTGCAGACCCGTAGACTAAAATTTATCTCACAAGCAAAACATGATCACAGCTTAGTGCTCTTGGGTGTTAATCACATAGCGATGTGAATTAGATTAGTGACTCTAGTAAACCCTTTGAGTGTTGGTCACATGGCGATGTGAACTATGGGTGTTAATCACATGGTGATGTGAACTATTGGTGTTAAATCACATGGCGATGTTAACTAGATTATTGACTCTAGTGCAAGTGAGATACTGAAGGAAATATGCCCTAGAGGCAATAATAAAGTTATTATTTATTTCCTTATTTCATGATAAATGTTTATTATTCATGCTAGAATTGTATTAATCGGAAACTTAGTACATGTGTGAATACATAGACAAAACATAAGTGTCCCTAGTATGCCTCTACTTGACTAGCTCATTTATCAAAGATGGTTATGTTTCCTAACCATAGACATGTGTTGTCATTTGATGAACGGGATCACATCATTAGGAGAATGATGTGATGGACAAGACTCATCCATTAGCTTAGCATTATGATCGTTAAGTTTTATTGCTATTGTTTTCTTCATGACTTATACATGTTCCTCTGACTATGAGATTATGCAACTCCCGAATACCGGAGAAACACCATGTGTGCTATCAAACATCACAATGTAACTGGGTGATTATAAAGATGCTCTACAGGTGTCTCCGAAGGTGTTTGTTGGGTTGGCATAGATCGAGATTAGGATTTGTCACTCTTTTTAGAGAAAAGGCATGGAGCCCGACTTCAGATTAATGAAGCCATCAACCGACTAGGATACAAAGGAGCTGAATACAAAGGCCAAAAATTGACCAAAAACTGAAATATCACGGGCAAATCACGCTTGAAACTAGGAGCTACACATAGCAAAGCTGCAAACGCCATCACGTACTCTAAGAAACCACAGTCAAGCCGCCGGAGCGCCCACCGCGGCAAGAACCACAGAGCAGAGGCCAACTAGAGACGCCGATGAAAGTGAACGGGAGAGGCTGAGCCGCATGGAGAGAAACCCGGCTCTGTCTCGACCCAAAGGGGCCAATGTTGGAGAGGAGAAAGCCGTCTCCCCTACGCCCATACCGTGCCACTACACGAGGACGCCGAACACCGGCCAACAACCCACGGTGGTACCGGACAAGAACCGCTGAAGGATTGCGGACCAGCCAATCGCCTCCCACATCACCGGCGGCCTAGAAAGCAACACACTGCCACCGCCGCCATCCACCAAACGCCACAGCGGCAACCTCCGCCCATCCCTAGGACGACACCTCCAAGGAGGAACACGCCGTTGGAACGCCACCGTCGTCCGGCCCAAAAGGCCAAGGCTTTCACCTGGGAAGGCGGGGGAGGAAGAGAGGTGACGAGATTGGAAGCTCGACGCGCCCTCAGGAGGGGACCGGCGCTGCAGCGCCGACGCCGTCGAGGTCAATGTGAAGCAGACCAGGGGTTTCCCCCGTTCCAGAGCTCCAACCACCCCACACCCAAAAGCCATATCTGGCCGAGTGAGCTGAAGCAAGGGGAGGAGGCTAGGATCCAGATCCGGTGGAATCACCGGAGATCCCGCAGCCACGAGGACCTCCGCCGCCCTACCGCCACCCACGCGGCTGGAAGGAACGGCCAGCTCCCGCGACGCCATCCACCGGCGAGATCCGCGCCGCCATCTCCACTCGGGGCCGCCGCCCCGGCTTCTGGAACCCCCTGCGACGAGGCAGGGCAGCAGAGCCTCGCTGCCACCTTAATGGGAGGCTGCACAACAGGGTCTGCGGAGTCCTCGGGCGGCGGCGAGGAGGAGGAGAGGGGGGAGGAGGGTTCGAGGCGCTAGGGTTTCGGTCGCCCTCGAGTCGCCCACGAGGGGCGATGCGAGAGCCTGGGGGAGGGGGAAAGTCCGTGTACAACTTGTCATCTCGGGAGGATTTGTCACTCCGTGTATCGGAGAGGTATCTCTGGGCCCTCTCGGTAATGCACATCACTATAAGCCTTGCAAGCAATGTTACTAATGAGTTAGTTGCAGGGTGATGCATTACGGAACGAGTAAAGAGACTTGCCGGTAATGAGATTGAACTAGGTATGAGGATACCGACGTTCGAATCTCGGGCAAGTAACATACCGATGACAAAGGGAACAAACATATGTTGTTATGCGGTTTGACCGATAAAGATCTTCGTAGAATATGTAGGAGCCAGTATGAGCATCCAGGTTCCGCTATTGGTTATTGACAGGAGATGTGTCTCGGTCATGTCTACATAGTTATCAAACCCGTAGGGTCCGCACGCTTAACGTTTGATGACGATTTGTATTATGAGTTATGTGATTTGATGACTGAAGTTTGTTCGGAGTCCCGGATGAGATCACGGACATGACGAGGAGTCTCGAAATGGTCGAGAGATAAAGATTCATATATTGGAAGGCTATATTCGGACACCGGAAGTGTTCCGGGTGATACCGGGTCACCGGAAGGGGTTCCGGGCAACCCTCGGCAAAGATATGGGCTTAATGGGCTAAGTAAGGGAACACACCAGCCCACAAGGGGCTGGTGCGCCCCCTATAGGGCCAGCCACGTGGGGAGAAAGGGAAAGGAGAGGAGGAAAAGGAAAGTATGAAATAGGACTCCTACTTCCTTCCCCTCCCCCCCCCCCCTCCTTCCTTCCCCCTTGTCCAAATATGGTAAGGGGGGCCGAATTGGACTATGGGCCCAAGTAGGATTCCTCTTACTTGGGCGCACCCTAGGCTGCCTCCCTCCCTCTCCCTCCTTTATATACGTGAGGAGGGCACCCCTAGAACACACATCAATTGTTCCTAGCCGTGTGCGGTGCCCCCCTCCACAGTTAATACCTCATTCATATCGTCGTAGTGCTTAGGCGAAGCCCTGCGCCGGTAACTTTATCATCACCATCGCCACGCCATCATGCTGACGAAACTCTCCCTCGGCCTCAACTGGATCAAGAGTACGAGGGACGTCACCGAGCTGAACGTGTGCAGATCGCGGGGGTGCCGTCCATTCGGTACTTGATCGGTTGGATCGCCAAGACGTTCGACTACATCAACTGCGTTGATATAACGCTTCCACTTTTGGTCTACGAGGGTATGTGGACACGCTCTTGCTATGCATCTCCTAGATAGATCTTGCGTGATTAGGAATTTTTTTGAAATTACTGCATTCCCCAACAGTGGCATCCGAGCCAGGTCTATGCGTAGATGTTATATGCACGAGTAGAACACAAAGAGTTGTGGGTGATAATAGTCATACTGCTTACCAGCATGTCATACTTTGATTCGGCGGTATTGTTGGATGAAGCGGCCCAGACCAACATTACATGACCGCGTTCATGAGACTGGTTCTACCGACGTGCTTCGCACACAGGTGGCTAGTGGGTGTCTGTTTCTCCAACTTTAGTTAAATCGAGTGTGACTACGCCCGGTTCTTGTTGAAGGTTAAAACAGCAAACTTGACGAAAAATCGTTGTGGTTTTGATGCGTAGGTAAGAACGGTTTTTGCTAAGCCCGTAGCAGCCACGTAAAACTTGCATCAACAAAGTAGAGGACATCTAACTTGTTTTTGCAGGGCATGTTGTGATGTGATATGGTCAAGACAGGATGCTATATTTTATTGTATGAGATGGTCATGTTTTATAACAGAGTTATCGGCAACTGGCAGGAGCCATATGGATGTGGCTTTATTGTATGCAATGTAATCGCCCTATAATTATTTTTACTTTATCACTAAGCGGTAGCAATAGTTGTAGAAGCAATAGTTGGCGAGACGACAACGATGCTTCGATGGAGATCAAGGTGTCAAGCCGGTGATGATGGTGATCATGATGGTGCTTTGGAGATGGAGATCAAAGGCACAAGATGATGATGGCCATATCATATCACTTATATTGATTACATGTGATATTTATCCTTTATGCATCTTATTTTGCTTAGTACGGCGGTAGCATTATAAGATGATCCCTTACTAAATTTCAAGGTACAAGTGTTCTCCCTGAGTATGCACCATTGTGACAGTTCGTCGTGTCGAGACACCACGTGATAATCGGGTGTGATAAGCTCTACGTTCACATACAACGGGTGCAAGCCAGTTTTGCACAAATAGAATACTCAGGTTAAACTTGACGAGCCTAGCATATGCAGATATGGCCTCGGAACACTGAGATCGAAAGGTCGAGCATGAATCATATAGTAGATATGATCAACATAGTGATGTTCACCATTGAAAGCTAATCCATCTCATGTGATGATCGGACATGGTTTAGTTGATATGGATCACATGATCATTTAGATGACTAGAGGGATGTCTATCTAAGTGGGAGTTCTTAAGTAATATGATTAATTGAACTTTAATTTATCATGAACTTAGTCCTGATAGTATTTGCAAATTATGTTGTAGATCAAGCTGGCGATGTAGCTCCCCGTTTATTTTTGATATGTTCCTAGAGAAAAATAAAGTTGAAAGATGTTAGTAGCAATGATACGGATTGGATCCGTGATCTGAGGATTATCCTCATTGTTGCACAGGAGAATTATGTCCTTGATGCACCGCTAGGTGACAGACCGATTGCAGGAGCAGATGCAGACGTTATGAACGTTTGGCAAGCTCAATATGATGACTACTTGATAGTTTAGTGCACCATGCTTTATGGCTTAGAATCAAGGCTTCAAAGACGTTTTGAACGCCACGGAGCATATGAGATGTTCCAAGAGCTGAAATTAGTATTTCAGATTCAGGCCCATGTCGAGAGGTATGAGACCTCTGACAAGTATTTTTCCTATAAGATGGAGGAGAATAGCTCAACCAGTGAGCATGTGCTTAGATTGTCTGGGTACTACAATCGCTTGAATCAAATGGGGGTTAATCTTCCAGATAATATAGTGATTGATAGTGTTCTCTAGTCACTATCACCAAGCTAATAGAACTTCATGATGAACTATAATATGCAAGGGATGACGAAAACGATTCCCGAGCTCTTCGTGATGCTGAAATCGGCGAAGGTAGAAATCAAGAAAAAACATCAAGTGTTGATGGTTGACAAGACCACTAGTTTCAAGTAAAAGGGCAAAGGGATAGAAATGGAACTTCAAGAAGAATGGCAAGCAAGTTGCCCCTCCCATGAAGAAGCTCAAAGCTGGACCTAAGCCTGAAACTGAGTGCTTCTACTGCAAAGGAAATGGTCACTAGAAGCGGAACTACCCCAAATATTTGGCGGATAAGAAGGATGGCAAAGTGAACAAAGGTATATTTGATATACATATTATTGATGTGTACTTTACTAGTGTTCATAGCAACCCCTGGGTATTTGATACCGGTTCATTTGCTAAGATTAGTAACTCAAAACGGGAGTTGCAGAATGAACTGAGACTAGTTAAGGGTGAAGTGACATTGTGTGTTGGAAGTGGTTCCAAGATTGATATGATCATCATCGCACACTCCCTATACTTCCGGAATTAGTGTTGAAACCTAAATAAATGTTATTTGGTGTTTGTGTTGAGCATGAATATGATTTGATCATGTTTATTGCAACACGGTTATTCCTTTAAAGTCAGAGAATAATTGTTGTTCTGTTTACATGAATAAAACCTTCGATGGTCATACACCCAATGAAAATAGTTTGTTGGATCTCGATCGTAGTGATATACATATTCATAATATTGAAGCCAAAAGATGCAAAGTTAATAATGATAGTGCAACTTATTTGTGGCACTGCCGTTTAGGTCATATCGGTATAAAGCGCATGAAGAAACTCCATGCTTATGGGCTTTTGGAATCACTTGGTGCTTGAGAACCGTGCCTCATGGGCAAGATGACTAAAACTCATCCGTTCTCCGAAACAATGGAACGAGCTACTGACTTATTGGAAATAATACATACCGATGTGTGTGGTCAATGAGTATTGAGGCTCATGGCGGGTATCGTTATTTTCTTACCTTCACAGATGATTTGAGCAGATATGGTTATATCTACTTAATGAAGCGTAAGTCTGAAATGTTTGAAAAGTTCAAAGAATTTCAGAGTGAAGTGGAAAATCATCATAACAAGAAAGTAAAGTTTCTACGATCTGATCGTGGAGGTGAATATTTGAGTTACAAGTTTGGTCTTCATTTGAAACAATGTGGAATAGTTTCACAACTCACGCCACCTGGAACACCACAGCATAATGGTGTGTCCGAACGTCGTAACCGTACTTTATTGGATATGGTGCGATCTATGATGTCTCTTACCGATTTACCATTATCGTTTTGGGGTTATGCATTAGAGACAGCTGCATTCACGTTAAATAGGGCACCATCTAAATCCGTTGAGGCGACACCGTATGAACTGTGGTTTAGCAACAAACCTAAGTTGTCGTTTCTTAAAGTTTGGGGCTATGATGCTTATGTGAATAAGCTTCAACCTAATAACCTCGAACCCAAGTCGTAAAAATGTGTCTTCATAGGATACCCAAAGGAGACTGTTGGGTACACCTTCTATCACAGATCCGAAGGCAAGATATTGATTGCTGAGAGTGGATCCTTTTCTAGAGGAGTTTCTCTCGAAAGAAGTAAGTGGGAGGAAAGTAGAACTTGATGAGGTAATTGTACCTTGTCTCGAATTGGAAAGTAGCTCATCACTGAAATCAGTTCCAGTGATGCCTACACGAATTAGTGAGGAAGTTAATGATGATGATCATGAAACTTCAGATCAAGTTACTATCGAACCTCGTACGTCAACCAGAGTACGATCCGCACTAGAGTGGTACGGTAATCCTGTTCTGGAAGTCATGTTAATAGACCATGATGAACCTACGAACTATGAGGAAGCGATGATGAGCCCAGATTCCGCTAAATGGCTTGAGGCCATAAATTAAATCTGAGATGGGATCCATATATGAGAACAAAGTATGGACTTGGATTGACTTGCCCGATGATCGGCGAGCCAGTAAGAATAAATGGATCTTCAAGAGGAAGATGAACGCTAATAGTAGTGTTACTATCTAGAAAGCTCGAATTGTCGCAAAAAGTTTTCAACAAGTTCAAGGTGTTGACTATGATGAGATTTTCTCACTCGTAGCGATGCTTAAGTCTGTCCGAATCATGTTAGCAATTGCCACATTTGATGAAATCTGGCAAATGGATATCAAAACTGCATTCCTTAATGGATTTCTTAAAAAAGAGTTGTATATGATACAACAATAAGGTTTTGTCAATCCTAAAGGTGCTAACAAAGTGTGCAAGCTCCAGCGATCCATCTATGGACTGGTGCAAGCATCTTGGAGTTGGAATATACGCTTTGATAAGTTGATCAAAGCATATAGATTTATACAGACTTGCGGTGAAGCCTGTATTTACAAGAAAGTGAGTGGGAGCACTACAATTTTCTGATAAGTATATGTGAAAGACATATTGTTGATCAGAAATAATGTAGAATTTTCTGGAAAGCATAAAGGAGTGTTTGAAAGGAGTTTTTCAAAGAAAGACCTCAGTAAAGCTGCTTACATATTGAGCATCAAGATCTATAGAGATAGATCAAAATGCTTGATAAGTTTTTTCAATGAGTACATACCTTGACAAGATTTTGAAGTAGTTCAAAATGGAACGGTCAAAGAAGGAGTTCTTGCCTGTATTGCAAGGTGTGAAGTTGAGTAAAACTCAAAGCCCTACCACGACAGAAGATAGAGAGAGAATGAAAGTCATTCCCTATGCCAGGTTCTATAAAGTATGCCATGCTATGTACCAGACCTATTGTATACCCTACCTTGAGTTTGGCAAGGGAATACAATAGTGATCTAGGAGTAGATCACTGGACATTGGTCAAAATTATCCTTAGAGGACTAAGGAAATATTTCTCGGTTATGGAGGTGATAAAGAGTTCGTCGTAAAGAGTTACGTCGATGCAAGCTTTGACACCAATCTGGATGACTCTGAGTCTCGATCTAGATACATATTGAAAGCGGGAGCAATTAGCTAGAGTAGCTCCGTGCAGAGCATTGTAGAAATAGAAATTTGCAAAATACATATGAATCTGAATGTTGCAGACCCGTAGACTAAAATTTATCTCACAAGCAAAACATGATCACAGCTTAGTGCTCTTGGGTGTTAATCACATAGCGATGTGAATTAGATTAGTGACTCTAGTAAACCCTTTGAGTGTTGGTCACATGGCGATGTGAACTATGGGTGTTAATCACATGGTGATGTGAACTATTGGTGTTAAATCACATGGCGATGTTAACTAGATTATTGACTCTAGTGCAAGTGAGATACTGAAGGAAATATGCCCTAGAGGCAATAATAAAGTTATTATTTATTTCCTTATTTCATGATAAATGTTTATTATTCATGCTAGAATTGTATTAATCGGAAACTTAGTACATGTGTGAATACATAGACAAAACATAAGTGTCCCTAGTATGCCTCTACTTGACTAGCTCATTTATCAAAGATGGTTATGTTTCCTAACCATAGACATGTGTTGTCATTTGATGAACGGGATCACATCATTAGGAGAATGATGTGATGGACAAGACTCATCCATTAGCTTAGCATTATGATCGTTAAGTTTTATTGCTATTGTTTTCTTCATGACTTATACATGTTCCTCTGACTATGAGATTATGCAACTCCCGAATACCGGAGAAACACCATGTGTGCTATCAAACATCACAATGTAACTGGGTGATTATAAAGATGCTCTACAGGTGTCTCCGAAGGTGTTTGTTGGGTTGGCATAGATCGAGATTAGGATTTGTCACTCTTTTTAGAGAAAAGGCATGGAGCCCGACTTCAGATTAATGAAGCCATCAACCGACTAGGATACAAAGGAGCTGAATACAAAGGCCAAAAATTGACCAAAAACTGAAATATCACGGGCAAATCACGCTTGAAACTAGGAGCTACACATAGCAAAGCTGCAAACGCCATCACGTACTCTAAGAAACCACAGTCAAGCCGCCGGAGCGCCCACCGCGGCAAGAACCACAGAGCAGAGGCCAACTAGAGACGCCGATGAAAGTGAACGGGAGAGGCTGAGCCGCATGGAGAGAAACCCGGCTCTGTCTCGACCCAAAGGGGCCAATGTTGGAGAGGAGAAAGCCGTCTCCCCTACGCCCATACCGTGCCACTACACGAGGACGCCGAACACCGGCCAACAACCCACGGTGGTACCGGACAAGAACCGCTGAAGGATTGCGGACCAGCCAATCGCCTCCCACATCACCGGCGGCCTAGAAAGCAACACACTGCCACCGCCGCCATCCACCAAACGCCACAGCGGCAACCTCCGCCCATCCCTAGGACGACACCTCCAAGGAGGAACACGCCGTTGGAACGCCACCGTCGTCCGGCCCAAAAGGCCAAGGCTTTCACCTGGGAAGGCGGGGGAGGAAGAGAGGTGACGAGATTGGAAGCTCGACGCGCCCTCAGGAGGGGACCGGCGCTGCAGCGCCGACGCCGTCGAGGTCAATGTGAAGCAGACCAGGGGTTTCCCCCGTTCCAGAGCTCCAACCACCCCACACCCAAAAGCCATATCTGGCCGAGTGAGCTGAAGCAAGGGGAGGAGGCTAGGATCCAGATCCGGTGGAATCACCGGAGATCCCGCAGCCACGAGGACCTCCGCCGCCCTACCGCCACCCACGCGGCTGGAAGGAACGGCCAGCTCCCGCGACGCCATCCACCGGCGAGATCCGCGCCGCCATCTCCACTCGGGGCCGCCGCCCCGGCTTCTGGAACCCCCTGCGACGAGGCAGGGCAGCAGAGCCTCGCTGCCACCTTAATGGGAGGCTGCACAACAGGGTTTGCGGAGTCCTCGGGCGGCGGCGAGGAGGAGGAGAGGGGGGAGGAGGGTTCGAGGCGCTAGGGTTTCGGTCGCCCTCGAGTCGCCCACGAGGGGCGATGCGAGAGCCTGGGGGAGGGGGAAAGTCCGTGTACAACTTGTCATCTCGGGAGGATTTGTCACTCCGTGTATCGGAGAGGTATCTCTGGGCCCTCTCGGTAATGCACATCACTATAAGCCTTGCAAGCAATGTTACTAATGAGTTAGTTGCAGGGTGATGCATTACGGAACGAGTAAAGAGACTTGCCGGTAATGAGATTGAACTAGGTATGAGGATACCGACGTTCGAATCTCGGGCAAGTAACATACCGATGACAAAGGGAACAAACATATGTTGTTATGCGGTTTGACCGATAAAGATCTTCGTAGAATATGTAGGAGCCAGTATGAGCATCCAGGTTCCGCTATTGGTTATTGACAGGAGATGTGTCTCGGTCATGTCTACATAGTTATCAAACCCGTAGGGTCCGCACGCTTAACGTTTGATGACGATTTGTATTATGAGTTATGTGATTTGATGACTGAAGTTTGTTCGGAGTCCCGGATGAGATCACGGACATGACGAGGAGTCTCGAAATGGTCGAGAGATAAAGATTCATATATTGGAAGGCTATATTCGGACACCGGAAGTGTTCCGGGTGATACCGGGTCACCGGAAGGGGTTCCGGGCAACCCTCGGCAAAGATATGGGCTTAATGGGCTAAGTAAGGGAACACACCAGCCCACAAGGGGCTGGTGCGCCCCCTATAGGGCCAGCCACGTGGGGAGAAAGGGAAAGGAGAGGAGGAAAAGGAAAGTATGAAATAGGACTCCTACTTCCTTCCCCTCCCCCCCCCCCTCCTTCCTTCCCCCTTGTCCAAATATGGTAAGGGGGGCCGAATTGGACTATGGGCCCAAGTAGGATTCCTCTTACTTGGGCGCACCCTAGGCTGCCTCCCTCCCTCTCCCTCCTTTATATACGTGAGGAGGGCACCCCTAGAACACACATCAATTGTTCCTAGCCGTGTGCGGTGCCCCCCTCCACAGTTAATACCTCATTCATATCGTCGTAGTGCTTAGGCGAAGCCCTGCGCCGGTAACTTTATCATCACCATCGCCACGCCATCATGCTGACGAAACTCTCCCTCGGCCTCAACTGGATCAAGAGTACGAGGGACGTCACCGAGCTGAACGTGTGCAGATCGCGGGGGTGCCGTCCATTCGGTACTTGATCGGTTGGATCGCCAAGACGTTCGACTACATCAACTGCGTTGATATAACGCTTCCACTTTTGGTCTACGAGGGTATGTGGACACGCTCTTGCTATGCATCTCCTAGATAGATCTTGCGTGATTAGGAATTTTTTTGAAATTACTGCATTCCCCAACAGTGGCATCCGAGCCAGGTCTATGCGTAGATGTTATATGCACGAGTAGAACACAAAGAGTTGTGGGTGATAATAGTCATACTGCTTACCAGCATGTCATACTTTGATTCGGCGGTATTGTTGGATGAAGCGGCCCAGACCAACATTACATGACCGCGTTCATGAGACTGGTTCTACCGACGTGCTTCGCACACAGGTGGCTAGTGGGTGTCTGTTTCTCCAACTTTAGTTAAATCGAGTGTGACTACGCCCGGTTCTTGTTGAAGGTTAAAACAGCAAACTTGACGAAAAATCGTTGTGGTTTTGATGCGTAGGTAAGAACGGTTTTTGCTAAGCCCGTAGCAGCCACGTAAAACTTGCATCAACAAAGTAGAGGACATCTAACTTGTTTTTGCAGGGCATGTTGTGATGTGATATGGTCAAGACAGGATGCTATATTTTATTGTATGAGATGGTCATGTTTTATAACAGAGTTATCGGCAACTGGCAGGAGCCATATGGATGTGGCTTTATTGTATGCAATGTAATCGCCCTATAATTATTTTTACTTTATCACTAAGCGGTAGCAATAGTTGTAGAAGCAATAGTTGGCGAGACGACAACGATGCTTCGATGGAGATCAAGGTGTCAAGCCGGTGATGATGGTGATCATGATGGTGCTTTGGAGATGGAGATCAAAGGCACAAGATGATGATGGCCATATCATATCACTTATATTGATTACATGTGATATTTATCCTTTATGCATCTTATTTTGCTTAGTACGGCGGTAGCATTATAAGATGATCCCTTACTAAATTTCAAGGTACAAGTGTTCTCCCTGAGTATGCACCATTGTGACAGTTCGTCGTGTCGAGACACCACGTGATAATCGGGTGTGATAAGCTCTACGTTCACATACAACGGGTGCAAGCCAGTTTTGCACAAATAGAATACTCAGGTTAAACTTGACGAGCCTAGCATATGCAGATATGGCCTCGGAACACTGAGATCGAAAGGTCGAGCATGAATCATATAGTAGATATGATCAACATAGTGATGTTCACCATTGAAAGCTAATCCATCTCATGTGATGATCGGACATGGTTTAGTTGATATGGATCACATGATCATTTAGATGACTAGAGGGATGTCTATCTAAGTGGGAGTTCTTAAGTAATATGATTAATTGAACTTTAATTTATCATGAACTTAGTCCTGATAGTATTTGCAAATTATGTTGTAGATCAAGCTGGCGATGTAGCTCCCCGTTTATTTTTGATATGTTCCTAGAGAAAAATAAAGTTGAAAGATGTTAGTAGCAATGATACGGATTGGATCCGTGATCTGAGGATTATCCTCATTGTTGCACAGGAGAATTATGTCCTTGATGCACCGCTAGGTGACAGACCGATTGCAGGAGCAGATGCAGACGTTATGAACGTTTGGCAAGCTCAATATGATGACTACTTGATAGTTTAGTGCACCATGCTTTATGGCTTAGAATCAAGGCTTCAAAGACGTTTTGAACGCCACGGAGCATATGAGATGTTCCAAGAGCTGAAATTAGTATTTCAGATTCAGGCCCATGTCGAGAGGTATGAGACCTCTGACAAGTATTTTTCCTATAAGATGGAGGAGAATAGCTCAACCAGTGAGCATGTGCTTAGATTGTCTGGGTACTACAATCGCTTGAATCAAATGGGGGTTAATCTTCCAGATAATATAGTGATTGATAGTGTTCTCTAGTCACTATCACCAAGCTAATAGAACTTCATGATGAACTATAATATGCAAGGGATGACGAAAACGATTCCCGAGCTCTTCGTGATGCTGAAATCGGCGAAGGTAGAAATCAAGAAAAAACATCAAGTGTTGATGGTTGACAAGACCACTAGTTTCAAGTAAAAGGGCAAAGGGATAGAAATGGAACTTCAAGAAGAATGGCAAGCAAGTTGCCCCTCCCATGAAGAAGCTCAAAGCTGGACCTAAGCCTGAAACTGAGTGCTTCTACTGCAAAGGAAATGGTCACTAGAAGCGGAACTACCCCAAATATTTGGCGGATAAGAAGGATGGCAAAGTGAACAAAGGTATATTTGATATACATATTATTGATGTGTACTTTACTAGTGTTCATAGCAACCCCTGGGTATTTGATACCGGTTCATTTGCTAAGATTAGTAACTCAAAACGGGAGTTGCAGAATGAACTGAGACTAGTTAAGGGTGAAGTGACATTGTGTGTTGGAAGTGGTTCCAAGATTGATATGATCATCATCGCACACTCCCTATACTTCCGGAATTAGTGTTGAAACCTAAATAAATGTTATTTGGTGTTTGTGTTGAGCATGAATATGATTTGATCATGTTTATTGCAACACGGTTATTCCTTTAAAGTCAGAGAATAATTGTTGTTCTGTTTACATGAATAAAACCTTCGATGGTCATACACCCAATGAAAATAGTTTGTTGGATCTCGATCGTAGTGATATACATATTCATAATATTGAAGCCAAAAGATGCAAAGTTAATAATGATAGTGCAACTTATTTGTGGCACTGTCGTTTAGGTCATATCAGTATAAAGCGCATGAAGAAACTCCATGCTTATGGGCTTTTGGAATCACTTGGTGCTTGAGAACCGTGCCTCATGGGCAAGATGACTAAAACTCATCCGTTCTCCGAAACAATGGAACGAGCTACTGACTTATTGGAAATAATACATACCGATGTGTGTGGTCAATGAGTATTGAGGCTCATGGCGGGTATCGTTATTTTCTTACCTTCACAGATGATTTGAGCAGATATGGTTATATCTACTTAATGAAGCGTAAGTCTGAAATGTTTGAAAAGTTCAAAGAATTTCAGAGTGAAGTGGAAAATCATCATAACAAGAAAGTAAAGTTTCTACGATCTGATCGTGGAGGTGAATATTTGAGTTACAAGTTTGGTCTTCATTTGAAACAATGTGGAATAGTTTCACAACTCACGCCACCTGGAACACCACAGCATAATGGTGTGTCCGAACGTCGTAACCGTACTTTATTGGATATGGTGCGATCTATGATGTCTCTTACCGATTTACCATTATCGTTTTGGGGTTATGCATTAGAGACAGCTGCATTCACGTTAAATAGGGCACCATCTAAATCCGTTGAGGCGACACCGTATGAACTGTGGTTTAGCAACAAACCTAAGTTGTCGTTTCTTAAAGTTTGGGGCTATGATGCTTATGTGAATAAGCTTCAACCTAATAACCTCGAACCCAAGTCGTAAAAATGTGTCTTCATAGGATACCCAAAGGAGACTGTTGGGTACACCTTCTATCACAGATCCGAAGGCAAGATATTGATTGCTGAGAGTGGATCCTTTTCTAGAGGAGTTTCTCTCGAAAGAAGTAAGTGGGAGGAAAGTAGAACTTGATGAGGTAATTGTACCTTGTCTCGAATTGGAAAGTAGCTCATCACTGAAATCAGTTCCAGTGATGCCTACACGAATTAGTGAGGAAGTTAATGATGATGATCATGAAACTTCAGATCAAGTTACTATCGAACCTCGTACGTCAACCAGAGTACGATCCGCACTAGAGTGGTACGGTAATCCTGTTCTGGAAGTCATGTTAATAGACCATGATGAACCTACGAACTATGAGGAAGCGATGATGAGCCCAGATTCCGCTAAATGGCTTGAGGCCATAAATTAAATCTGAGATGGGATCCATATATGAGAACAAAGTATGGACTTGGATTGACTTGCCCGATGATCGGCGAGCCAGTAAGAATAAATGGATCTTCAAGAGGAAGATGAACGCTAATAGTAGTGTTACTATCTAGAAAGCTCGAATTGTCGCAAAAAGTTTTCAACAAGTTCAAGGTGTTGACTATGATGAGATTTTCTCACTCGTAGCGATGCTTAAGTCTGTCCGAATCATGTTAGCAATTGCCACATTTGATGAAATCTGGCAAATGGATATCAAAACTGCATTCCTTAATGGATTTCTTAAAAAAGAGTTGTATATGATACAACAATAAGGTTTTGTCAATCCTAAAGGTGCTAACAAAGTGTGCAAGCTCCAGCGATCCATCTATGGACTGGTGCAAGCATCTTGGAGTTGGAATATACGCTTTGATAAGTTGATCAAAGCATATAGATTTATACAGACTTGCGGTGAAGCCTGTATTTACAAGAAAGTGAGTGGGAGCACTACAATTTTCTGATAAGTATATGTGAAAGACATATTGTTGATCAGAAATAATGTAGAATTTTCTGGAAAGCATAAAGGAGTGTTTGAAAGGAGTTTTTCAAAGAAAGACCTCAGTAAAGCTGCTTACATATTGAGCATCAAGATCTATAGAGATAGATCAAAATGCTTGATAAGTTTTTTCAATGAGTACATACCTTGACAAGATTTTGAAGTAGTTCAAAATGGAACGGTCAAAGAAGGAGTTCTTGCCTGTATTGCAAGGTGTGAAGTTGAGTAAAACTCAAAGCCCTACCACGACAGAAGATAGAGAGAGAATGAAAGTCATTCCCTATGCCAGGTTCTATAAAGTATGCCATGCTATGTACCAGACCTATTGTATACCCTACCTTGAGTTTGGCAAGGGAATACAATAGTGATCTAGGAGTAGATCACTGGACATTGGTCAAAATTATCCTTAGAGGACTAAGGAAATATTTCTCGGTTATGGAGGTGATAAAGAGTTCGTCGTAAAGAGTTACGTCGATGCAAGCTTTGACACCAATCTGGATGACTCTGAGTCTCGATCTAGATACATATTGAAAGCGGGAGCAATTAGCTAGAGTAGCTCCGTGCAGAGCATTGTAGAAATAGAAATTTGCAAAATACATATGAATCTGAATGTTGCAGACCCGTAGACTAAAATTTATCTCACAAGCAAAACATGATCACAGCTTAGTGCTCTTGGGTGTTAATCACATAGCGATGTGAATTAGATTAGTGACTCTAGTAAACCCTTTGAGTGTTGGTCACATGGCGATGTGAACTATGGGTGTTAATCACATGGTGATGTGAACTATTGGTGTTAAATCACATGGCGATGTTAACTAGATTATTGACTCTAGTGCAAGTGAGATACTGAAGGAAATATGCCCTAGAGGCAATAATAAAGTTATTATTTATTTCCTTATTTCATGATAAATGTTTATTATTCATGCTAGAATTGTATTAATCGGAAACTTAGTACATGTGTGAATACATAGACAAAACATAAGTGTCCCTAGTATGCCTCTACTTGACTAGCTCATTTATCAAAGATGGTTATGTTTCCTAACCATAGACATGTGTTGTCATTTGATGAACGGGATCACATCATTAGGAGAATGATGTGATGGACAAGACTCATCCATTAGCTTAGCATTATGATCGTTAAGTTTTATTGCTATTGTTTTCTTCATGACTTATACATGTTCCTCTGACTATGAGATTATGCAACTCCCGAATACCGGAGAAACACCATGTGTGCTATCAAACATCACAATGTAACTGGGTGATTATAAAGATGCTCTACAGGTGTCTCCGAAGGTGTTTGTTGGGTTGGCATAGATCGAGATTAGGATTTGTCACTCTTTTTAGAGAAAAGGCATGGAGCCCGACTTCAGATTAATGAAGCCATCAACCGACTAGGATACAAAGGAGCTGAATACAAAGGCCAAAAATTGACCAAAAACTGAAATATCACGGGCAAATCACGCTTGAAACTAGGAGCTACACATAGCAAAGCTGCAAACGCCATCACGTACTCTAAGAAACCACAGTCAAGCCGCCGGAGCGCCCACCGCGGCAAGAACCACAGAGCAGAGGCCAACTAGAGACGCCGATGAAAGTGAACGGGAGAGGCTGAGCCGCATGGAGAGAAACCCGGCTCTGTCTCGACCCAAAGGGGCCAATGTTGGAGAGGAGAAAGCCGTCTCCCCTACGCCCATACCGTGCCACTACACGAGGACGCCGAACACCGGCCAACAACCCACGGTGGTACCGGACAAGAACCGCTGAAGGATTGCGGACCAGCCAATCGCCTCCCACATCACCGGCGGCCTAGAAAGCAACACACTGCCACCGCCGCCATCCACCAAACGCCACAGCGGCAACCTCCGCCCATCCCTAGGACGACACCTCCAAGGAGGAACACGCCGTTGGAACGCCACCGTCGTCCGGCCCAAAAGGCCAAGGCTTTCACCTGGGAAGGCGGGGGAGGAAGAGAGGTGACGAGATTGGAAGCTCGACGCGCCCTCAGGAGGGGACCGGCGCTGCAGCGCCGACGCCGTCGAGGTCAATGTGAAGCAGACCAGGGGTTTCCCCCGTTCCAGAGCTCCAACCACCCCACACCCAAAAGCCATATCTGGCCGAGTGAGCTGAAGCAAGGGGAGGAGGCTAGGATCCAGATCCGGTGGAATCACCGGAGATCCCGCAGCCACGAGGACCTCCGCCGCCCTACCGCCACCCACGCGACTGGAAGGAACGGCCAGCTCCCGCGACGCCATCCACCGGCGAGATCCGCGCCGCCATCTCCACCCGGGGCCGCCGCCCCGGCTTCTGGAACCCCCTGCGACGAGGCAGGGCAGCAGAGCCTCGCTGCCACCTTAATGGGAGGCTGCACAACAGGGTCTGTGGAGTCCTCGGGCGGCGGCGAGGAGGAGGAGAGGGGGGAGGAGGGTTCGAGGCGCTAGGGTTTCGGTCGCCCTCGAGTCGCCCACGAGGGGCGATGCGAGAGCCTGGGGGAGGGGGAAAGTCCGTGTACAACTTGTCATCTCGGGAGGATTTGTCACTCCGTGTATCGGAGAGGTATCTCTGGGCCCTCTCGGTAATGCACATCACTATAAGCCTTGCAAGCAATGTTACTAATGAGTTAGTTGCAGGGTGATGCATTACGGAACGAGTAAAGAGACTTGCCGGTAATGAGATTGAACTAGGTATGAGGATACCGACGTTCGAATCTCAGGCAAGTAACATACCGATGACAAAGGGAACAAACGTATGTTGTTATGCGGTTTGACCGATAAAGATCTTCGTAGAATATGTAGGAGCCAATATGAGCATCCAGGTTCCGCTATTGGTTATTGACCAGAGATGTGTCTCGGTCATGTCTACATAGTTCTCGAACCCGTAGGGTACGCACGCTTAATGTTCGATGACGATTTGTATTATGAGTTATGTGATTTGATGACTGAAGTTTGTTCGGAGTCCCGGATGAGATCACGGACATGACGAAGAGTCTCGAAATGGTCGAGAGGTAAAGGTTCATATACTGAAAGGCTATATTCGGACACCGGAAGTGTTCCGGGTGATACCGGGTCACCGGAAGGGGTACCGGGCAACCCCCGGCAAAGATATGGCCTTTATGGGCCAAGTAAGGGAACACACCAGCCCACAAGGGGCTGGTGCGCCTCCTATAGGGCCAGCCACGTGGGGAGGAAGGGAAAGGAGAGGAGGAAAAGGAAAGTATGAAGTAGGACTCCTACTTCCTTCCCCTCCCCCCCCCTCCTTCCTTTCCCCCTTGTCCAAATATGGTAAGGGGGGCCGAATTGGACTAGGGGCCCAAGTAGGATTCCTCCTACTTGGGCGCGCCCTAGGCTGCCTGCCTCCCTCTCCATCCTTTATATACGTGGGGAGGGAACTCCTAGAACACACGTCAATTGTTCCTAGCTGTGTGCGGCGCCCCCCTCCACAGTTAACACCTCGGTCATATCATCGTAGTGCTTAGGCGAAGCCCTGCGCCGGTAACTTCATCATCACCGTCGCCACGCCGTCATGCTGATGAAACTCTCCCCCCGGATCGCCTTTTCAGTTTTGTAAAAAGCAAAGAAAATGATAAAAACTTCAAAAATTAAAATCCTTCCAGATGTAGTTATGTTACTACATGTACTAGTTAGAAAAATTTAAAAACTTAAATTTGGACATGTTTTGAAAAAAGTGTAGGGAAAATGTAAAACGGCTATAACTTTTGCGTACGATGTCAGAAAAAAACGTATAATATATCAAAATGTTCAGCACGAAAATCGGCATCCTGTTTGCAAAATTTTAGAATCCTCAAATTCTAAAAGGAAAAAAAGTTATGCTCAAATTTCAAAAAAAATTGAATTTTGGTTAAATCAGGTCAAACTACTTATTCAAGAAATATTAGTGTTACTAAATAATTATTCAATAATATTAGTGTTACTAAATGACGCCAATGATGGGTTGGGTTTGTTTGGGTCATGAGATGTGAGGCCTGGCACAAGGAAGGAAGGAACCAGTTAAAACACGTTGGCGTTAGCTAAGCTCCCCAACAGAGCATGTGCACTAGGAAGGAAGGAACATGCGTGCATGGTGCAGCAAGTATTCCTGAATGGTTTGTTTTGGCTTTCCTCATCTTATCAGACTTGTGTACATATGTATGTATGGCAGTGGATATTTTGGCTGATCATGGAAAGTTGTTTGGAGTTGAGGTGAGCGGAGCATCTATCGACATCTCAGGCAAGCTAGGGGGAGTTCATACGTACCTGGGACTCGCCACAGGTAGCGTTTTGCCGTGCTCAGTTTCCGTTCTTTGCGTGTGCGGGGAAAAGGAAACGATGCGTGTGTTGAGTTTGCGGAACCAGGTCGCCTGTACCACCGTAATGTATGTAACCTGACAACATCGTGTGTGTGTGTGTGATGCTGATGCAGGGAGGTGACTATCTATGAGGGGCATATCAGAGGTAGAGGCGATCCGCGCAGCCGAGGCGATGATCTGATCATGCACCCACCGCGTCTCCGTGGCCAGCGGCGAGTGCGTCAAGTTCACGTCGCGGAGGGTGGAGAGCAGAAGCGGCAAGGGTCTGCTTAACAGGCTGGATGAGGAGGAGGATGCAGTCGTGCAGTTGCATCTGCTGAATCTGAGTGACGAGAGTGTGTGATACAGTATTAGTAGTAGATCGGACAGAGTAGATAGTAAGTAAGTCAGGCACGGACAGACAAACAGCTCAAACACTGCACAGGAAGGAAGGTATGGAAGCACACTAATTGAGTTTTGCGTCTGTCTCTGGTAGAGAGAGTGGCGATTAATCAAATCAATCGCTAGTTCAAGGATTAGTCAGGGTAAATGGATGGGATCACTGATGTTTGACCAATTTGCTTGTTAACATTCAGGGGATCTTGCATTGGTGCCATGTTTTGCCTGGAGGATGGATGATTTGTGATTTTGAACAAACCAAAGGTGTTTGATACTACTCCCTCCATTCCAAAATAGATGACCCAACTTTGAATCAACTAAAAACATGAGAATTCCATCTTTTTGGAACGGAGGGAGTACAATCTTATCTCCCATGAATGTTGCCTTGCCCACCGTTTCTTAATTCCATCTTTTGGAATTCCTACACTATGCATTGCCTTCCCACACCATAATTTGATGGGTCCAACTAGCAACATGTTTAACACTGGAAAATTCACGAGCTTTAATCGTAACATGCTCATGATATCGTGTCCTGTTTTCCCTCTTTCGTTCTCAATTTCTGGGTTGCAAAGAAGAAAAAGGTCTAAATAGGAAATAACAAAATGCATGGATGAGAGTATGAGATGCAAACATTGTTTTCCTGAACAAGAATATTTCCTGTTTTCTGGGTTCCAGTGGGAGTTTTGGATCAACTAAAAACATTGTTTGCCATATACGACTTCTCATCCGGTCATTGCCATTGATTGTGCTCCAAAGAGAGAGCCTTCAAGTAGACATTGATTTCTACAAGGCCTTTCAAGTAGTCATTGATTTCTACAAGGCCTGCAGATGAAGAATGCAGATTAGTGAACTCAGCTGATTTTGCGCCTAAGAGCTCATTGTTGGAGAAAGTGACGGCGCAATTAAAAAAATACAGAATACAATAAACCTTTACACAAAGGAAAGAAAGAAACATAGCAGGGCAAAGAGGTAACTGCATATCTGTTTATAATTTATTTTAGACATATTGTGCTAACATCTTACCTGGCTGTGCTGGCTGTCAGTTGGCGCCTGAGAAGCGTGACAGGGGACAAAGCCTAGTTCCTGAGAAGGTAACTGCAGGAATAAAATTTCAATGATCATTACACTGCCCAGAAATGTACGCGAAGTGTTTAATCCAAAGTGGTCTTAATACCAGAGTGAACCCCAGACTTGCGCCAGGATGCATACCTTGATAGTTGATTGTCCCCATAGAATTTGAAAAGTCAGACCCCTGGATTGAAGAGGAGTAGGTAAATATTTTATACAACATGACCAAAAAGATCATAAATATTCTAGGGAGGCACTTCAGAGATCATAAATTAATACCATGTAAGGTATATAGGTTGGAGTTTGGCTACCCATTTTGGACATGGTAGGAGGAGCCTCCAAGCCCTGCGTGTTGCAAATGTTAGAATAATAGTTGCACTAACATTGACAGTATGAGATGAAATAAACGCAAAAGGCTAGAAACTGAGATTCTCAGGCCTGGTACACCTAATTTTCATCAAGTACTTAACTATAAATTTATGATGTACAGTTGCTCTGCTGAGAATCTTGTATTTCTTAGAGAATCCTAGGACAGCAGAGAACTTCATATAATACGATGCATTTGGCCAATAAATGTAATACATGATGGATCCCAATTAGGCAATTAGTTTAATTAACAGAACATAAGGCATCCATTTCAAATTTGCATGGTTAAAATGGATATACAGGTACCTCAACCTGAACGAAGAAAATAGCAAGATTACCTGAAACATAGCATTTCCAGACTGGGCAGAACCATCTACGAAACCATACTGCACAACTGCAGGTTCTTCTGAGTGCACTTTCTGCTTCTTCGTCAGGCCCTTTTCAACGCAATTTCTTGGATGGTTTTTACTTTTCTGGCCTTTTTTCTTTACTGTTTTTGCTGCTGCCCTGCTTGATATGTCCAGAACATTTTCTGATTCAGTGCCATCCGTGATAGAAGACAAGGCCATCTTAAGATTCTGAACATCAGGCTGTAGTGTGACAGGTGCGCTGCTAATGCTGGTTTGTTTCTGCAGGATTTGCTCAACCTTCTCGCCAAGTTCTCCCCAAAATTGGTCTAGTACTCTGCTGGACTCCTCACATTCCGATGCCCGGGCAACAAGCCTGACATACTTGGGGCACAAGTGCTGGTAGCGATTAGAAGAAATTTCCAATGATTCCTCTGCTTGAACGGCTTGCCCAGGAACAGGAACCTCCGGTGAAGAGGAGGTCAAACGCCTTGCATATTTGGTCCAGCGCTTCATGATGTATCTCTCTGGTATATACTTTATGTCCATAACATCTAGAATCTTGAGAGCATGGCTGCACAGGAAGCCAACCGTCTCAAACTTGCCGCACGAGCATGCGACAGTCTGCTCCATAGGGTTCCCATAAACCGTGTATCGCCGGTCCTCCTTCTCCACAAGCGAGACGACATACTCACGACACGGGCCGCTTTCATCACGGCTCACGATGTAAGCTGACTGGAACTCCTCATATTCTTCCTGGAAAAGCTGAAAGATTACGCTGGTATAGACCTCGGAAGCCTGTGTCAGAACAGGGGCTCTGATTTTGAGGTAGGGCATCATCAGCCTTGAACCGTATTCCATCTCCAGCTCTCTGTGCCGCCTGTCGCCGATCACTTTCTGAAGATGCCTCAAAAACAGAACAATGTCCACCTCTGCTCTCAGATGACCGCGCACCTCAGAATTCAGGCGCTCGTTCAACCGTGTGCCTTCCATCCCGGCTGAGAAGACCCCTTTCGCGTAGGGCCTAGCCCACTTGTGTTTCTCCTCAAACAACCTCTGCAACCACGGGTTGTCACGAAGCTCGTGCTTGCTGACCATAGCATCCCATGCAGCGAGAAATCCCGCCTCCTCGTCATACTCTTCGTCGACGCACGCCTTGAACTCCTCGATGAAACTGGCATCGCTTTTAGAAAGCTGACGTATGTTCCCCTTTGCAACATGCTTTATGTGCCACGCGCATATGGCATGGGTCGTCGTCGTGCCAGGCATCGCCAAGGACAGGGCTTCTGCTATCACCGTGTCCTGATGCGAAATGAAGGTCTTTGGTGCTCGCCCAGACATGGCGTGCAGGAACGTCTGGAACAGCCACCAGAACGACTCGCAGGTCTCGTCGTACATGAGCGCCAGCCCGAAGACAACGGGCTCGCCGAAGCTGTTGCAGCCGACGAACGAGGCGAGGTGGCGGAGGCTGCTGCTGTTCCTGGACACGATGTCGAAGGCGACGGCATCGCCGAAGTGGGCGTAGTCGGCGACCATCTTGGCGTCGACCCAGAAGGCATTCGCCACCTTGTCCTCGACGTCGAGCTGCACGGCGTGGTGGAACGCCGGGTCGGCCAGCGACTGCCGCTGGAGGTGGTTGAGCAGGGCGGCGGCCTCTCCGTACTTGATCTCCCACTGCCGCCTGGTACGCAGGGGGCCTTCTCCCTCTGCCCATGCCGCCCCAGCTGTGGCATCGTCGTCAATGAATTCATCCGGCGGCGGAGCGGAATTGGGCGGCGAGTGGAAGGGGCTGGGCGGGCCGCGGGGAGCGGCGAAGAGCGGGTGGTTGTGGCGCGGCTGGAAGCCGGAGACCTGGAACCTGCCGCCGGGCTTGGTGCGGCGGAGGGTGAGGTGCGCGTTGCAGCCGGTCCGGCCGTCCGGCGCGGGGATGGCGGCGCGGGAGAGCCTGGCCGCGGCACGGGGGAGCTTGGCGGTGCTGGCGATGGCGGCGGCGGACTTGTGGTCCTTGAAGCCCTCGCGGGAGCAGGCGAACTTGCAGGAGGTGACCTCGCCGGAGGTCTTGCTGCGGTTGGTGTAGCGGCGGCGGACGTTGAAGCCGAGCTTGAAGGCGTAGAGGCGGTAGAGGTCGTACGCCTGCAGCTCCGTCTCGAACTCCATGTCCATCCGCGGCGTGCACTCCTCCGGCCGGGCCGAGGCCGCCGCGGCCGCAATGGCGGCGCTGGTGGAGGCGCCTCCGGAGGGCGGGCTTTGGTGGTCCTCCGGGCGGGCGGGGGCGTGGGCGGAGGCGGACGCGGCGGTGCTGGTGGTCTGCGCGGGGGAGGTTCCGGAGAAGGCGGTCGACGCATTTGGTTCCGGTGGTGGCGGCGGCGGCGCGGTGGTGGCGGCGATTGGGGATTTAGGTTTTGGCGGGGAGGCGGCGTGAGTGGCTGGGCTCGAGGCTGGCGGTGGGGCGGAGGGTGGAAGAGGGTGGTGCGGTGGAGGGGCGGGGGCTGGGAGGTGGCCGGAGTCGGCGGGGGAGCTCATCGCCGGCGAGGGAAAGGGGAACGGAGAGGACGGGCGGCGTGGTGCGGCCTGTGTGGAAGGGAAAGAAGAAGACGCTTTCCCCCGAGGAATACGTACTAGGCTATCTAGTTGTTTTGCTGGCATTCCCTCGAGCAAGAGCAACGTCTAGGGTATGTAACTGGCGTCGCCATCCCTAGCACCTCCATGGTGAAGGCAAGGGGATATGGTGGATTTGCTCCCTAATTCAAAAAATGAGATCCTCGTCTTCCGATGCAGTATACAAATTAGGTTGGAAAAGAAGAAGGCCAGACATGGACATGATGGGGGAGGGGGCTCCCGAGCTTCATCAGTGGGGTAGCTTTTGTTGGCCTTCTCCGACGAATCGTCATCGTTCTTTCTGGTCGAAATGTGACCAATTTTATTCTTCCCGGTCATGTCAGTGCCAAAGGGGACGCAATGTTGTTCCAGGATGGAGTCATGTTGTGGTAGAGGTCTCGCCATAACAAGTGGTCTTTTGTCCTTGGCGCCGACAAGATTTGTTTTGCTCAAGACTAGTTTGGACCCAATTGCCTTTTCTTTTGCTTCTCAAGTCAAATCCACTTTGGAATTTTCAGCAACTTGTGCGTTACTTCAAAGTTTTTTCTTAGGGTCTTCTTTGTAAGATGTACTGTCACGCCGCTTTGATTTAATGCAGTTTTTAGTTTATTTTCAGTTTCCCACTCTTGCTGAGGAAAAAAATTGTTTGCATCTCATATTTTCGTATGTTTTTAGCTGATTCAAAAATCCCACTGGAAGTCTGGAACCCAGAAATTAGGTAATACTCTTGTTCAGGAAAACAATGTTTGCATCTCATACTCTTGTCCATGCATTTATCTTTCCTGTTTAGACCTTTTTCTTTCTTCTTTGCAACCCAGAAAATTCAGGACAAAATAGAGAGGGAAAACAGGAGACGATATCATGAGCATGTTACGAGTAAAACTCCTGAATTTTCTGGTGTTGAACAACAACTAACATGTTGCTAGTTGGATCCATGAAATTATGGTGTGGGAAGGCAATGCATAGGAATTCCAAAAGATGAAATGAAATGAAATGAAACCCCTCACATTTTTAAAAAAGTAGGTATCATCTAAACTAATTTGCAAATTCAATCGAACCAACAAAAAAGAAACATGAAGGAGGGCAAGGCAACATTCAGGGGAGATGGGATTGTAGTATCAAACACCTTTGGTTTGTTGAATCCCACATCATTCATCTATCCTCCAAGCAAAACAATGCTAACAGGAAAATTGGTCCAGCAGCATTGACCCATTGAACTAGCGATTGCATCTGCATGACTGCATCCTCCTTCTCGTCCAGCAAAACCAGTTTTCCTTACCACAACTCATCTAGTAGCTAGGACGTAACACCTCTAGAGAAGTTGGTCCAAAAACAAGATTCCCAGGCACCACCACCTCCCCCTCTACCGCCGCCTCCTCCACCGCCGCCGTTCATGCCACCACCACCTCCCCCTCTACCGCCGCCTCCTCCACCGCCGCCGTTCATGCCACCACCACCTCCCCCTCTACCGCCGCCTCCTCCACCGCCGCCGTTCATGCCACCACCTGACCCATGGCTTCCTCCATACCCAGGACCATAGCCACCGCCATTGCCATAGTTGGATCCACCACCGCTGCCTCCTCCACTACTTCCCCCACCACCTTGACCACCAGAACCGTAACCTGAGCCGTAACCAGTTCCATAACCAGAGCCGTACCTTGAGCCCATGTCGGCACGACCTTCGCCACCGCCACCCCAATGGGCGCCGCCGCGACCACCAGCAATGCCGCCGCCATAGCCATAACTGCCTCCATAACCTGAACTATAGCCATAACCATAGCCGGTGCTTCCACCACCTTCTACTCCACCTCCACCACCACCGTAGCCGTCTCCTCCAGCACCAATGCCGGTTACAGCAACCGGGGCTCTTGCGGCAACAATGTTGTGGGTGCCAGTGAGCAGGATGAAGAGAGCAGCGAGAGCTAGAGTCCGCCTCCTGGTGGTGGCCATTTTGACTGTGTTTTTGTGTGGTAAGCGGCTGAGATCGATGTCGATACAATTTATAGTCGAGGCGGTGAGAGGTGTGCTGTTGCTGGATGAAGGTGGTTGGTGGCCACTGGGTGGCTTGTCACGTAGTGGATAGCAGTTTGCATACATATAGGAAATTAACATAAATACATAATACAAGAGCAGTTTGCATACATGAAATTAAAGAGCAAGCAAGAGTTATGTTTTCGACTAGCTGCTGTCAATCATATAATAGATGAAGAAGAAAGAAGGAAAGAGACAAATAAATACTCCCTCCGTCCCAAAATTCTTGTCTTAGATTCGTCTAGATACGGATGTATCTAACACTAAAACGTAACTAGATACATCTGTATTTAGACAAATCTAAGACGAGAATTTTGGGACGGAGGGAGTACATGGTTCAACAAAGTGTTAATTTGCCTGAATGCAACTGAAAGAAGAGCATAATACATGTTAGAAGTTTGCAAGGAAGCAAGGGAAGAAAGACAGAGGTGTATAGTGGTGGTTATGATTTGCTGTGTTGGCCGATGTGGATAAAATCAACAAGACTGGCAAGAGTGTAATTAGCTGTCAGGGTGGTGGTTGTGATGAGGTATGATCACTAGCAGTAATAGGCTGGCAATGGCAGTTGCAGAGGCCGTGCTAATTCACTCATCAGAAAAATAATACTAGTAGAAGAATACTGCAGGGTGGTGGTTGTGATGAGTTAAGATTACTGGTACTAGTATTAATAGCATCTGTGCAGTGGCAGTGCTAAGACAATGTTGGTAGAAGGTGGAGGTAGGTGCTACAACCAATATAGTAATATAATCTGAAAGGAATCACCCGACGTGAAAATGAACAAAAATGACCCTTTTCAACACAAAATGGCCCCAATCTGAAAATATTTCACAAAATGTCCCTCTTTTGCATGACCCCCGGGGCCGGGGCGTCATGCTAGAGAGCATGACACCCCAGGCTAGGGCGCCATGGTAGCAACATCTAGCAAGACGCTCCGGGCTAGGGCAAGGCAAGGGATCTCTCACTCCCAAAAGAAGAAACCATCATCCAAAGAAAAGGAGCGGAGCAGGTGAGAAATATAACAAGGGGAATCAAGAGCAAACGCACTTACAGTTACCAAGAAGGACGGCCGGCGTGCGATGGGATGCGATGCGATGTAGTGCCACCACCAGCCCAAGAAGAAGAAGAAGAAGAAGAAGAAGAAGAAGAAGAAGATGATGATGATGTTGTTCATGGGTGTGAGATGAGGTCAGGTGGAGGGCCAACCAGGGTGACAAGACAAGTCGCTCCCTCCAACAAAATCCCTTCTTGTTTATATAATCATTTACTTACATTATTTTAGTATATATAATTATTAAAGCAGCAACTACTCGATCGATCCATCTCCATCTGCAGCGCACATGCCAAAAACCAAAACAAAAATAAATAAAATAAAGCAGGCATCACTGCAACTATTAGATCACAGCTAGCAGAGCTGCAGAGGGGCTCACTTCCACGTGCCGCACTTATTTCTTCACCAGAGCAAAACAGAAACAATAATCTGACTTGCATGACTTTTCTTAATCCTTTTCGTCTCATCAACATGATTTAGGTAACATACATACATACACATACGTGGATGGATCGATATATAGATAGGGGTATATATCGATCGATACACACATACAAAAATAAAACCCAGATCACATATCTATGAATGTACGCACGCCTCTGTGTTATTAGCATATACTCCCCCCGTTCCTAAATATAAGACCTTCTAGAGATTTTACTATAGACTACATACGGAGCAATGAGTGAATCTACACTCTAAAATATGTCCATATACATCCATATGTAGTCTATAGTGAAATCTCTAAAAGGTCTTATATTTAGGAATAAAGGGAGTACGTACTTATTATCCTTTACGTCTTAACAACAATTCCCATAACTACAACACCTTGCATGAGAGAAGGACTTGGAAACTTGAATGGGAGGTCAGAACCAGAACCGGCTAGCTAGTTCTCGACTTGTTTCGTCGATTGTTTGGCATATTTTTTAATGAATATATTAATACCATGAATGTACCAATTATACCCAGCCTCTACACCAACAAAATGTCTCGAAGACATCCAGGATGCACACGGCTCGAAAAAAACAAACAAAGACCACACCACAGTGATCAACTCCTCTCAGCAGCAGCACACAAACCATCACCGGAGTCAACACCCAGAAAACATAAAAGGTCTTCAAAAGCGACACCTTCAAGAAAAAAATAGTGCACAAGCGCCTTCATGTAGTGTACGGGGGCGTGGTCAGCCTTTTTATTGACCAGCCTATTAGGTTGCCAAACAGTTCACTTAACTTCCATCTTATGTTTCAAATAATTCACTTAAGGCAGCAGCACACTACTACCAATACGGCTCCACCCCGAGCACCGGTGACTCCTGCTCCATCATGTGAATGTGACTGCCTGATGGATCGATCTAGTGAATAATTAGGAAGTACTAGTCGACAACCCGTGCAATTGCACGGGCTAGGGTTTTTGCGATAATGGCGCTATCCCTATATATATTTTAGAAACAAACTTTTAAATAGTACATGAAAGGTACGTATATTTATATATATTTCACTCATTAATATCACATGACTATTTTGAAGAAAAGAAAGGAGTAAAGTGTTTATGACAATATCAAATATATATTCATTTATCAATACTGCATTCCAAACACTAAACTCATATAGAGATTTAAAATCATTTCCATTATATGAAGTCTTAATTCCCATTAATTCTCAAGGTTTATGTGTTTAGTTTTGCATTCCAGTTCATACATGAGCAACATATATAATCATTGTATAATCACAGATAAATGCAAGAAAAAGAAATGAAGTGAAACTTGGAACCAAAACATTGATTTCCAATAGGACCCACATAAACTATTTTCCATGTATGTCCAACAAATGGAATAAAGGCAGTTACAATAATATGCATGTCTGAGATCACTCAGAGGATGGAAACTATTTTCCAACATTGACCATTCATGTGCAAAATATAATAAAACACAAATGTACACATATCAAATGTCAGTTTTCACTGAAGCTAGTGGCAATGTGTAAGAATTAGGCAGCAAATAATGTCTGTCCAGCAATAAAATCATTAATTGGACCCATCCTTGTAATATAAATTGGTATGAATATTCGCACAAACCACTTTATTTCGCAAAATACTTAAATTTCTTGGAGCCATTAAAGGTATGTACATGAACCGTCATCATATGGTTATACCAAAGATCTCATGCTTTAAGCACACAACTAATATGGTCTAAAAGGTGACACGCCTCTGCATATATTCAAAAGCCATGGTTAAACTAACCTCCATGGATCAAATTAGGTTTGGCACTATTAGTTTGAGTAGCAAAAGGTAGCCAGGCACCTCTCATTCATCACATGTCATTAGAAGCCAATAGTTGTGCATGCAAAAGAATATCTAAATTAGATTCCCTGTTCATTTGCGAAGGTGTTGTTATCTTCTTCATGCAAAAGAAGAGATGATATGTTACCTTCATGAACAAAAGGTCTATGAAGAATCCGATTATCTTTATCCAAAGTGTCACTATGCAGAACTAAAAAGTTCGCCGATCGAATATGAGGTTGAACTTGTAATCTACTACACGGTTTGATTAGTAAAAGTATAGCTCTATGCTGGCTTGCATGTCAAATACCTAATCCAAAGAACATAATTTCAAATAGATATCCGTATTCTTTGAAATGGAAAGAAACAAAACGATCGGAGTGCTGCAAATACAACAACAGAACATACATTTTCTGTGATATGTACTGGTATATAATTAGTTATTGTTTAGTTTTTTGAATCCATAAAGCTTCATAGATCAATAAACAGGTTGGTTATAATCATACAAATCCACATTCAACGGCAGGTCAACAACCCAAAAGATTCTTTCTCCTAACTCCATGAGGTACCTTGGTATTCCTTGTTATTGTTATGGAAACTGTGAAACATGATTTATGTCAGATGTCCAAATTAGATTATCATTGACATATCAATGCTATCTAATAACTGCTGATGAACTTACTGAATATAAGAAATTGGGAATTTTTTATACTATGATGCTGATTATTCTTAAACATATGCTTTCATACATGCATCACACATATTAAACAATTGAAGCCTCATGGTAGCCGGACTACAAATGGAATTGTTGAGTACAACCTATATACCACCGTGATGAGATATTCTATGAGCAGTGCTTTGTAAAGCAAGCCCCAAGAATTTATCTAGAAAGGTCAGAAGTAGTTCCAAATTTACAGCAAATCCAGCTATTGGAAGACAATATTTTTAGAGGAATAATTGCACCATAGCACTCAACATCTGATAGCATTTTGAATAGTAATTAGTCATCGATAACATCTAGATAAACTATGCTAGCAATGAAACATAATAGCATTGATTTTATGTCAAAACGATATCCTAGAAGGACCATAAAATATTTCTGCCTGAACAATGCTCTTACAACTCAATTCCATCAGCCCTAAAAGAATGTGTGATCTCAACTTTTCCAGATCGAATCAGCACAGGGATGAGACACGAAACAAAATAGCGAGTTTCTTATCTGAGATCAATGAGACTTGTTGTGGTGTAGAATGCAGGTTCCGGCCAACAGAACGGCTACGCAAATTTGACCTGTATGGTGGAAACTTCGGAAATTGTTGTTGCCTGCTATGGAGCCCTGGAGCCATAAAATATGTATGATGCATCATAGAGGCATTGGGGAGGCTTTGCCGGCTTAAACATCTTGCACTGGTTGATTCAATAAGATACAGTTTGTTGGTTCCGTAATCATATCGTAGGAGACGACGGCTAGATTTTCGGTTCGATTGAAACAGAGCGAGGACCCCTCTTGCGTACATCAAAGCTTGTTGGAGACGACACTCAGTCTTTTCTTCAAGGGAAACAAAGTGAGGGATGAAAGGGAGGAGGACTCCTCATGTGTATGTCAAATCTAGGCGCTGAGATTTTTTAGGAAAAAAAGAGAAACCAAGGGGTGGAGGACTCTCGTACATGACAATTTTTTTAGAGAACGGGAGGTCTCACGTACATGGGATAGGACTTCACTTGGGCACGTCAAAGGTGGGAGCTCAGTTTTTTTATCGCAAGAAAACTAAATCTATATCTATATCTATATCTATATCTATACCTACTATTAAAGGGAATAGATATTCTTGGTTTGGTTTCATTTTGTTTTGTCCCGTTTTGAGTTTTTTTTGAAAAGGTTACACAGGTACACATGACACGTATAGCCATGATCATGTACTACAAAAAAAAGTACTAGGCACGTCCCTACGTCCGGACTCTAAAATACCTATAACCATGGTCACGTATACATATACTAGGAAAAAAAGATGTACTAACCGCATCCGGACTCTAAACGTAAAAGGGAAAGTACAAACGTATGTATACAAGGAATAGCAAACCGAAGACAATTCTTCACTCGGTCAAAAAAGCGTAAGGCACATGATAACATTATCTATGCTACAATGGACGTCCTCTCTTGAATTGGCTGTTCACAAAGCTAACTATTTCACGCTAGACTTTCACTTTTTTTTTCCGGATAGACTCCCACTCATGCACGGCTGTGTTGATATTTAGACCCCCACTTATGCACGGTTGTGTTGATATTTCTTTGCACGGTCACGGCTGTGTTATAGCAAATTAGAGGTCATAGGTCACCATACATCTAAAAAATGAATATATTATTTTGATCTGTATACTTTCAACATAAAAAAAATTGTCTATTGATCTTAATTTTACGCCCCCGCAGAAAAAAAGATCTTGATTTTTACGGTTGAGATTAAAAGATAGAAATCCAAAAAAATATTAAAACAATAGAAAAAGTTACGCATAAATATTGTTATGTACACATGAATTTAAGTTAGCACGTACAATCTATACCTACTATTAAAGGGAAACATATTTTTGGTTTGGTTCCGCTTTGTTTCGTCCCGTTTTGAGTATTCTTTTAAACTACCAGCAACTGCTGGCCGTTTATATTATGAGGCAGGGGGCAATGTTTACAAGGCCGTACGCACGGTCTGAAGGAAGAAGTTCAGAGAAAAGAAAGAGGCCCTAGGGAACACAGTGGGTAGGGTGCAGTGCTACATATCCACCGCGCCTCCGGGCAGTGCCATAGTAGGCGAACTGAGGTTTCTGAGTTGCGAACACATAGCGATGATGAAAATTGAAAATATAGAGATGGCACTTGGACATGATCCTCTCCTCCCTGTCCTCCTCTCTCTCTCTCTCTCTGCATGATGCGTAATGACACATGCAGCAGCAGTTCACACCAGTTTTGAGTATTTTTACGTGCACTATTTTTTAGTTTTGTTCGTTTGTGACAAACATAAGTACAAATAAAGAAAACCAGGACAATATGAACGAAACCAGGACGTAGTTTAAAAGGAAACTTAATTGAAACAAAAGCAAAGCGGCCGACCACACGTCGTAACCTGACCCAAAAAATATACATGGGAGCATGAACTAGCTACGAGTTGCAGGGCGCCGGCTAGCTTGATTCTTTTCCAGCTAAACACATGAGTACATGTCAACCAGGCTGGTGGATCGATCCAGCCGCAACTACATGGCTCGATTTATTGCTCCCTGAGAACTTGCACGTGATTCAACTAACAAGTGCACAACCTAGCTTCAATGAGTCAAGTTAGTCTTTTATTAATAGTTGCTTGATTTTTTTCCTTTTCTGCTCTTCCTATCCGAGCGTCCATGCATCAGGTTTTCATAACTAAACTGACTACACAATAAGTAACTGTTCTATAAGGAGGAGAAAATGAGGTATTTTCATATTCCTACAATTCCCCTTTTTTCACCGGCTCATGAATTTCTATGTGACATGATATGGATTTTGCATAACTCGAAATGTGCTAGAGAAATATTTTGCAAGGATTGGGATCCTCTTAGTGCAATGCAGATTAGCATGCATGTTACCTTTCTTTGTTCATCTTCAAGGAGAATTACTTTTTTTTTGTTCATCTTCAAGGCCAAAATCATATTATTATTTTCATCGTGCTTTTAGGAAAACTGATACTTACTTATGCTAATTTGCATATCTTGGTATATGCAAAGGAGTAACTGAACAACTATCTGTGCAAGCTCACATTGATCAATCAAGGTTAGCTTTTCTATAATATTGATTGTTGAATAGTCATGCAAAGTAGCCTTTTGCAAAGATGGCAAAAACACCCATTTTTTATTCATCTGGGAATAATTGATGTGTATCATAAATCAAATTATCGCTTATGTTTTAGACTGTGTTTAGGCTTAAATCATCACTTGCTTACTGTGATAGGAGAGTGAGGTGATTTTTTTCTCTCGTTGCAATGTACAAACATATTTAGGTGGCACTTTCGGATGTTATTATGCCATGATGACGGTAGTTTCGATGGATAGTGGGCACAATAATTTTTCTCCCACTGCAACGCACGGGCATATGTGCTAGTTAGATCTGAAGCATTATAAGTCGGATCCACCAAATCAATGGCCTTTATTTTTTAATTTTCTTCGGACCCACCAAATCAATGGCCTATATATTTTAATATTCTCTAATTTACGTGGGAATTTCTAGGAAGTGCCTAATTAGTAGAAGTATAGATATATAAGTACGTGTATATATATATATATCTTTATTTCTAATAATAAAGAAAATTGGGTTTCTCGTCGTACGTCGTCGCTGGTGATTTTGCATTAAAACCCCTCGGTTTATAAGAAATTAACCCGCAGTCCCTGTTTTAGTGGCAATCTGGGAAAACGTTTCACTTTTATAAAAGAAACCCTATAGTCATTTGAATTCTGTTCGCAGTCCTCCTCTTCGTCTTATCCACTCGGTCCTTTGCCGGCAGCTTCGCCCAATCCGTCGTGCGCCGGCGGCCACCATGCATCGCGCGGGAGGATGGACGGCGCGGAGAGGCGCGCTCACGTCCGAGCCCCTGTGCCCACGTCTCGAGCCTTCTTGCACCGCTTCGGCGGCCCCTCTCCACCCGCCATCGCCGGCGACCACCAGCAGCGCCCGTCGCGCATCTCCGGGCGCCACCCCGAGGCCCCAGCCAGGCCGCGCCGCTGTCCTCCGCAACCCCGGCCTCCTCCTCGACCTCGCCTCTCCGAACAAAGAAATTAATCCCGCAAGTGAGGGAGCAAAGGAATAAATAAACTCTGCAATAATAGGACTGTAGGAGCTTACAATCAGCAGCATCGGATTCAACATCTTCGGTGAAGAAAGCAGAGATGCAGATGGGATAATAAAGAACGAACGCAAAGAAGAGTCCCGGTCGCTGTCACCTAGCCCAAGCGGCCTCGCCGCACCGACACTTCCACCGGCAAGGGCCGGCTTGCCCGCGCGCAGTTCGGCCCACGCGAGCGAGGCGAGAAGGACGGCGCGCCCACTCGAGTGAGGCGAGAAGGACGGCCCAGGACGTTCGACGGCGGCACGCTGACATCATTGTCCTCACGCATGGCGAGGCATGGGTTGCAGGGGAGGACGAGCGGCAGCGGCCGGCGAACTAGGAGGAGGCGGCTGCGCGACATGCCCGGGTGGTGGCAGCAGCGGCGAGGCTCCCTGCATGGTCAAGGAAAAAAGAAAGAATTGAGATGCAGGGAAGGGAGAGAGGAAGGAGAAAGGAGGGTGTTGCGAGGAGGCGCTAGAGCTCCGGTCAGGCGATGTGCGCGAGGGCGCGGCATGTCGATTTGGCCAGATCAGAAGCACGGGGCCGGTGACTGGGGCGGACGACCAGATTAGGCCGACGGCAGAGGAGCTCCAAGGTGCGAGCCATGGCGTCCTCTAGGTTCCTCGCCGTGTGCTGCTCTGGCTCACGGCCCCGCGCACGTGTGGCTGTTCTGGCTGGGTTGGACGGAGAAGAGGAACAGAACCAGCGCTAGATAGGATGAGATGAGGAATGGCGATATGGATAAGAGAAGCAGAGGAGTGGCGATGGGATAAGAGGCACACAGTGTGGGCGGCCGGTGCTTTTCTTTAATGAAATGAGATGAAATTGGTCCTGTACCGGCTAGAAGCTACTGGATTCATGCGTGTTCTAGCACCCATTTTTTTATTGGAAGAGCACCGACTACTTACTTGATGTTGTTTGTCTTTCAACTTAGTACAACTTTATACACATTTTTATACTATAGTTAGTAAGAAGTTGAAACACTTATTAAGAAAAAAAATTGGCGGAGAAGATACTTGAAGCTCACCGGTACTTGCTAGCCATCAAGATATTCCTCGGATGACATCGATGCCATCGGTGAGATAAGGAGGGAGAGAGCGAGGGATGAAGAATAGAGAAAGTGCGACAACAGTGCATCTTGCTCGTGCCCTGTTTAGCCCCACACGACAACTGGGAGGGAAGTGGTCATGTACCATCAGAGCCCCACACGACAATCCGGACTCGATGAGAATCAAGATTAGGGTACGTTGAGTTGCGGGGCAGATGGTACAACAGAGGGTAGTGCTCCTACTGTTGGCGCAACGTGTCAACAAAAGAGCGGCAAACATTGTAAATTCTTTACTTTCTGGTCATCATACTTTTGAAGTGGGAAAGCATAAATATGAATTAATATATGATCTATTTGAAACTGTTACAGGTATGTGAATGATGCACAATTACTTTCGCGTCGGAGTAGCCACTGATCTAACAGATCGCTAATTGTTTAGATTTTCGTAATTTTTGCAAAGGATTGTTAAATAACAACAACTTATCACATAATTTAATTTCTTTAGAGCGAGTTGAAGAAGTAGGTTTTATTAATAGAGGAAAACATTACAAGCTTTTGAAATACAATGAGATCTTCATAAAGTGGATCCTTATGAGTCTTAAAACCAATTTAATTGAAAAAATCTTATTATTCATCATGACAGGTAACACTCGAATACCATATGAACTCTCAGGATTTATTTTATATCCGTTGCAACGCATGGGCATTTTTGCTAGTATATATATAGACAAGCACTTGTCAAAAAGTACGCATGCATCATTTTTAAGATGCACTACGACTACGTATGTATGCAATACTGTACCTTCTATTAGATATCATTGAGCAATTGAGTTTGTAAGTACAAGCAGGGTTAGATATCATGGATTTACTTTCACTATATATATATATTTGAGTTTTCTTAATAATTTGATTATCTCATCGCTCCACTGATGGAGCTTGCAAGACATGAACCAGTTAGAAACACAGAAGGGACCAAATGATGGAGCTCTCTTCTTGGGCTTTCCATCAAACAGGTAGGGTGCAACAGCAGAGGCCGGTGGCATTCTGATTGGCTCAAGGAATCACTAATTCAGTGGCAAGATATTATATACAATTGTAGAAATGCAGTGAAAAAAGATAAATTCGGGTAGCATTATATACAATTGCTCCACCATTTTTTAAATGCTTGTTTCACATTTTAAAGATACTTATTCAACATTTTTAATTACTTGTTCAACATTTTTCAACTACTTTTTGAAGAGTGCTTTTTGTAATATATATATATATATATATATATATATTTATAATATTTTAAAGTATAAACAAAAATAGAAAGAAAGCAAAAAACGAAAATAAAAAAGTATGAAAATAACGAAATAGAAAACAGGCTGATGCTTCCCGCGCGCGTGGGCCGGCCCAACTGGCGTTCCCGTCAGCGAGGAGTCGCTCATGCTGGGTCTGCTTGAGGAACACGAGAAACGTTCGCCCAAAAAGTATGAAAATTACGCCTGTACCACCTGTTGCATGCCTCAAGCTGATGGTGTAGAGCATGTCGCTCCCTTGGACATCGTCACAAAAGTTTGTACCAACTGCTGTTGTGGTGGCGTTGCCCTGGTAGTTGTTGCTCAGCCCGGTCACGGCATCTTCCTGTGACACCATCGATGATGGCCCACATCCAGGCTCAGCCCCGACCATGAAACCCTGATCAGCACCCATATACATCATCATGTGCTGATGTTGTTGGTAGAATGACAATGGTGGTGTTGGGTCTGACATCATTTGCTGATGGTGGTTCTCGATGTAGTGGTCATTCATCATAGGAAGCACCACGCTGCCCATCATCGATAAGCCAGCCTCGATGTCCCGCAATTGGTATGGAGAAGCTGTAGGAAGCAACATTGGATTTGCTAGCGATGACGACATGTCATAGCCCATGAGAGGAGGCAATGTATCTAAGTCAGTGAACCCTTGCCGATGTTCTACTCCGATGGACATTGGCATTACATATGACGGCATCACCACCTTCTTCAGTCCGGTGCTCTTATGGAAGATCCTACAAACCACCCACTGTTCCTACAAGCATACATAAATTAAATAAGTGCAAATCAACTATGATCTGTAGCATGCCCCAGGTGTGACGCTTTTGTCGCAGTTGCCGATCACTTTGTCATTCACTGCTGATGTTCAACACATATATCCCATAATTTGGGTATTTTGGTGGCCCTGTCCAAGTGCCAATCTCCGGAATTGGGGACACATTGACTCTACTAGGCCTCGATTCCAACATTTGGCAACCTTTCCATCCTTTAGAATATTTAGGACTCATGAAATGCTACGACATTCCATGGCGGTATTTACTCACCTCGGTCTACTATTAAGAACATTACTGATGGTTTCTCTCGTTTTACCCACACACTCAAGTAACCTAGTCAAAAGGAGGCCACTATGTCATGGCCGCTTTATCTCCCCTCACATATCAGTGCAACCTTGTAATTCTTGCCATGTATTAGCGACTTAGATTAATATTCAAGTGGGGATTCTCCCCCCCCCCCCCCCCCCCCCCGATTGTTCGAAAAAGGTGGCTAACTAGCTACTGTCATGTTAAGAATTCATGGCTATACTATAAGTTTATTATATACCTTGGAAGCCACGTTGATGGTGATGATGGTGCTGGTTGCAGTGGACAGGTTGGATGTCAGCTGCTTGTTGCTCTCAAGCCTATAATCATGCATGATCCAGTTGGTCTTCTCCCCCCTAGGCGCCCTGTCCTTATAGAAGACGAGCATCTTCTTCATGCCGATGAGAGTGAGTGGAGGGTGTAAGATTTCCTTGTCCTTTCCGGTGGCCTTCCAATAGCCGACTCCCGTCGCCCGGTTCGTTCATATCCCAGTGGGGTACTTGCGATCCTTTTGAGAGTAAAAGTACCACTCCTTCTCCCCCATCTTTGCCTTCTCTGGTAACTCCCATGGCTCGTACTTGTTCAGGTTCACATCCTCAATCGCCGCGGCAACGAAGGATTCGTCGAGCACCTTGGGGACCACATAGGAGTTGATGATCTCTTCATCCGTCAGGTGGAACCTAAACCCCGGCGGTAGCTCCAACTTCTGTTGTTGAACTGGAAGGTGGTTTGTCATGGTGGATGCTTTCTCTGCAATGGATTCTAGGGTGAGGCAACCATAAATATGTAAGTAATGATGGAAGGAATTTAATGAGCTATGGATATCCATGGAGGCGCTTACATAGGAGTAAATGCGTGTAGTAGCAAGGCGCTTGCCAGAGAAGTCTTGAGATTTTTTTTTGCCTTTTTTAATTTTGTATCTAGTGGCACTCACTATGGATGGATAGATACATAGCTTCCTCATCTTTACAACTATGCATTGTTTGTCCTGTTGGAGGTGCCACACCCTTGTGGTGACAAGTAGCTAGGTTTCTCGAACCTCTCCAAGCCATGACATGCCAGATTGCATACTTGGTTTTGTTCTCATTCTTTTTAATGTTTGCATATGTGCTCTTCGTGCTACCTGCCATATGCATGTTTTTGTTTCTGGTGTTTGGCTTTGTGATGCAAGGCAAACAAACACTCACATTTGTCTCGCCAGCTGGATGTGCATATAGAGCATTGTTCTTGTTTTCCCTGATGTTTGATCTTGATGTATCTACCCGTAAATACTATGTAGCCCCTACCACAAGTTTACAAAAAAAAAATGTGTGTGTTTCGTAAGTCTATGACCCCTACATTGATTGGTACACCAAGCCATAGTTCACCATTAATTGCTAGCAATACATGGAAGGGTAACTCTCAATGCCGTGGTGCCTATGGGTGTGAAACACAACCAGGGTCACAGTGTGCGCGGTCATAACCGATCTTTATCTTCCGCTGCGTAAAACCATGGACTTTTGTATCAGTTACCACCGGGAGAGGGGAAGGGCACTAGCTACAACTGAATTCCCTCATGCATACGCAGGATTTGTCTGGAGATAATCATCCGTTACATGTTTTTATTTGCTTTCCAGGGCGTCTTGTACTGGTGTACATACAAATGTGCGCCACGCATCCCACATACTTGCCTTTTCTAGAAAACCTGGCACGTGATATATGGATCAACCCAGCAATCAAGGTGTACATGACTATGTGCTTATCAATTGGATGCTTGGCCATATCCCAGCCTTGCATGCATCACCTCGTGCCCAGGCCGTTTCTAAAACTAATGATCAAGAAACTTTTATGGGATGAATTTTTGCATCTAAAGGTGTCATGACCTCCTCATCAGATGTTTTGTAAGAATAAGAAGGGATTGCTGTTTGGAATGTTTGATCATGAAAGTAAAAATAATAAGGTATGTGTCTGGGTGTGACATGTCGGGAGGGGCGACTGGTGGGGCGACTGGAGTCGCCGCTGCACGCGGCTTGCCTGTCCACGCCGGCGTTCGTCGATGCGGAGGACGGTTCTGGGCGCTTGCGGGGACGGAGGAGGACAATGCGGATGGTGAGGCGGACGATTCGCCATCGCCGCCGTCGCCAACGCCGTCGGACCACGTTCATGATTGGTTCAATGCCGGTTACTCGGAGGAGGAGGTGGCGTCGGCGATCGATGATATTCTACCTGTCCATGATCCGGCCAGGCTGGGGCTAGAGGCGGGTGAGAAGAGAGAGATGGTTCGCCGGATAGTTCACCGGAGGACCTCATCGGCGGCGATCAAGCCATGGAAAGGACCGCTTCCTAATGTAAATCGCCCAAATATTACTGTTTTCGATCTTATTAAACCGGATTCATGGGTTGTTGTCAAACGGAAGAAGGTTCCTCGCCGGACGATGGCCGGATCGCGGCCGGCGGTGACGGAGTTGGCAACTCCTGTTTTTCAGGATCTCGGGATCGTTGATTTGCGTCGTTGTCGTTTGAATTTTTTGTTGGACCAAGAGGAGCTGCCGTCGGATGGGCCTCGTGATGGGACGGGGATTGATGGGTATGTGGCCCATTCGTCCCCGGGTCCGACCGGGTTTTGTCGAGGCGTTCTGAGGGAGCCGATCTCGGAGATGTTGACGGTAACTGGGCCGGAGGGTTCTGGGTATGAGGCCCAGAACAGGCCAGCACCGATCGCTTTCGAAGGCCGGGTGGTTCCATGTGCTCGATCGTCGGTGGCTCACGTAGCGCATGTTAGGGTTCCGCGGTCGCTGAGTCATAGTCATCGATCGGTTGGGACGGCTAGGGCGAAGTGGATTGCTCCTCTTTGCTCCATGGTGGGTCGTGGTGGTCCGTTGCCGCCGGGGAACAGGACGGCGGCAAACCAGGAAGCCAGCCGCCTCGGGACCGCTCCGCAGCAGGGCACCGGTGGTGGCCGTGGCGCTGGGCTGGCGGCCGGTGCCGGACTGACTCCCGCGGACCCGGGCAGTGGCCGTGGTGTCCTGCAGCCGCCGTCGCGGGGGGGGGGGGGGGGGGGGGTGGCCGCGGGGGCACAGCACCGCTGCAGACTGCTCGGGGTGCGGCTCCGGTCGATGGGGCATCGGGCTGGGGCGGTGTGATGCCCGGACCCAGGCCAGTGGCGCCTACTCCGGCGGGCATGCGGCCGCCGGCGCCAGTGCCGGTGGGGCAGCGGCCTATGGTGCCTTCTTTAGCGGGAAACAATGCGGGCAGGGGTGCTGCGCCGCGGCCTATCGCTCAGGGAACGGTGGCCGGCCAGCCGAAGCCAGCTCCACCACCTCATATTGTCACTTTACCTCCGCAAAATCGAGCTGGTCCTGGGCAGAATCAGACACGCCCAACGACCCAAGTTGCGGATGCACCTCAGGGTCAGTGGGGTGATGATGGGGTCAACGCGTATGGAGTTGGTAAGCACCGTGGATCCTCGTCGACTGGCGGCGGTCGAGGCCATGCTTGGCAGAGCGATGGATCGGCGGAGCGTCCGTTTATGGGGCCCACTGGAGGTTTCGTTGAGGCGGCGGCTGGCCCGGGTCTCCGACCGCGGGGTGGTTTCCGTGGTCACCGTGGTGGGCGTGGGGGTCGAGGGGGCCGGTATCGCCCAAGACCACCTACTCCGCCTGTGGCTGATCCGATGGCGGTTGATGGGGTTGCTGAGCAGCAGGTTTTGACAGGCCAGGCTTTGGAGGTGGTCTCGGCGTTGGCCAGTGCTGAGTTACCAGGGAATGGTTCAGGGGTGACTGGGTCTCTTGAGGATCATTCTAGGGCTGAGGCTGACAGAGCCGCAAAGTATGCGCGTAAGAAGGAGAATATGATTTGTTATCGATGTGGTGGTAAGGGCCATTTTATTGCGGAGTGCGTGACAGAGCTGTGTGGCACTTGTGGCAAACCAGCACACGATGCGGGGGACTGTCCACTTCTGAGAGAGCAGGCACCATCGCTGAAGATGTATGGGGTCTACTGTGCCGAGCTTACGTTCTTTGAATCTCCAACGGAGATTGAGGCTCCTGATGAATCGTTGAGTTTGACCACAGGGTTAGTTAAGATTGCTAGAGGGGAGGTTTCGGAGTCGTAGATTATTCAGAGGCTTAAGGAGTTAGCCCCTGGGGAGTTTCGGTGGGAGCTTGCGACTGTGGAGGACAAGCTGTTTCGGGTTGAGTTTCTGATAGTTGAGGACCTTCAGAGGCTTCTGAGTTTCGGGATGTGCAAGGTGCTAGGTACGGATGGTGTGCTTGAGTTTCAGGAGTGGAAGAGGGTTGAGCCTACGGGCAAACCTCTGACATAAGTTTGGTTGCGATTCTCTGGGGCTCCATTCAGGCCGTTGCAGGATGCCCGAGTCGTTGCCAGTTTGGGCGTTTTGGTGGGCAGGCCGGAGCGGGTGGATATGGACTTCACTAGAGCCCACGGGGTTGCCCGCGTTCTGGTTAGTGTGATGAACATCGAGTTTGTGCCGGAGGTGGTTAAGTGGGCGTATCGAGGTCACATATATGACCTTGTTATCGAGTTCGAGGATGTGAGTATCTTTGCCGAGATGGCCAACGGGTCTGATTCTGATTTGCACGAGGATGATGATGGTTCGGCACGTAAGGAGGCTCCGGACGCTGTTACTGGGCGGGAGCTATCCAACACGCAGGGTGCGGCTGCTCAGCCATCGGCTGGTGGGTCGGTCACTGCTTCTACGGTGCCGACGACTTCTCTCAGGTTCGGCTCTTTTGAGCCGGCATCCGCACCCCCGAGACTGTGGAGTGATCGGGTGGAGTCGGCTGATGTGGTTGAGCGTTCGCTGCCGCCACTGGAGTTTGAGGAGCCAGTGTCTTCTCTGTTGGGGGAGTCGCTGATCCCGGCTAGGGTGGAGGTGGTGGATGTTTTTCGCGCAGGAGAGGGTCTGAGGATGGAGGCTTTGGATTACTCTTCTGTGGCTACGACTGTGCAGGTGCAACCCAGGATGCTTGCTGCTGGTGGGGGCGTGGGGTAGGTGCCCGCACCTCCCTCATCAGGGCCGGCAGTGGGGGAGCTTCAGGAGGTTCAGCTTGAACCTTCGGATGGACGGTCGAGGGTGCTAGACCAGTCACCTTCTTTTCTTTCTTCCGGGCCGGTGATGCTGGCGATGGACTCGTCGTCCGGACGGGGCTCGGGGCAGGTGGCCTCGGAGGCTTTGGGGGCCACTTCTCCTGTGGTGCCTCGAGGGCCTTGTGTGACGGCGGCACCGGTGCCTTCTGATTGCCCTTTGGCCGGGGTTGTGGGGGAGCCCGGGCAGGTGGCCATGGCTTCTCCATCCCCCGGCATGGTGCACCCCGGTGGAGCATCTCGGGAGGAGGTGATTGCATTCGGCGGCATCCCGGATCCGGTGTCTGAGGGGAGACGGCTGAGCAGCCGTCTCCAGGATCATCCGGAGGTGGACGACATTCAGCAGCGGTGCGCTATGAGGGCCGCCAAGCTTCGTGATGTGGAGATCACTACGGGTATGTCTGTCAATACTTCCAATTCTATTCTGCATTTTTCCAATGATGAGATTGTTAATAATGCAAATAAGCTAGGAATTTCACCAGGTAGAAATGATAGTGAAATTTCAAATTCGGTTAATGATTTATTGGATTTAGAGGCTGAGCGGGTGCTTGAGATGATTCGTAACTTAGCTGCGGTTAAACCCATGAATAACTCCGAGATTGATGCTTTGGGGGTTAGGGTTCTTGATAATTTGTGTGCGGATCTCGTTCCTGAGGAGGAAGAGGAGCAAGTGGATTTTGTTGAAGTGCGCGCCTCTGAGACTGGTTGTGAGGACCAGTTGGAGAGTTTTAATTTGCCTAAACGCAAATGGAAGCGGAAGATTTACCCGGCTTCTGCAGTGCGTAGGAGCGCGCGGATTAGAACTGCTAAAAAATTCCATGACGAGTTATGAAAGGAATCTTTTGGAATAGCAGAGGTCTGAAAGACTTGGCTAAAAGAAGGTTTCTTGCTGAGGCTTCTATTGAGCAGAAGTTGGACTTTATCGCTTTATCGGAAACTGGTAGAGCCGACTTTTCGCCTCAATTTCTCAATACATTGTCGGGAGGTATTGATTTTGACTGGCATTGTCTTCCGCCACGAGGAAGATCCGGGGGGATTTTACTCGGGGTTAGATGTGACTCGTTAGAAGTCCGAAGCGTGGTCATGGGGGATTTCGCGGTTAATTTAGGGTCAGGTCGAAGAACGATGGGTTTAACTGGGCTTTGGTGGCGGTTTATGGAGCCGCACAGCCTGAGCTTAAACCAGATTTTTTGGCTGATTTGGTTAGGATTTGTGGTTCCGAGCAACTGCCTATCCTAGTAGGGGGGATTTTAATATTATCAGAAGGCGTGATGAGAAGAATAATGATAATTTCGACGGTAGATGGTCGTTCATGTTTAACACCATCATTGAAATCCTGGATTTGCGTGAAATTGAGCTTTCAGGCAGGAAGTTCACTTGGGCTAATGCTTTACCTAATCCGACGTTTGAGAAGCTGGATCGGGTTTTGGCTAGCGTCGAATGGGAGAAGAAGTTCCCTTGTGTCACGGTGCAGGCACTTACACGGGGTATTTCGGATCATACGCCTTTATTCATTGACTCTGGGGAGGCCACTCATGTGGGAAATAAGAATGTTTTCTCGTTTGAGCTTGCGTGGTTCAAGAGACAAGGGTTCCTTGACATTATTGCCAGAGAATGGGCTAAGGATGCAGGAGGTAGAAATGCACTTGAGCGCTGGCAGAATAAACTTAGGCACTTGAGAAGCTTCTTACGAGGGTGGGCTAAACATCTTAGTGGAGTTTATAAGATTGAGAAGGAACAACTCCTTTTGCTTATTCAGTCCCTGGATGTAAAAGCTGAAAACATGATCCTGCCAGCCTTGGAGCTTCAGGCGAAGCTCGACGCGGAGATGAGGCTAAAAGAGCTTCTTCGTGAGGAAGAATTAAAGTGGGCGCTTCGGGCCAAGGTCCGTCGGGTCGTCCAGGGGGATGCGAACACACAATTTTTTCACATGATTGCTAATGGCAAGCATAGAAAGAAGAGAATCTTTCAGCTTGAGAAGGATGAGGGTACGATTCTGGGTTAGGAAAATTTGAAGTTATATATCATTGAGTATTACAAGCAGTTGTTTGGATCTCCAGAGGAGAACTGGGTGTCGCTGGATGAGTCTAGGATTGAGGATGTGCCTCAACTGACAGCTGTTGAGAATGATATCTTAATTGCTCCTTCTCTGAGAAAGAGGTATTTGAGGCCATTTCCCAGATGAAGAATAACAAGGCTCCTGGCCCGGATGGTTTCCCGGCTGAGTTTTACAAGAAATGTTGGCACATTATTAAAGGAGATCTATTGCCTTTGTTCAATGATCTCTTCGCTGGTCAGCTTCACCTTTTCAAGCTAAATTTTGGGACGATAACTCTTCTTCCTAAGAAGACAGAGGCAGTGCGGATTGAGCAATTCAGGCCAATCTGTCTTCTTAATGTGAGTTTCAAGTCGGGACAAATAGGCTCACACAGATTGCGCATACTGTGGTGCAGCCTACTCAATCTGCTTTCATGCCGGATAGGAACATTCTTGAAGGGGTGGTGGTCCTGCATGAAACGCTCCATGAAATTCACACGAAAAAACTGGATGGAGTGGTTTTTAAGGTGGATTTCGAGAAAGCGTACGATAAAGTCAAATGGCCCTTTTTGCAACAAGCCCTACGTATGAAGGGGTTTGACGAAGCTTGGAGGAACCAAGTTGAATCTTTCACGCAAAAAGGGAGTGTTGGAATTAAAGTGAATGACGATATCGGGCATTACTTCCAGACCCGCAAGGGCTTGAGGCAAGGTGATCCAATGTCTCCTATCCTTTTCAACATAGTTGTTGATATGTTGGCAATCTTGATAGGAAGGGCAAAGGATGCAGGACAAGTAGGTGGCTTGGTGCCTCATCTTGTAGATGGTGGTGTGTCAATTCTGCAGTACGCCGATGATACTATCATTTTTATGGAGCACGACTTGGTAAAGGCGAGAAATATGAAGCTGGTTTTATGCCTTTTTGAGCAATTGTCCGGTCTGAAGATCAACTTCAATAAAAGCGAGTTGTTCTGTTTTGGTAGAGCCAAAGATGAACAAGATGCTTACAAGCAACTGTTTGGTTGCGATCTGGGGACTCTTCCGTTTACTTACCTTGGTATTCCCATTCACCATCGTAAGTTAACTAATAGCGATTGGAAGTGTATTGAAGATAGGTTTGAGAAGAAACTGAGCTGCTGGAAGGGCAAGCTTATGTCGTATGGAGGCCGGTTGATTCTTATTAATTCGGTGCTCACGAGTTTGCCTATGTTTCTATTATCCTTTTTTGAGGTTCCAGTTGGAGTTAGGAAAAGGCTAGACTTCTATCGGTCTCGTTTCTTCTGGCAGAGCGATGAAACTAAGAGAAAGTATTGCCTAGCCAAATGGGATGTCATCTGCCGACCTAAAGACCAAGGGGGTCTTGGGGTTGAGAATCTTGAAGTTAAGAACAGATGCCTTCTAAGTAAGTGGCTATATAAGTTATCTGCCGAGACTGAGGCAACTTGGGCGCAGATTCTTCGTAACAAGTATCTGCACTCTAAAACCTTGTCGCAGGTGACGGTTCGACCCACTGATTCGCCCTTCTGGAAGGGGTTAATGAGGGTTAAAGCTACTTTCTTTAACAGAACAAAGTTTGTTGTCGGGGATGGCAATAACACAGGTTTCTGGGAAGATACCTGGCTAGGTGATGCACCACTGGCACTCCAGTACCCGACACTTTATCAAATTGTGCAGCGACGTGAGGCTCTGATTGTAACGAGTCTGCAATCGGTTCCTCTTAACATCCGATTTAGGAGGGTGCTGGTGGGTGACCGGTGGGAGGATTGGATTCATCTGGTGAGTAGACTTATGGAGGTTCAGCTTTCTCATCAGCCTGATCAGTTGTGTTGGAAACTTACTAAATCTGGTGCGTTCACAGTCAAGTCGATGTACATTGATGTCATCAACTCTAGTGTAATTCCTAGTTCCAAACACGTTTGGAAAGTTAAGGTTCCTCTAAAAATCAAAGTGTTTATGTGGTTTGTGCATAAACAAGTCGTTCTAACGAAGGATAACTTGATTAAGCGCAAATGGACAGGATCTACTTGGTGTAGTTTCTGTGATCAGGATGAAACCATCAAGCATCTTTTCCTTGAGTGCCCGATGGCGAGGGTGTTGTGGCGCTCGGTGCAGATTGCCTTTAACATTACTCCTCCGAATTCGGTCAGGTCGTTGTTTGGAACGTGGCTGCTGGGTATAGAGGCCGAAACAACTAGACAAATTCGTGTAGGAGCATGTGCGTTGTTATGGGCAATTTGGAACTGCAGAAATGACTTGGCTTTTAATAGAACAACAACTATTCATTTTTTGCAGGTTCTATTCCGGGCTACTGCGCTAATCCGTACTTGGTCATTACTCACTCTGACGGAGGCCAGGGCGCGTTTGGTTACTGGATCTGTCCGGTGGGAGATGGTAGCGCGGGATATTTTCAACCGGTTTGGATGGCGGTCATGTAATAGGATATGCGCCTAGGTTACCTATCTCTCTATATGTTGCCAGCCGGTTGTGGCTTTTGGGCAGTGTTTTTAGTTTGCTTGCTCTGTGTGAGCCAGTTTCCTTTGTTGCAGCACTTTGTAAGACTCTGTTGAACTACTTATTTATTTATAAATGTGGCCGTATGCATCTTTCTGATGCAGAGGCCGGGGAATATCCCCTTTTCGAAAAAAAATCATGAAAGTAAATACCGATGCTGTCATTTTGGTATTATTTACTATCGACTCCACACTTCATAAAATTGTGCCATGTTTAAGCTCGGCTTACGCTTGGGGTCTAAACTTGGGGGAGCCGATACGTCCATTTTGCATCACTATTTCTTATTATAATTTACTCTATATTTTGCACATTAATGCGGAATTCTAATGCCTTTTCCCCTTCAATCAGCATGTAACACATGCAGAGGGAAAGTCTAAGTAAATCACCAGACAACTGAAAACATGGTCCAAATAAAGAACAGAAAAAGTATTTTTTTTCAAGAGCTCCAAAAGGCCTGAAAAGTTTATTGATTTTTTCCTGAAGAAATAGAGCCATAGGCCAGAAGATGGGAGGCAGAAAAAGAATTAAGTTTATTGATCTTTAGTACTGACAAAATCAATTTGAATAACCACACACACTCTTGTGCTTATCGATTTAGTTATTTTGGAGGTATCTTCAGAAAACGCGTTTGAGTTGCTCTGGAAATTTTGCTCTAAGGAGACACACCCATTACCATAAGATTGCTCATAAACTACTACTTGTTGACGATAGGAGGAAGACAAAAGATACTCGATGTTCACCAGATTCTAAAGCACTCTGTGAGTCAAAACAACAAGTTAACAAAGAAAAGAAATATTAGCGATAATCTGTCAATTTGGCAGTTTTATAAACAAGCAGGATCAAGCATCAGCATTGTATCAGTAGCATCTCAAATATGTGATGGACAATATCAACTCATAACGAAATACATTGTAAGGACTAGGTAAGAACAATGCAAAAACAGACGTATATTAATGTGCTTTCGCTTATTTTGGCTGCAACACAAGAAATTAGATGACATTTATTATTGATGAGATCACATACGATATGATGGCTCGTTATCTCGAAGGCCTGATGCGCAGGAGTGGTTCCACATATGGCACCGTGTAGTGGGCAACAAAGAGCGCACCAATGTTGATTTTTCTGCCGTTCCGGAGATCATACAGCATGTCACGTGGCATGTTGATTATTTCTTCAAGGGATCCGTCACGGAGATCACACCGGAGAAGGATGCACGCATCAACGGAGATGAATATCTTGTCCCGGTCAGTCGACGCGCAAGCAAAGGCAAGAAGCATTCTTGGTATCGGCAGGCAGACTCGGCGGCATAGTGACCAAGCCAGATTTGACCCATCTTCCGCCAACCAAATGGAAATGTCCCACGGTGAGGTAGAGTGGATATAGCACAACTTTTCACCTAGCGCAGATAGTGAATCGTTCCCGCCTAGGTAATCGCTGCACGGAGGGTTAGGGTGCACCGTAAATGTTTCATCAAGTAAACTAAATCGAAGGATGACGTTCGAGATAACCTTTGCAGGTAGTAGCATGGACTTGAGAGCACTCCAAAAGAAGGCCCCCGGGAGACAAATCGGGGTCCTGGCCTTGATAGGGTACGGCGGATCCACGGTGGCCTTCCATACCCAAGCTGCTTCTTCCTTGCCGACGTCGCCACCGAATGTCAAGATCTCATGTCCGCAGCTGTATTCTCTAGTGGTGGTGGTGGTGCCTCCTTCTTCCCCATCATCTATTTGTGGAGTAGTAGTATCTCTGTAGGATCGGATGAAGTGCCTCGCCACCTTGTATGTGCCACTCCAAGGATCAAAGCCAAAGGCCACCCTGTGTTCATGGAGAAGGCTGGGGCTTCCAGGTGGCAACTCAACAAACTCTCCAGTGGCCGGGTTGCAGATGAAAATTGTCCCCGTTAAGGCAGGGATCAATATGAGGCCGTCGCAGTGGAGAGGAATGCTGAACGCCGGGATCCCATAGGGCTGAAACTCCTTTCGGACCATCAGCTCGGCGCACTTGCTTTCGCCCGGCTGGAAGCTGAAGATGTTGAGGAATCGAGAGGCCTGGTACTTGCGCGGCACGACGACCATGGTCGACCTTGAGAGCTCCAGGTGCCTGCGCACGAAACGAGTGCTGGTTAATGTGGCGCGCCATGACTTGCACACGGTTTGGAAGCGAACGAGGGACTTGACGGGAACAAGTACCAGTATCTCCAAGAAGATTATTTCATCGGGGATGAAGCTGCTACCGTTACCGCCGGAGGGTAAAGGCAGTGCTGATTCCGGCGACGACTTCCAGCCTCTCCGGCAGGGTCGTTTAGAAATCGGGGGCTTCATCATATCGTTATCGCTATTTCCAATCAACATGAATCGACCGTGCCTGCATTTTCGCTCGTACGTAGGCATATATATAAATAGTGGTCAAATAAGAGCGCCTAATTAATAATCCGACTCGACTCGGAATTTTTATCAGAAACAAAACCGGACTCCCAACAAGACAAAGCACAAACGAGTCGATATCGTAACGAATAAGCACCTGCAAAAGAAAACCTTTTGCTTAGCTAATTGGACTTGAATAAATGTATCCTAGGAAAAAATAATTGAAATTCAGTTTTGTCAACTCTCTTCTATATGAGAAATAATGAATTTTTTTAACACAGTACAGACGCATACGCTCATACATAGCCATATACACTCACCCCTATGAACGTACGACGCAATCCCTGTCCCTATGAGCACATTCGAGAGGCTGAGCCACCACGTCATCTTTGAGATTAATGAAGTTATCACTGCCGCCTCCATAGTTAGACAGGAATGCCTCCTCCCGCTGGACGAATATTGAAAGTTTTAAATGAAGTTATCACCGTCGCCTCCATAGTTAGACAAGAATACCAGTGCTAAGACCTTGGTGGGCTGGTTTCACCATAAAAACCTAATCATCTGATCTAGGTTCAGTTTGCCTAGAGCATTGTTGGGTTTTTGTTTCTTTCCTAGGAGATAATCGCCTTTGTGTGTGGGCTGTTGTATCACCCCTGCCACATGCAACTAAGCCCGACCTTTTTGTCCTATCTGCAAATCCACACTCGACACACAATCGAGGCCTGATTGTTTTTTTGCCTGTTCAAATGCACCCTCGACACACAATTTGGCGTCGAGGGTTTGTCCCAGTTGCAAGTGCAGCCTCGACACACAACTTGCCCCAATCCTTTGCCCTAGTTGCAAGTTCATCCTTGACACACAATTGGACCCTGACCCTTCGTCACAGTTGCAAGTACATACTTGACCTGCAACCGGCCCTTGACCCCCTTTGCCCCAGTTGCAAGTTCACCCTGAAAATGCAACTGGCCCTCGAACCCTTTGTTCAAGTTGAATATCCACTCTCGACATACAACTTTCCAGACCCTGATCTAGTTGCACGTCCGTCCTCGATATATAACTCGCCTTCTTGCCCCCGACACCTACGGAATTGCATGTTCACCTTCGAAATGCATACTCGTTGGAACCATTTCCATGTCAGTTGCATGTCCACCCTAGACCCCCAACACGACCATTTCCGACCAAGTTGCATGTGCACACTCGACACACAACTTTCTCGACCTTGTTGCATATGTCACCCATGACAAGCAACTCTCCTAACCCAGTTGTATGTCGACCATCAATACGCAACTCGTCTCGACCTGATCTAGTTGGATATCCATCATAGACACATAACTTGCCCTGACCCCGACATAATACCATGTCTACCCTCGACACCAAACTTGTCTAACCTAGTTGCATGTACACACCTGACACACAACTCGCCCTGACTCAATTCCATGTCTACCCTCAGCTTTAAATTTTCTTTCATGATTTTTCCTCCACCATGCAATTTTTTGTATTTCAAAAATGTTCACCATGTTCTAAAAAATTATTTGTCGTGTATTTATTAAATGTCCATCATATAATTTACCATCTCATTTGACCCAAAAATTCATTTATGGTTCACAGTCATGTCGCATAACCCAGATCTCACCTTAATCCGGCCTCGTGGTGATCCAATCTTCCAAAAAAACTTCAACGAGAAACAAGGAGAGATTTGGAAAAATCTACGGGGAAGCGGAAGAGAGGAGAAAATTGGTTGGGTGGCAAGGGGTGGAGGAGGAGGTGGTTCGGTGGGGAAGGAGTGGTGGAGGAGGAAGTGTTCCGGCGGCACATATGGGGGGCGGGGGGGGGGGGGGGAGGGGAGGGGGGCAAAGCAGGGTTAAGGGAGGAGGAGGAGCGGTGGTCGACAGAAAGCTCCATGCCATGACGGTCATGGAAGAGGTGAGATCTCACATCAACAGTTGGGAAGGAGATGCGGCAGCGGGTACGCCGGTGCTGATGTAGGAGGACGAGGATGCCGGCTGGCGGGAGTACCTCACTTGGGTGCCACTATCAATGGCCTCCCCTAGGTCGCCGCCTCCTATTCCCAATTTAGGCTTCAATGAGGCCAAATCAAATCGATCAAGTGAGAGACCTCTGAAATTTTGGGACGGGTGTACATAGGTTCATGGGAACACTGACGGGCGATGAGGATTGCACGTCACAACTAATAACTTATAAGTAGGGGATGATACAAAAGGCCTACTAGTGTTATGTTTTCCATGTTTTATGTGATCTTATTTTTTTGGTTGTTCTTCGCGGACACTTCCCCTTCAAACTTTTTCCATGTTCAATGCACACCATTCAAAGTGCCATGCTCTAATTTGGCCACCTTTAGAGTTGGTTTGCTATTTTTAAAGTATTAGTTGAATTTTTGGCCACTAAAAAGGGCAAAACGCTCTTCCATTAAAAAAGACTTTCAAATGAGCTCGAAAATGGATGAAACTTGGCATGACCTCATCATATGACCCCTATATGGTGTGAATTGTTTTTGAGATCGTTATGGAAAAAACTTGATGCACTTCGTGTACAAACTAAATAGTCTCCGACGAAGTATCTGAGTTTGGAATGGAAACCATCACCTAGCACATAAAACTCTATTATTTAAATTTATTGCCCTTCAATCCTTTTCAATGTTCAATACACACCAATCACAATGCCGTGCTCAAATTTGAACACCTAGTGAGTTGGTTTCTTTTTTTAAGCATTAATTGATTTACTGGCCACTAAAAGTCCAAAATGCTCTTTTATTCGAAATAACATGCAAATCAGCTATGAAGAGTTTGAAACTTGGCACGGGTTCATGATATCGCCCCTATAGGTTGTGGTACAAATTTGAAAGCGCTACGCGAAAAACTAAATGTACTTCATGTATAAACTAAACACTCTTCAGTGAACAGAAACATCCGCCTTCCACATTGAAATCCATTTTTAAAAATATTTTCACTTTAAACCTTTTTCTATGTTGAATATACACTATTGAAAGCACAATGCTGAAGCTTGAGGCTAGTCTAGGTTAATGAACATGATATATTCAAGCACTTTCCATACTTACAAGACCCGTGGCGGGCGCCAGCTGCTCCTTGCCACTGCTAACTTTAGAATTTTTTGGAGAGTTTGGGCATGGGTTAGCAAAGTATTACCATGGCAGGAATTTATCATGGTCCTCCATAGATACGTTGAGAACTAATGGCTGTCGTGTCACCTGGCCCGCCACAATATTGTTTCTATCCCGCGGCTAATTCCGTGAAAATATAGGAGTGGCGGTGACTATTATAGCCCGTCATTACCGATCATTTAGCAGTTGCCAGCCCTTTTTTCCACCCACCACTAGAAATTCCCAAAATAATTGTGGCTGGTTCCTGTCCGTTCCCGCCACTAATGTGACCCCAACTATAAGTTTTTTTTCCAGTAGTGGCATGGCATGTGGGCCAGTAACTTAAAAAAGGATTGGAAAATACTACAACCTGAAAAATTTAGGGGGTGTTTGTTACCAGGGACTTTTTGGTGTAGGGACTAGAAAAAGTCCCTCTTAGAGACTTTTTAACCAAACAGAAGGGACTACTAGGGACTAAAACACTAGTGCAGAACCGGGCAATAGCACCGGTTCGTCAGGCCCTATAGTGCCGGTTACATAACCGGCACTAATTTGTGGTCGCTAAAGGCCCCCCCCCCCCTTTAGTACCGGTTCAGCACGAACCGGTGCTAAAGGGCAACCACGTGGCACGAGCCAGCTCCGGGGGCCTGGAGCCCTTTAGTACCGGTTGGTAACACCAACCGGTACTATAAGGTTTGGTGGGTTTTTAGTTTTATGATTTCTTTTTCATTTAATTTTGTGTTTCCATTTTAATTCTTTTTCGTTTGCTGGTATTTTATGATACTACACATTGTACACGTTATGCATTATACATCATGCATGCTTTGTTTATCAACGCTGCTGCTATGTTCATTGCACCCGCAGATATAACATGCTCATGCATGCTTTGCATCATTACATCATCATATATATATAATGACAAGTCCTACTAATCATGCATCATCATACAACTTCTACTCGTTATTAATAATAAGTCATACGATCATCATCCTCATATATAGTCATCGAACCCAACCCTACATAATTGTTCTTAGTACATGATCATCAGTATCAGGTAGGACCTAAACACCCTTAAGGTAAAATAGCATAAAACAATATAGACCCTGACTCTCCATTATGAAGAATGGCGATCATCCTGTCTCCAATTCTTGCCTTTCGCTGCTTATTGCTTTCAAGAAGCTCCTTACGACTGTCCATACATTTTTTCCATTCTTTGATTGTTATGTCTCCACTTCTTTTAGAAACCCGGTATGGACAGTTGAGATTCGTAGGACGACCTGGTCGTATGTTCAAAACATGAAGGCTACCACGCGTATACATCAGATGAGGCACACAATCATTCGGGATTATCTGTTGAAAAACATAATAATAACTTTGTAGTTAGCAATGATGTACTAGTTTTAGAAGTGTGCAAAAAGATGCACGGATGTTGTAATAGTAAAAAATAATCTTACCAGGGTATCTCCATGGTAGTTACCGTAGTTCAACACATGCACTAGTGGCACGTATTGACCATAATGTTGAGGAGTTTGATTGTAGATATTGTAATTCTCAAGATCAGTACAAAATCCGACCAGATGATTTTTCTCTTAATAAGTTAATTCGGAGCCTTCAGTGTAGTACGTTCTGTCTACCATCTTCCGCACATTCTTTGAAGAATGAAAATAAGCTGTCAATGGAGATAAGTTGTCAACATAATATTTTGAAATAAACAATATAAATTACTTAATAACTATGTTTAGCTCACATGAGGAAAGAACTGGAGGTGTATTCACAAAGACCCAAATCGAAGGTGTCTCTTGCTCGATTGTAGGATCACCAAGATCCATGGTGACAAGCATACCCTCATCAAGACCATACATCCTGCAAAATGCATCCCAATTTTTGCAACCAAAATGGGTTACACTCTGAGCATTGTACAACTTTACTTGAAAATCCACACCATGTTTGGTACTTAGGATAATTTTTTGGTTTCGAAATTTTTATGGTCTTCAAAACCCATCCTCTCCAAGACATAGCGTCTTGCAAAGTATGAGATAAGCTAGTCGAATTGGAAAAGATGAAAAATACACGTTAAAATAGTTGAAGTCGTGCTTAATTACGAAAAAAACTATTGCCGTCGTTGCGTACCGTATGAACATCGCAGGTCTCCTCGAGCTTAATGCTGAAGCGCCGATCTTCGTCCAGCTCAATGAACCTGTCGCAGATACCTCGGTCGTCGTGGCACCAGTCGCACTCCCCCGGGCGGTTTTCGTCGTCCGATGAGTACGACATTTCCGGCCTACGTTCATAATTTAGTTTTATTAATTAAGTCAACTATCTAGTTCAACTACTAAGCACTTACTATAAATAAATAAGTAGTACTTACTAAAAACAAACTACTTCTGTATATAGTAAAATAAATTAGTTTATTAAATCAACTAGCTAGTTCAACTATATATAAAGTACTTCTTCTTTTTTTCCTTTTTCTAAATACTATGAACAAAAAAATCATTAAAATTCTATGAACAAAATTAATTACACAATCTAAATATCACCAAAAGAAATCTATTAACAATAATATCACCAAAAATGCATATTCAATAATAATATCACCAAAAAAATCTATTAACAGAAAAAAAATCTATTAACAGAAAAATCTATTAATTCAACTAGTTCAACTAAGCATTTACTAAAAATAAACTAGTTATATTAATTCAACTAGTTCAACTAATTAGGCATTTACTAAAAATAAACTAGTTCTATATATATATATTAATTCAACAAGTTCAACTAAGCATCTTCTAAAAATAAACTAGTTCTA